>CM025783.1:652694-886932 GCA_014636745.2 Centella asiatica
TCTCTCTCTCTCTCTCTCTCTCTCTCTCTCTCTCTCTCTCTCTCTCTCTCTCTCTCTCTCTCTCTCTCTGTGTGTGTGTGTGAGTGAAAGTCCTCAGTTTTGTTGGGGAAAAGGACTCAGAATATTAGAACAGAAGCTTCCAGCTCATGGCTTCAACTCAAAAGTGGTTATAGGACTTTATAGATGGGGATTGCATGCTTAGTTTTTATACGTGAGCTTAAATGATTCAACACTCTTATTTAGTACTATAAGATATTTAAATTGATATATATATGATTTGTATGTCATGTGACTCAGCTTATCATAGTTGGATATGGCAAATTCAAGTTCTGTTGACTCTATATATTTTTATCAATAGATGTCTCCATCCGATGGTGCTCCAGAAGAATTTGATCAGACAATATTTACTGTAAGGAAGGACACGACACTCGGACCTATCGATGGACTTGCTCTCAGTCTTGTTAAAGACCAACAAAGGTATCGTCTTGAGATTCAATGACACAAGTTTTGACTTCCAATTATTTTGTATACGCCCATGGCATTTTGTGGTTGTAAGCTGGAATCAAATTATTGAGGGAAATCTAGTTTAGTGAAATTATTGATTGGTTGTGAATGTCAGTAATACTTTCGAAAGATCTGTCTCTATTGGTCAAGTATGTATTGGGTTTCTTTGTCAAAATTTAAGTGCATCCTTTAAAGTACTATCCAGAGTTAAATTCCATAAATTGATGGTGTATGACCCACATTTAATTTGTCAGTTTGCTCTAAATAGTTCTTAAGTCTGGTCGGTGACTGAAGTAGTAAGTTGAATTTGAGATGATTTACTTGCTGACTGAACCTCAGCAAACCAATATCAAGTTGATGTTGTGAATTTGTTTGCTTGGAAATTAATAAGTCTCCCACGAGTAAGAGGTTGTAGGAGGGCTTCAGAAATGTAACGAGGTTGATTACATGTTTCAGGAGAAGGTCTTACACTGACACTTCAAACTTCACCTTGCGCTGCGGGGTATGCCAGATTGGAGTGGTTGGGCAAAAGGTTATTATTACAGTTTTTCTATTTATTTATATTTCTCCCTAAAATAAAATCCCTTCATAAAATGGGTTTTGCTTTTCCTTGTTGTTTTTAAAATTTTGTTTTCTTAACAAGTTTTCGCATGTTAATACACACGCAGGAGGCTATTGAGCATGCAGAAGCAACTGGGCATGTCAACTTTCAAGAATACAAGTGAGAGGGGAAAATGGGAGGAGGAGTGGATGATCGCAATGTCATTTTTTGATTGTTTGTTGCTTCAGATTTTTTAGTTCATCATTGGTTTTTATCCTACACCACCTTATGAAATCGTTGTGATGGAACCATTCAACTTTATTTCCTCACCTACAGATTGTTGTTGTAACATGCAGTCAGTCAGTCGGTCATGTTGTAACATTATGAAACTGAACTTACACCTCATAAAGTGTGGAGGAGCTTACTTCATTTTTATAGTATTTCGATATTGGATATACCATTAGCTTCCGTGTTAATTAGTCTGTTTGCCTTTTTTTCCCCTTTCTTTCTTTTTTTTCTCAGAATAACCAATGAATACAGGATGCAGTTACTATGAGCTTTTGTCTGTGATGTTGGGTTAAGATTTTGATTTAATCAACTATCCATCAGTCACTCTGTTGTCAATAGATTTTAATTTTACATATTTGATTTATAATTACATGTTTAAATAATAAATTTATTTCTGAAATTTGTTATAAAAGTTTTATCGATGATCACAAATTTTAAAAAATATATTATCATAATAAAAAGTTTATTTAGATTACGTTCTATTTTAGAATAAATTTCATTTTCAAAGATTGTTATTTTTTTGGAATGAATGGAGTAAGTTTGATTCATCGACGGGGAGGGGATCTCTGCGTGCTGCGAATAGAATGATTTACTCTATATTTAAAAAATAGTCCGAAATAAATTTACAACCGTAAGAAATATATTACTCCGTAACATATTATGGTAATGATACTTATGAATCTTGAAAGATTGTTGGAGAGATTTTCGTTCATTTAGATGGATACGGGTAAAATAATTAATGGGGATCAAGTTTTCTGTACCAAATGGTAACTTGAAATTATTACCTAAAATTAAAAGATCAATCTTATCTCCTCGCTGACCTGGGCTTCTCTCTCTCTATATATATATATATACTGTATATAGAGACACTAATCTCAGCGGCAACATTTTCTTGTCGCCTACTACACACACGCAAAAAAAGACATCAATTGTGGCACGTTCCCAACTCATTTTTTATGGAACCCTACGCAAACGCGGTACGTTTGTATTGCTTTCTTTCATTTGATTTCTTTTTTTCTCTACATATATCCTTTAAGAAGTGGTTTTTTCTATATTCTTTCATTGCTATGAAATACAAGTAAACTGCTTGACAAGTACCAGAACAGAACAAGATCATATGGCCGGGGATTATTCAACCTATGTTTGTTTTAATATATATATATATATATATTGATCTCAAGCATAAATATTACTCTTTACCATATTAATTAATTAATTAAGTGCAGGGCTGTGTTCTCATGTTGAATGCCAATTGCCATGAATGCAAGGCCAAGTTGATGGGCGTCTTAAGCTCTATTCGTGGTATACATATATATACATATAATTAAAGCTTTTACTTGATTCATTTATCCCTTTTGTATATATAAACCTTTTATAATATATATGTGATGATGATGATGATGTGATGTATATGCGCAGGAGTGTACAGTGTGAACATAGATGCAGAAAGAGGAATTGTAGATATATGTGGAGAGGTGGATCCAAACATGCTCTTGCGGGAACTAGCAAGATCCGGGGAACATGCTGAGTTGGTTCGGGTTAAGCTCCAACATCCGGCACTCGGACAAAGATTATCTGCTGGTAGTAATAGTAGTGCTTATGGGGTGGGGAGTACTCATGAATTATTATCAAATGATCCCTACGATAGCCTTGGAAGGAGGAGGATTACGTCTCAACCTTATTATAATTCCTACTATGATGATCATGTTGGCACGACTACTATCTATAGTTATCCGCGAATGGAGAGGCATTTACCAGAGGACAATATTGTCCACGACTATCCATCATCATCATGGTGCTATAACAACACCACTAGTAATTATTATGCTGATCCTCTGCCACGGGCAAGGTATGTGCCGTCCAGACCACAAGGGCTTGATTATAACCCTTTATACCACGATGATGAACCCCTCAGTTTTTGTACCATTCTGTGATCATCTATCTATCTATCTTCATACGCGCACTAATGGAATGGAACTGCACTTGATTCATCGCTCATGTTCGTGACTTGGTTATTTAGCAAGATTTTCGATCTTAAACTAATTAATATGTGGATTTTACTTTAGAATTATGCATATGCACTTCAGTTTTAATATGTTGAGTTGCTATTTGTGGGGTTTTATCTATTCATTACGCATATTAATATTAGCTTGGTTTGTTGGATTTTATGTCCTTACAGTACACATGCGAGCGCTATACTGCATATATAATTGTCTTCATTGGATAAGCATTTGGAGTAGAACAACGCAGAAGTACAATTACGAAATAAATTCAGTAATGAAAGCTATTACAAAACATAACAAGTTTGATATATATATTGGTGTTAGACGTACAAGCAAGTAAAAAGAGAGACTAATTATATTAATATATCATTATAATTAAATTAAGATATTTATTTATTCAAAAGAAAGTATTAATAGGAATCTGATATATATATATCATATATAGTGTCTGGCCGGAAGAGCAAGGTAGCTAGTAAAGAACGAGACTGAGAGCATCGTAGTCTCCGGTAGTAGTGTCGGATTCTTGTTCAAGTTGTTGGACAAGCTCCAAGCTCGCATAGCCAACTTTTTTCCTGAGACTACTAATTAAATTGACTGCATCAACCCCATCTCCGATCACCACCACTTGGTCTTTCTGTTCTCCTTCTAGCGCCACTGATATAACACCTGCGCGCATCCAATTTACATATATAAGCTTTGCTTTCATGATTGTTCAGACAGACTACCTACGTACTTCAAAATAATTAACATATATATGATCGAGTACATATAAGTATATAACAGAGGGAGCTACTGCTAGTCTATGTTACATAGTTTTTCCTCAAAATACTTGTGTCCAACATTCAATATTTGGACAAGGGTGTAGAAATGAAACACTCCATTTTAGCTATAAAATGTGAAGGTATACTTCTATGAATTTCTTCAAAATATCCAAGTAGACACTCCATCTACCATGTAACTTAACTGCTAGTGTGTGTGTGTGTATATATACTAGCAGTTATGTAACTTAGCGGCTAGTATATATTTGAAAGTATATATGGGATGGGATATATATGTAAATCAGACAGAAAGAAACTAGTAGATCTAATTATGGATATATTACCTGATTCAGTGGCAGCAATTATCAAAGCCTTGGACCGACATTTCTTGCACTTGACATTTAATTTGATTACTATCTTTTGCTGCATCACATATCATTCAATAAATAGTTCAATTATGCATGTCGAAAATTGGGTTATATGAAACGTATATACTCCAAGGCAACTGAAAATTAAGAACAACTTACCTTCATATTTTATTTTGTTATACTAACAAACTGAATGGGACCTAGGATTGGGACCTATGTATATAGGAAGAAAGTCCAACTTCAATCCATATATATGTGCTGTGCACAAAAAAATGATCTATACATGTATAAGATCGCGTTCTCCTACAAATGATTCTCTCTCCATGTTTTTCTTAGAAGGAACCTCACATGCTTTGCTAGCTGAAAATTGACTTTATATATAACGTGTTTCGAACTTTTACTTATTTAAAAGATCCAACCCCCTGGCGCGCGCGCACACACACCACCTCCCCCCTCTAACAAACCTCCACACATCTTCTTTGTTCTGCTAAATAATCTAGTTCTGACTTTTAGTTAAGGAATTAGCATATTTCTACATACTGGACTAATTGACAAAGTGATTAAACGTATATATGATATTCTTTGGCATGTTTTAAAATTAGTAATTAAATTGTGTAAGCCAAGAAGTCTTAACGACTTAACGTACCCCAGCTTATGCCTGCAGCTGGCTAGCTAGCAGCTGCATGTGCACATTGGAGTATTCTCTAAAGAAATAAACAAGTCAAGGCATCCCTAACATGCCACATTTTTTCATATTCCACTCTTTCTGTGGGCATCTTATTAGCAATTAATTATGAGCATTACTTTAACTACGTATTAGATTACGCCATCACTATGTGTCATTCAAAACAAAACAATATATGCTTTGTTCAGTTGTACCTGATTGACGTTGGACGTACTTAAACATGCATGTTCTTGCGCGTGTCCTCTCACGATCACGTGACGTTCATTTACTCATCTTTTCCAGCCGAATGTCAATTTTCATAA
Source organism: Centella asiatica (assembly GCA_014636745.2). Taxonomy (NCBI): domain Eukaryota; kingdom Viridiplantae; phylum Streptophyta; class Magnoliopsida; order Apiales; family Apiaceae; genus Centella; species Centella asiatica. The sequence goes on from CM025783.1 coordinate 658,144, forward strand.
CAAATAAATAATAATAAATCTAATCATCAACATCGATCTCTAATATTAAATTAGTTAACTTACAATGATCGAGTAGGATGACAAATAATAGGAAAGCATAAGGGGGATGCCTCGCTCGCTCGCAATTGGTACCCCGACAAAGATCCATAATACTCCATTCGCTCTTTTCCAAAATTAGATATACATTTCTAAAATAACAGTTTTTAAATATAAATTTTATATTTCAAATATATCTCTAATATCATATTATTTAATAGTAGTGGAGTTATAGTAGAGACTACCAAATTATGAAATTAATTGAAATAATGAAATTGTGAAATAATATTTAAAGAATTCCGTTACTTTTTATAGTTCAAAAATAAAATTATCTCTAATTTTAGAACAATCAAAAAATAAATATGTATCTCTAATTTTGAAAAGAAGGGATACCAATTTAACTCGTACTAGTTTCGTTCTCTACCTCATTAGTTCTCTACCCTCCTTTACTGTTTCTTTCACTAAAAAGAAAAAAGCCCTTTTTGCAAGACCAACGATTCTGGCTATTTTGAATGTCATATGCTCATGTGCATCATATTAACCTCATTGAGATACAATCACAAATTTCAACGATAATCAGGGGAAATTTTACCAAATTTGACGCATGTAAGCCATCAAATTCCAGGTCCTGATCCAGGGGAGGAAATGAATGACGAGGAGCAAAGAGATGAACCGATACGAGAGAGATACTAAAATAAATTTCTTTTTTTAAATACGAAGATAAAAAACTGGAAAACAGTTTTAAAAAGACTTCGGTTCAGTTATTGGGTTTTAATAATCGAAAATATTGTCGTCCCTTTCCATTTCATTGATAGCTCTCAGCAAAAAGATGCAAGGTACAACAGTTGAATTACAGCTTCCAGCCTTCTTACTATGAAGTAGTATTCCTAAAAGTCGCTGAAATTTCAAATGGTAAAACATGTGACATTCATGCTTTTTAGTTCACTTGTAGATGGGAAGCTGAAGACTCATAGACAAGCAAAATTTTAGCTCCTCGTGAAAGAGAATAAATCAGCTGCTCAATCAAGATCATTATTCTTCAGGTGTCTCTGGAAGTTGTGAAGAAGATGTGCTCATAAATGCGATCGACTAGGAGATGCTAGAAAATAGAAATACTAAGAATTAATCATACTTATCTCTTCACAAAAGGTTCCTCTGAGTAGCAACTGAGCAACCTTGATTGGCAAAAGATGGCCCAACTTCCCCGACTGGGTGATAGAGCATCGACTTTCTCCAGTTTTATTAATTATGTAGCAGTAGTGAGCAAGAGAACTGATTACATCTAAATCTTCTGCTTTAAGACATGGCGCAACTGAAGCTTTTGGGTTTCCATCCTTGCTTCTAGAAGCTTTGTCTTTAAACTGTTCTTCTGAGAACCACGCGGCCATTCTATGCACCCTTTCATTCCTCGAGTTATGTGGGGATTCCCAGAATCAGGTGAGCTCCACTGCCCTGTCAAATCCGTCGGACTGAGACCACCTTTACCCGAACCTCGATCCGGAGAAGTTGAGGCCCCATTAGAAAGACGTGCATGCGATAGCCTACCATTCAATCCGTCCATCGCAATTATCTTGTAGTTTTCTCCATTGCTTGGCAGTGATCTCCACAGCTTAGATATGGATGACACCTTCTTCAGTGGTCCAGTTGGAACAGAGCAAACTTCACTAATTTCAGTTATTGGTGTCTCCTCACCTGCATTATCTTCCCATTCTGTTCCACTGCCTGACATGTTACTGTCTCGGCGAGTCTTATTAACAGAAGGATTACTACCATCAGGTGAATAACTCGAGCCCTGGTCGTCAAGATGGCTAACAGTTTCCCATCCACTATCATCATCTTCTACATCTCCATTTTGACTGTAATAAGCATTAGAATATCTCTGAATCCCTTCTTTGTTGTATATATTAGCTTCTGGACTTACAGTACGAACTTTTGAAGCATGGCTGACAGGACTGTATACACCACAAGGTTCAATTTCCCTCTCATTGGACTCGCCAAAATTTACTTCTTCAAAAATAGAGAATATATCTTCAGGATTTGAGGGTTCATATGTAAATTCCCTGATATCTTTAATGTTCACCGAGGCTGCAGCCAGTTGAAGAAGCTCTGCTTTCCTCATCTCTTCCGCATCAATGACAGAACCTTTTGAATTTAGAAACACTTTGAGATCAGCTATTAGATTATTCATCTGAGAATACTTCTGTTCCAGTGTCACCTTTGCATCAACTAGCTTCATCTGCACCCGTTCTTCACGCCATACCTCAGCCATCTGCAGCATCTTCCTCTCATCTTCCACTTCATCACGCAGTTTCAGGGACTCTCTCTTCAGTGCTTCCACTTCAGCCTTGTCTTCCCCAATTTCCTTGGCAAGCTCATCACATACTTCCTCAATTAGCTCTCTGGCCTTCCGCTCTTTTTCAAAATCCTGCATATACCGCTTTGCTGATAACTTAGCATCAGCTAACTCGTTCACCAACTTTGAATTAACTATTTCCATCCTCTGACGATTTTTCCTCTCCCTGTTCAGATCAGCTTTTACATCATCAATAATTGCACGGATCTTCTCATGTTCTCTGCTTCGCCAGACGGCCCTTTCTTCACTCAATTTCTTCAAGAATTGTTCAATTTTCTTCTTTGAGGATCGTCGTTCAGTCTCAAGTTCATGAATTCGAGTGCGAGCCTGCTCAAGTTCTACTTCAAGTGCAGAGACCATCGACACAGCACCTACTTGTTCATAAATAGGCTTTGATTGCCCATATATATGTTGGACTTCATTTGTTGTCGTCTTATTGCATGCAGGGTCCCACTTTGTTGCACCCTCCATTGCGGAGTTAGAAAGATGCAAAGAAGGTTCCAACTAATACAGATAGACACCATGTTCAGTTTTAGTTGAAAATTGAAGGAATCAAACACAAATACTCGAAGGTACCTTAGCCAATCAAACGCAAAGTAGTATGTTTGTTAAATAAAAAATAATTGGTTGTAACACCATAACACAATTTTTGACATGATGTAAACATAATTATGCAAACATTGGTTCAAATTGATCGATAAGACCATTGGAACGACATTATTTACATAAACTCATTGGGAAAGAAAATCACCTAATCACATAATTGGACCTGAGCAAAGGTCCAGAAAGAGACTGGATTTAAACCATAGTGGCAACTTACATGCGCCAAGCTAAAGGTGGTCCTCCATTACTTCTCCCGTGGTACCCTTGTAGTCTAATAAAGTCCTAAGACAATCACACTAATTTAAGAACTTCAAGAAATATTAGTACCTTATTAAAGAACCCATTTCTTGGACCACAGGCAGAGTTAGGACTCTGGGGTAGATCTTTCGCTTGGGAACAATATGATTTGCTATTATGATGAGCAAGATATCCAGCCCCTAAATGCCCGGATGTAGACTGTTGTTTAAGAGGAAAAAAACTGACAAAATAAGCTAAAAGTTTGACGTAAAACAATTGACAATGCACCACCTTCAGAACTACCAAACAAGTACAATCAATCTCAAATCACTAAACAAATTTATAAAGACAGAAAAAAGAGCTTCAATGCATAAGACTCAACAGAATAAAATTGGAAAAAGAAAATCTACTAAGAATTTAAGAAAGCAATTACGATCAAGTTTTTGAATGAAAAACAAGAATGAGCACTCAAATTATTAAACTGAAACAGATTGCGGAAAAATCAAGAATGCAATTGTCAAAAATGATATTTTAAAATTAACTACTTGAGAGGAGCAACATAATCAACCAAAGTAGATTCACTTAGTGCAATCAGACCCTCTCGCCTAATAGTTTCACACGGTTAGAAGACTGAAGACCTAAATATGTATAGGAATAACAGTAATGCTCTTAGTAATCCTAGTACTCAACAATTCAACATGCAATAATTGTTGAATGAAAAGGATATTCAAATAAATAACAAAAAAAAAAAAAAGTAGATTTACTCTAATAGCAATCTAAGCATTGATATATTTCAAAAATATCAAACAATTGATTGAAAAGATCACGGCTTTATCAACATTCTTCAATATGATTAGAGAGAAAAACCATAAATAATGAATTTCTGAATTCAGATACCTGGAACCCTAAACGGCCGTTATTCTGCCTATCGCCGACAGTAGTCGGAACCTCAGGTAACTGCAAACGCCAAAGTCCGGCAGCTAGCTTCCTCGCCGAAACCAAAACCTCTCCCCTTTTCCTCGTTTTCCGACCATTCTTCCGACCAAACTCCGGCACTGATTTATCATCCTTATTTGACACATCTGTAGGCTCTCTATTATAACCTTCGACCTTCCAACGGAGTAATGGAGTCTCGGGCCTACTCCGTTTACCAGGCGGAGCTCCCTCTCTCTTCAATCTGACTCGGGCACCGGGAAACCCGGGGTTCCGAGACTTCCGGTGAGGTAGTTTGCGAGAAGAAGTGGGGTTGTGAAGAAGAAGAAGATCTGAATCTGGGGAAGGGTTTAGGGCTTTAGAGGAAAGAATAGCTGGGAGATTAATATTACCGGTGATCTTCATCTTCTCCGGTCAGATTCAGCCATTTTACAAAAAAAAAAAAAAACACCTTTAAATCACAGGGATAATGTGAGTGACTCACTGTAAAGAGTGGAAAATCTTTCCTCTGCTGAAATGGGGGGTTAGAAACTTGAGACTATAACGTTTCTCTCTCTCACTCTCTCTCTCTCTCAAGTTACAGGGATTTCGTCGAGAAAACGACGTGGGACGGATGAATCAATTATACACCTCGTATACGTATTCTTTTCTTATACAGTCAACGTCTCCTTAAACTCTAATATCTACGGATTTTTCACTTTTGTTAGTGGAGTTAAACGGCGTCGCTGCAATGAAGTTTTTCGCAAACTCTTACGGTGTCGTATCATAGCATAGGATTCAAAGTGTGGATTTCATTAGTCACTTGAAACAAGGGAGCGTTACTGGCACCGCCTGGATGGTAGCGACGACATGTTACGCTCCATGTCCGAGCCCAAATAATACTGCAAAACCTCCATAAATATATCTCTGTCTCCCTCAAGGCGCGTGGATCGTAAATATTTTCACAAATTCACCTTTCTTTTTAGTAATACTCATTTGCACTAATTTCTCTTAAGAATTCTATATTTTACAGCTAATAATACACTTTATATTTACTCCTTTAACAACAATTCTTAAATATGTAATAAATAATATAATATATTTATTACAATAATATAATATATAATATGTGTTATGTATTATATTATATATATTTTATCTATTTATATACATAAAAATATATTTTATGGTTTTATTATAATATATTAAAATAATATAGAAAATTTTCTATAATGTATTATATATTATAAGAATATTAAAATATCAATATATATAATATATACTATATATTTTATTTAATATTATCACATTATTCAATAATATTATAATATATTAAAATTATGATATAATATATATTATACCGCATATATAATAAGGTTATTTAATATTATATTATATTATCCATACATACATACATACACGAATATATATATATATATATATATATATATATATATATATATATATTACACTATAAAATATAAAATATGGAGTATATTATATTGTATCACCTAATATAATATATTATATTATAAAAAAATTATATTTTATATAAGGTAATTAAAATATAATATTAAATTATTTAATATAATTAGTTTATATTAATTAATATATTTTTCATCATATTTTATATAATATAAACAATATTGTATATAATATTACATGATATATTTATAAATATATATTATCTATGTGTTAATATATAATAGTGTGTGTACATATATAATTTACTATTTTTTAAGAATATGGATATTGAATAGTATTCTCTATATTTAGAGAATTACTGTTCAAATCTGTTACCTAAAATACAGAATTCTTTATTTTAGGAAATTCACTAAAGTAACAATTTTCTTTAATTCTTTTACTTTATTTCCTAAAATAAGATACAGATAATTCTTATTTTAGGAAACTGTTGCAAGTGCTCTAAAACAACAATTTGCACATAATTACCATATCAACGTACCCCACCCAAAAAAATAAAAAAGAAGCTGATTAAATTTTGTAACGAATGTAATTGATCAATGATGTGTGATGTTTTTCATCTTCTATCAACATATTTATTGGACAAATTTGCAATTTTTTTATTAGAAATATCTTGATTATTCATAATAATAATTGACAACTATACATAAATGAATAAATGCATATATTTCAATTTTGTTACCTTTATAGGTTTGATTTGTATAATATAGGAGTAATATTTTGATGTTCAAATGCTTTAAATATTTAAAAATTCATAAGTTTAAGAGAATAATAAAGACGTATAACATAACCGAGAGATCGAATTACTTCAATTCCAGACCGAATAAAGAAATGGCGATGTGGAGTATGTATGCAACGCCTTCAAAAGCGCGTGGCAGAGGCAATATGAAGTTGCGAGGAGGGAAGAAACAGAGCACCTGCTTTGAGGCTACAGAGATCTATTCAACAATCTTTATATTTATTTTTGTAAAAAATATTTTCACACACAATAGGAGGAGTATTCTATTTTACTGGGAAAGGTATCCAAGGGATGCACCAAGTGGCTGCATCATCATCACCACACGTGGCATCACTTCACTGGACATGTTGGCACTACGTATCAATCGCCATTTCATCGTGATGGGTGGCGCTGATTTTATACATCATAACATAAGATTTTTATATTCTATGTCTTTATTATTATTATTATTTTCTTTTTCTTTTTTTGATAAATTCTTTCAGCTCTAGATTTAGATCTAATCTTTATTTTTAAACCTTCCTTTGGACACAAATGCTTCTTTATTTCTATGCTGTTTCGGATCAATAAAAAGGATGCACTATTGAATGTTAGTAATGAGGAGCTGGGTTTCTCTGGAAAAAAATAATCTTGCATTTATGTATTTTATTCTTAATTTTTTAAAATCAAATTCTATTCCAATTAATCCACTGTCATTATTAATATATTAGACATGCGCGCACCCATATACACAGAAAAAAAAAATTATACACAAATAAACTCAAAAAAAATATTTGTGACATATTATTTGTCTATAACTGAACCTCCCGAATAGTTCCTAGTAGAATATGGAAGAGTTGTTCACGGGTTCTGTTTTCTGGGCTTCACGAAAAACTTTAGATATCCAATCTCAACGTTATGGGCCTTATAGATAGGCTTTTGCCAAGTCTTCTTTGTAGTTTATATTATGAGTGTGTTATAGATATGAATTTGTACACAAATAAATATCTATTATTATTATTATTTATTTGTCTGAAATGTAAACAAAGTATGACATATCAAAATAACAAGTTTTTCTCACTCTATCAACAAATTAAACAAATGATAGCAATAAATGAAGCTGTTCTTTTTGGGTCAAAATTCACATTATTTGAATTTGGTTGCAGAAGTGTTTTTTTTTTTAATTTTGTTTGTGGCAGTTATTAGAGTCAAATGGAATGAAAAGATATAATAATTTTACAAAGCTATAAAAAAATGAAAAAACAAGGGAAATTTCAATTTTGATATGTTTTTGCTCAAGTCTGTATGAGTTTATTGTATTCTAAATTTTAGTAGATCTTAATCTCATATTTATTAAAATATTTAGTTCCAGCATTTCATTTCTAGTTATTTTCATCCTCAACACCAAATATTATGAGCGTTAATTACATTCTTTAACAAATGCACATCACAGTTGCAATTATTCCTCTCAACTTTGTGCATATCAATATATTTGGGCTCCGCATAACTGATTTATCAATATGTGTTACTTTATCCTCATATATAAATTGTAATCCTGCTACAAAAGAAATAAATAATATCAAGGGGAATTTTTTCTCAATCCATATTTTGTAAATTCTTTTCCCCCTTCCCCTTTTTATAAACAAAAGATATAAAAAGGAATTCCTCTTTTTTTTTAAGCACGTGCTTATTGGTCACTAATTGGTGAGCATTATTTGTGAGTTATATCTATACCTATATATTAGAACAGTAAGATATGAAAATGTATGGTACGTATGTAAAATTCTAAAATATAAAAATGAAAAATGGCAAAGTATCAAATTCTAAAATAATTTTATAATAAAATCTCAAAAAAACTCTAATTTCATAATAAAATGAATAATATATTAACTTTATTCTATAATAATTTTAACCAATTAATTTATCCAAATAATTTATGTATGATGTAATAATATACAAATATTTATAATCACACTACATTCTTCTATGATATTTATATTCAACTTTAATAATTTAATTTTAAATTTTAATTAACTAAAAAAATTACAAACATATGTTTAATTAACACAATATCTTTCATTCTAAAATATATTATCTATATATTACAAAAAGGTTAGAAAAAATTAATTTGTTAAAAATATTCAAATTAATGTGCACAACACAGGGTCCGTAACTTAATAATTATCACAACCCAAACATGTTCGTTGTCACTACATTTAAAAATTTGACAAAAATTTAAATTGAAAAAATATATAATAAAGTATTTCTTCAAATAATTAAGTAAAAAAAAATTGTAAGTATTTCTTAATTATTTTTATTTTTTTAAAATATAAGTTAAAAAATTATTTAAAAATACAATCTGTGTTGTGCACGGATATATGATGAAATTAGTAAAATATTAAAACACGAGTTTCGGTGGAATCGAAATATTCTTTGAGTGCATTCACGTATTATAAGCTAAACATTAATGTTTTAGCATTTCAAGATCTTTTATAAGTCTTTTTTTTTTTTTTTTCATTTTCCCTTTTGTTTTTAGAATTTGCTTACAGGTATCGCTCAAATAAAGTACGCACCGTTGTTATTTAGAGGCGTAGCATATTCTGTGGATGTAATATTATTGGGACCTACGTACCTCATTCGGCTCTTATTATGTGGATGTAGCATTGCTCAATGAAATATAGCTACAAGTTAGTATTGTTGACAATTATAATATTTAATAAATTCAGACTCAAACATGACACAAGACCTCATAGATAATTTATATACCTCCGATTAAAAAACATTATCCGATAATTTTACAAAAATATATGATTAAAATTTTATTTGAATTTGATTGATTTCAATTATAATATTAATTTAGTGTATTTTAGTTGATAAGATTATTATAATCTTATAACTTACAACAAAAAAATTATTAAAACATAATTTACATTCAAATTTTTTATAGATTACATTAATTTTGAAATTTAATATATCCATTATTTTACTTAAAAACACAAAATGTACCTTTAGTTTTAAGAAAAAAATGAGTAATAAATACCATTAAAGCAAGACCTATCAGCAACTTGAGTGGGAATAGTAAGTATAACTGTATAAATCGGAGTGGAGTGAATTATCGACTAGTTTGATTCTTTAAAAATAACATTACAACATTTGAGCAATAACTCTTGTTTTTATTATTCGACATTTTATTTTCTTTGCGAAAACTACAGAATTAGAAGTTGGTGGAGGGGAACATTAGTTTTGTACTCTCCTTATTGGATAGCTGAGGAAGAAAAGTATTGGGTCGCGTGAGCCCACCAAACCACCGCATGGATTGGTGGGTGGGCTACTGGACTTTGTCTCCTCTTCAGCTCTTCACCTCGTGGCTTTGCATTTTGGGTGGTAAGTAACAAAGAGAGTGATCAAAATCAAGTGCAGTTATTAACACTGTTCTAAAAAAATTTGTCTACTCGTTTGGGCACTAAATAATTTTTATCGTAATTTTGTTTAATTCTTACTTAATTTCGCTTAATCTCATACAATAACGGACCCAAGAGGGGTCAAGTGAGTCATCTGACACCACTAAGTTTCCAGGAGGACCTATAGTATTATTCTTGGCAAAAATCATTTATAAGCCTATTAAATTAAATTCATCATAAAAATAATTAGATATCATCTCTCCTTTTGTAATTGCTGAAATCACAATACTATCTCGATTCGTCAATTTTCAGCCATTAAAATTTAATATAATGGTATATATTTTCAAATTAATATACAACAACTATTTTATGTAAACCTATTTTTACAATGAAAAAAAAATTATTGACCCTAAAATAAAATTTTGTTGCGCCCGCCACTGATTTCGTATAATATAGGTCCAAGCGCTAGACCCACTTTTTGCAATATAAATTCGTCTAACGTGTTTTATAACACTGGTTAATAACGAATTTATCCCATTTGTTTTAACTAAAATTTATAAGTTCTTATAATATAAATAAGCCTAAATAAACATGGTCGTAACAAGGAAACACATATTGATGTATTACGTGATTCGCATTATATCTCAACAATTTTATCATATATTTATATTTGTATCAACTTTTATTATGTAACAAAATTTTTATATTGAATTGTCTATCGTTTTCTTACCGATATTAAAAACCGATTTACTTCGCAATTCATTGTATTATACTATATGTATATCGATCACAGTTATTCAGTTAAAATCAAATAGTTACACAATTATTATAACAACGACCACAAAAGACTACACCAGAAAGATCACAAAATAACACTTAAAAATTTTAAAATTATTGAAGAGGCTGGAGAATATTGAAGCAATAAGTTGATAACACAAAAATAGCAAAGAGCCGAGGAATGTGGGGCTCACCGGCTTCTTTGTTATCTCAGAATTTGTGGGCTGCGTACGTGACCAAAACTGAGAAGAGTCAAAAGGGAGCACCAGTCAAAGTCTATATACTTCATCAAATTAATCACCAACTATTATTATATTAAATTTATCATTACCAACATTGAACATGATTAAAAGATTAAAAATATGTTATTATTATTGTCTGAAATAGTTGACTGTGAATATGGAACGGATTATATTACGAATGAAGAAAATAAAGTCTAACAATTAATAAGTCATAACCACCACAAAAATAAAATCCGGTCACAGGTCACACAAAACCTGATCTTTTATATAAGATTTAAATTTGGTCCCTTCTATAATACTCGTACGTTCTAACATTAAAAATATATTTATTTTATATTTAATATGATAGTATAATGAATCTATTTAGAATTAATTATAAATAAAATAAACCTTGTAAACTAAATAAAATCATAAACAAGTACAACTCAATCATAACAAAGTTAAAATAAAATATACACACATTATAAGTTGAAATTCACAAATTTCATAAATAATACGATCAAAATAAATATATCTTATTTTGTTATATAAAATGTCAATATGATAAAAGGGGGCTTGAGCTTGGACGTGGCAAGGACGCTGCAATGATAGCGGATAAAGTCATAAAGATAAGAACACTAATCATGTTTTATTCGTTAATTATATTTAAAAAATTATTAATTAAGAGTATCAACAATAGTTAAGGGCGTGTCTCGTCGCGAAAGAAGCAACAGATGACTGATTAAAGATATAGACGTTTTTTTACTAGTGATCGAAATGGAGGCTAATGACATCAAACAATAAAGGTTTAACTTTCACACTTTCTTCTAAGTTCGGATTTTCAACCTTACACAGCAGGATTAAAATGGCTTACTTCAATTTATACTTTATTTTTTTCAGGTTTGCTACGTATTTGTTGAAAGTTTATATTTTTAAACTTTTAAAAAGAATAAAACACGAGAAAAAGTGTAAATTATAACGGTTAAACTAAACATCTGCATATCAACAACATGACTCTTTAAAAAAAAATACAAAGAATATAACTTCTACAGTTAAATTTATAGATATTCTTACGAACGATGATAAATATTGTCGTTCTGTTTATGCGTTCACTAAAGATTGTCTCTTTTTAAATTAAGATTTTAAATTTATTTAAATTAAATAGTATAATCTATCAAATATTTGTGAGAAAAATACAAATTTGACAGTGTAGTCGAATTACAAATGGTAAAAACTCTTTTAAGATTTCGTCGGTTTTTATTTATTTATTTATTGCTTATTTTATTGGACATGTGGTATTTGTTGTTTGGACTTGAGATGTTACCCAAAAAGTTGAAGGTGATGATAAAAAGGGATAGACATGCCACCATCATCATCTCCATCGGTGACTTGGCAGAGCCTTGTAAAAACCAACTTACCTAACGACACCAAAGCGAGACGAGAGAGAGAGAGAACGTTAGATTCCCTTTAAAATCCGCGTTCACACTATAGACCTACCTTCATAACTTTTTGCAAGATTCCATCTCCAAATCCTTTTCACACTTGTAGAAACCGTCTTATAAGTTTTTAGATAGTTGAATGCTATTCCGGCTTGAAGCTGAATAATACGTAATTACGTAGTATGTGGTAATTGGTTATCATAAAGTGTTAAGGATACTGACGATGAAATTTTTAATTCATTTAAGTGATGAGAGCTAAGTGAGTTTTTAGCTTTTTTGAGGAAATGTGATATTCTTACAATTTTTATATATTCCTAGTTATAAATTTTAAAATTTTATCATATATTTTTTTTTCTAGTTCCTCCTCATCTAATGATAATTGCTATTATAAATGTCTATTTATAACATAATGACAGAATAATATAATAATATTAGTTTCCTATGATCCCTTGGTCTTAATGTAAATTGATAAACGCAATACACTCTTATCAAATACCCATGTACAGCAACAGAAAAAAAAAAGCAAAAAAAGGCATGTATACATTATTAGAAATTATTAATATTACAATAATTAGTACTACATTAATATAAAGAACATTATTGAGGAAATTCTCTCAGATCTTATAAAAATATTTCCTCCGTTTCCCAATATCTATCACATAGAAATCTGTGTTGGTCAATTAAATCATTTTTTAACTTTAAAACTACACAAATATATTTATTATTATAAAATTTAAAAATTGTATGAATTTTTTTTATGATTATAATATTTGTCATGTATATATATTTATAAAATAGCTTTAAAAATTAGTCAAATAACTTTGACCAAATGTTTTTGGTAAATAACACTTAATTGGGAAGGGACGGAATACATTTTATAGCATAAGCAACAATACGGAATACATTTTATAGCATAAGCAACAATAAAAGGGGTTAATCATTGTTTTGTTTTTGGTATACATATATATATATACACACACACACGTATGTATGTGTGTGTGTGTTCTATTTTCCAAAACAACGAACAAAATAAAAAAAAAGGATTAACGACCTCATTTAATTTTAATAATCACACCGCTGCAGGCTGAGCTTGATTGACATGCAGTAGGCCCATCCACGGCCCGGTCAATACCCATCCACTTCCCCAATATTGACTACCTCCACTCCTTTTGAAGCATTTGATTAATGATCTCATCTTTAAACATTACATGGTCAATGTCTTTATTTTATATTAACTACCTCACAAAGGCATTAATTGTTTTTATTTTATTATTCAATTTAAATATTTTATTAATAATTATGATTTAATATTTTTTATATTTTAAATTAATATAAATTATGTTTAATTGTTATTTGATATCAAATTTATATCAAGTATTACTAATTTAATGATTTTACCAAGTTAAACTAATTTTATAAATTCAAATTTGATCTCATATATTTTTATTCATATTTAATATATATCTTTATATCTTTATATACTTTATTATCATTATAATACTATCATATTCATTAATAATTTCATCACATAGAACTTAGAATATCAATAAAAAAAGAACTTATAATTTTGATAATAGAATTTCAAAGATAATAAAATATAGTATTTAAGAATTGTAATGAATATGATGTCTAACACTATATTTTAGATTATTCATTAATATTTCTTTAAGTTGTATTACATTTTTTAATTAAATTGAAGTAAAGCCAACGTAATTTATAAGTAAAATTCTAATTAAAATATATTATCTTACACTTGCTTATATGTATTATAGATATTACATTAATTATAAATTTGAAATGTATTTCAAATATCTAAATACAAAAATTAGAGAGATCATATGAAAATAAAATATAAAAAAATTTGAAACATTTATATCATTAGAGAATATGTTTGTAAATCATATTCAAACTACAAACTACTTAGAAAATAAAATTGAAATATATGGTAAATAATAACAATTATTAACTAAAACAGAATATAATAAACACATACAACATAATCCACAAGGTAATTATTAAATGAATAAACCTAATCAAGTAAATCACAATTTAATCGATTATAATTGAAAATGTTAATTAAAATAATTATAAAGAAATAATGATGATAAATGTTAATAACCTCAAAAATATAATAACTGCACAAAAAATAGGTCAACTAATAAAATAAATAATACATTAAGTCAAACGATATAATTTTAATTGAAAAATTATTCATATTCCATTAGTCATGCATATAAAGTTATTTATTATATCATATTTATATATTTTATTTAATAATTCTCTAATTATAGATTTCATAACTCGTAATAGAAGTAAGATTTAAGGAAAATACAAGTGGATTAGGAGTATTTAATGAAAGTATAAATGGATTAGGAAAGTATAATAATTGAATAAAAGAAATTTGAAAATGGTAATATTTAAAAGAAAAAGTGCAGAACCATCGCTTAAAAAAAATATGTTTGTGTTTTTAAATAGTCTAGCTTCATAAACTCATGCACAACACAAGTAAATATTTTAATTTATATTTTAATATTTTTATGCTAGTGATCGTGAGACAATTGAATAAATATTGAATAATTTTGAAGTAGCCTTCAGTTATTATTTATGAAAATAATTATTTCTAAAGTAATTAAGGAGACTTAGATAGAAGGGCGGAGGTCTTGTTGTATTAGAGTTAGAAAAAAAAAATTAAAGAGTTCAATTGAGAGAGAAACGCTAAAGAATTGTCATAAACGTGTTTTTTTCTTGTGAATTAATATATAATAATAGATAATATAATAAACAGGGTTGTAAGTAAGATAAATTCATATTTAGAATATAAAAAAACATAACAATAATATATGCAAGTGAACCAAAAAAAAAGTTTTTAAAGTATCAAGTCTCTTATTAATATTTCTTATAACATTATCCTAATAAAATAGTGCGAAGTTTGACATCCTAATTAACGAAAAGATAATACTCGTGGGAGCAGTTACTTTCTGTTGATAATTGTTTTCAGTCATCATCCTATTAACTTTGATGATGTATTTTGGAAAAATTTATAATATAAAATGAATCAGTAAATAAATAAATTGAATAGAAATGGAGGTTATTACAGAGAGGGTAATCCGAAATTCCAAAGTATAAGCTGAGCCTATGAGGCGAGCGGCCGCAGCTTAAAGCGGAATTTGACAAGACGGGGTGGCTTGAGTAGTGACTACGCCTACGCACCAACAAGTCTCAATTTCTTCCCAGCCTCCTTTTTTGTATTCCAAATCCTATCATCAATGGTGGGAAGTAGTACTAGTTAAAAAGAAAACTAGTTTCAGGGTCAAACCCCTCCAACGAGCTCGTGTAAGCTTTAAAGTAATTATTTTATTTTAAAATTACTGATATAGTACTCGCTACCTTTTAAAATTAAAAATATATAAAATTGTTTTAAAATTAAAAATACATTCTTATTTTTTGGACTATAAAAATTCATAAAACTCTTCAAATACCATTCAATAATCCACTATTCCATCTACCTCTACTGTATTCACTGTTTCGTGATCCCTATCACAACTAACACTATTATTACTTTAAATAATATTATAATAGAGATATATTTAGAATATAAAAATTATCTTTAAAAATCATTGTTTTAGAAATATATCTCTAATTTTAAATCGGATAAAATATTATGTGAAATTTTGAAAATTTTATTTATAATAAAATATAATAAGTGAATCATTAAGGAGTAGACAAACACGTAGTCCGATATGTATAGTAGGCTCCATGTCTTATATTTATATGTTAATCCACCGCGCACATTCCTTCATTTACCCGATCAAACTTCAACAATTAATTAATTTTCAAGTAGGAAGAGAATCTTATTCTCTCTCTCTCTCTCTCTCGCTCACGCTTTCCTTCCCACTTCCTCCTCCCATATAAACATATATATAACCCAACCCATCTTCTCAATTCAAATTATCTCAAAAGTGCAATTGCTCATTTCCTCTCTCTCTCTCTCTCTCGCACGCATATATAGCTGCTAGTAACATAATTTCAATACAGAAATATATAGATCGAAAATAAAGGCAAACGTACATCTAGTAGAAATTTTAAAAACTAAATTAAGGTCGGCATACATAATATATACTATACATACATGGGAAACTGCATAAAGAAGGAATCGTCCATGGAATGGGGAGGCGAAGACTGGAGCGACTACGATTACTCATCAGACCACCATCTATTCTCTAATTCTTCCAATTCCGATTCCAATTCCAACAACAAGAAGAATACGAAGAATTTCAACAATGGATCATATCTAATTAGCGATAGCAGCAGCAGCAGCAAAATTGTAACATCACCATCAACAACAGAAGTAAAGGTAAAGATCACGCGGAAACAGCTGGAGGAACTCTTGGCTAAGACCACCAAGACGCCGTCGTCGTCGTCCGTTAATAATTACGCCGACGGCGTCCAACAACCTGGTGGCGGGTTATCAGTACAAGAATTGCTAACTCAGCTGATTAATATTGCTGCAGCAGCCGGTGGTGGTAGCCACCAGTACCAACAATTCAATTCAAATCAACGCTCTTGGAGGCCCGCCTTGCCAACTATTTCTGAACTCCTATAACACAACTAGTATTGTCTTTATACTCGTACATATTTTGTAAATCTTCTAGCTGTATCATATCATAATCAATATTATTTTTATTTTTTTAACAACATTATGTATAATGTTGTGTTTTATCTTTATCTTTTTTAATTTCTTTTTTGTGGCCGGCCGACCCACCTCTGTGCATTCAATTCAAATTTAGCCAGTACATACAGCTACAACCATTTCTCTAATATTGGTGATCCGAATTCTTTGTCAGCTCCCTCGTTCTATTTTTCATTGCTTGAACAAGATAAATTAATTCAAGTATCTCCGAGTACTATCATCATAAAATTTTAATTTAAAAAACAAAATTAAGCCCACAAAAGACATTAAAATAAAACCTCTTAGAACTGAAAATCTAATGTGTGTGTCACTAGGAACTTTTTAATTGAAAAGGATACAAATTCAGATATTTTTGTTACGTTTTCTTGAATAGAGATATTTCGTCCGTTCTATTTATATATCGTTTGACTATTTTATACGTAATTTTAAGTACATTTATTTTTATACATGTTAAACATTTTAATTTATTTTCAACAAAGCAAAAAGTGAAAATATTTTAAATGAAGATTATTATAAATAAAATATTTAATATATATAAAAATACTCCTATGCAGCTTATTTGATTATTATTTATTTTAAATTGGACTCTTCCCATTCCTAAATCGTGGTACTGGTCTAACTTAATAATTCGATCATTTTCACATTTATTTCTTCAAGTAATACGCTTTTACCTTTTTTTCTCTTTCTAAATTTTAAGAAATACCCCGCAAATGCCTGTTAACGGTTAAGCTACTTAGAAGTTAGAAATAATTGAACTATTACTTCAAATGGATTAATTTTTTCCTTCATCTCATCTGGATTAATTTCTCCGAATAATAATAAGCAACCTTTAAGAGGGATATTATGAAGGGTAATAAACTAATACTTCCTCCTAGGGGTGGCAAATGGGTAGATTTAATGGATAATGGGTAAAATTAAATGAGTTAGGGTAGTAAATGGATTGGATAATAAATGGATAACTAATAAATGGGTTGAAAGTGAATAATTATCCACCGGTTATGGGTTAATCTCATTAACCCGCTTACAACCCGTGAAGCCTAACATTTCAAACTACAGAGTATTCGATGGCTAGCTTCGATTTTGTTTGTTCTTTTCTTGTAACACCGATCATCAACATTCACTGTAACACTTTTTTCCTCTTTTTTTTTTTTTCTATTTCTTTTCTTTTATCACTGAATATTAGACTTTACTATCACTACTCATTAATCATGAATATTCCCAAATTGAATATGTAATACTCTCTCCGTTCCATAAAAAATTATATATATTTGGACTTTTAACAAATATTAATATTTTATATTTGACCGAAAATTACATATACAATAATGAAATTTTCTTATAAAATTTATTATGAATAATCAATTAATTAAGATAAAATGAAAAGATTATAATACATTTTAAAAAATATATATTATAATAAAAAAATGATGTGAATTTTAATTTTGTATAAATAAATTTTATTAAAAAAAACCGGAGGGAGTACACTATATCAATCAATGACCAAAGCCTTCTTCAATTTCTACTCAATTGAAAATATCCAGATCCTGATTCTCAATATTTTCATTCACCGCCACACTACATCAAGACACTCTCTCTAAAACTGCTCCGCTCTCTCGAGCCGTTCTTCCATCCTTCCCGGTCGGAAGCTCTATGCAAAATTATAAATGGGTAACCCATGAGTTATAGGCATCCAACCCATTAATCTTACCTTATCCATTTAAGTCTAACTATTTGTAACTTGCTTAAATAAATGGTTAATCAAACCCAACAAGTCATGGGTTGTTGGACGGGTTGACGGCTAAATCATCAACTTTGCCGGGTGGATTTTCTCCGTTTTAAAAAAAAATTATATTTTGTAAAAAAAATTTGTTTTTAAAAAAATTACATTATTGAGTAACTAATAAATGTTAATAAGTGTTCAACAGGACAATAAAATTATAAAACATTTTATTGTTGATCGACTATAAGTTCAAGACCATAAGAAAAGATGATTCATGTGTTATTTTCAGCTCTTTTTTTTATTTATCAGGTATCTGATTTATTTAGATTAATTTAAGATAACACTTTTTATTTAAGAGTTGAGTAAATTTAAGTCATCTCCGTTTAAGGTTGTGTTTGTTTAATTGTTAATACATCTTAACAGATTAAGAATTTGAGTGTGTTTAAATGTTGTATCGTTCAAACTATTTGTTTAACATATTATTTATCTCTTAATATACTTAGTTTTATCTGAATGCAATAAATCAAAAAAATAAAATTGAATGAATTAAAATATGAATAATAAAATAAATTAATTCAAATATTTAATGCAAAATGTTAATTAAATAATTAAATTTATATTTAAATTTAAACATAAATATTTAATTGATTCAGTAAATTTAGACCTGATGAATTTATTTAGATTCAGACACTTAATAAAATAAATGCAGTCTAAGCCAACACATGTTGGTAAGATGGTTCACGTGTTAATTAAATAATAAATAACCATATAATCCTAAATATTTAAAGATGATTAAAGCAATCAACATAAAAAAGAGAATGTTATACATTTTGTTTCTATGTTACGCGTCACTATCCATTTCAACTCATAGTATATTTAAAAACATAATCTAAAATATAAAAAAAAATGATATATAATTATACTTCTTTTGTTCCACAAAAAGAGTAATGTTTAAATTTTTGATAATTATTAATTATGTATATTTGACAAAAAAATTAAATGTATAAATAATAAGTTTTTCTCATGAAATTTGTTATGATTGTTATAAGTTATGGCAAGTTTTATAAGTTTGTAATTGAATTTTTTTTAATTTATCACAAAATAACAAAGAAAAATTTCAAATGTAACTTTTTTTTGGAACAATATTTTTCTTCGAATATAATAATTTTTTTGGAACAGATAGAATATTGAATATACGTAGTATTTCATATTTTAATGAGAATTACAATAGTCCGTCGTCTCCTACATAAAAAAATAAGAATTCGGAAAACCCTATTCTCTTTATATAAACGCTAAAATACATTAAGAGAATATAAGAAAGTTTTTCCACAGTACTGTTTGATGTGCTTACCGGCTTAGGCTATACATTTTTTACTAATTAAAATTGAATTTCAAATTAAATTTGAGCTATTTTTACACAAATAGAAATAAAATTATACAAACAAAAATAAAAGAATTATCAAATATGATGTTATGTCATATTTTAATTAATTAAAGTTAGGTCTAAAATTAGATGTAGGTCATGCTTATATATTTTTAACAAGTTTAATAACTAAAATATTAATTATAAAGTTAAAATATTAAAAATCAAAAAATTTATTGATTTTTTGTATCATTAATTTTATATAGAATTTTTTTAGGTGAAGAAGAAAAACATTAACATTCACGTATAATCAGAACTAAAGAGAGCCCAGAATATGGTCCGAGTTATTGGCTGTAATTTTTCTGCAAATCGCGCCTAAATAGTCATACTTTTGAAGCTTTCCATTTGTATTTCATCTCATCTCTCATTGCTGTATAAATGACACTTAATTTTTTTCTATTGAAAAATTTAAAATCAGATAACGTGATAACGAGCCATAAGATGGGACAGGAAGGGGCTAGAAGATCCATATTATACTTTTGGCGCAATTTTCAAAAATTTGTCAATCTTATTGTACAATCCTCAGTCCACATTAGAGTATATTTCTCCCAATCCCTTCTTCTGTGATTCTTAAAACCTCTATTTTCTTCATTTCCATGGCGGATTTTTCAGCTCCGTCGTTCTCTTTAGGACTAGATTTCGACGTAGATTCAGATCCCCAAATCAATGTAAGAGAAGACCCTTTACCCGATCCAGCTCGACAACCCTTGACTGATGTAAACCATCCCCCCAGTACAGTCGATGAGTTCGGCGACGATGATTTTGAAATACCCATGATGGGTCCGGACCCGCTTGTTTCGGATCCGCCCCGAACGCTTAAGCGTCTTCGCCGTGGGACCAGCGCTGAGACCACGCCTGTTGTTCAGAAGAGGAAGTCAGTAGCGTCGTGGTGTAATGTAGATGATGAGATTGAAGATTTCTCTTCTGAGGAGGGTAAGTATGGAGGTATATTTTGATAGTACTTCGTTATTGTTGCCCTGAACTTTGGCACATTATTTTGCTTTGTTACTTTTTCTTACTATAATTTGTTTTTTCTGAAAATTTAGAACCACTCTATAATTTCTGTATAATGCCGCTGTGAAGTAGGTAGATGATGATGTGTGCGCGCGCTTTCGTGAGAGTGTGTGTGTGTGTGTGTGAGAGAGAGAGAGAGAGAGAGAGAGAGAGAGCGAGCTTCTGCGTGAGAAATCTGACAAGGGAAAATTCAACAAAGAATAAGTGTTTTCTCCGTATTAGCTATAACTAGTAAAGAACCAGAGCTTTTAGGCCTCACTGTTATCTCCATATACTTAAGTCGATGTTCAGAATGTTCGACCTCAATTTGTTCTGAAAAGGGAAAAAAATACAAATATTGATAGTCAAATTTATTGATCTATTTCCATAGAATCCGTATAACTCATGGTGTGTGATTATTTGATTTGTACATTGGTCAATTGAGCTTTATTTGAAGCATAAGGTGATAAGGATCAAGGTGTTTCCAATTCATTTGAAAGCCTTTGCTTTTCTCTATAGGTTTGGGGGTAACCGCTTTTGTAATCCACATTATGACATGATATATTGACATCTGCCCTCTCCCCGGTGCTTCCATTTACTACATGTGTATTTTTCATGTTTTGAGAAGCACTATGTTGTCTATTTGTATGGACTTGTTTATGTATTGCTAACCTTTACTTTGACCCACTTGTCTTATTGGTGTCAAATTTTGGTTTATGCCCTTGATTATAATTCTTCTCCTTGCGCTAAGTGTGTGTATGTGTATTTCACAATCTCTCAGCATCATTGGCGTGGTTTAGAAGAATTGGTTCATTTTATATTTTTTGTCATCTTCTAGGAATTTTTTTAATTTATTTATATTTATAGCAGATGAACCTCCATCCTCGCGGTACCAATCTGTGTGTCGGAGTTCCAAGTTATTATTGCCTGGACATGGGGTTTTGACCTCTCAATCAGCAAGGAAAAGGAAAGATGTTTCAAATGGTCCACCTTCTGGAAATGCAGATATGAGCAGCAATAAGTCAATGTTCCCGAAGTTAACTGTTAGTCCTCTTAGAAAATTCCAGTTGATTGATTCTGATTCTGATGATTTGTGTGGAAATGACTGTGCAAACACAAAGGCTAGTAAAGTTGCAGGCTCATCTTCAAAAGGAAGAGAACCTAATCCAGGCTGTCATTTTAGCGTCAGAGAACAAACGAGAAAAGAAGCATCACTGAGTGCGTCACATACAGAGGATTTATGGAATAATTTTCATTCAGAGAAGAGCTTTGACATCCCAACACCTGCATTTGATGAGGTCTGTGAAGAATATTTCAGATCCGTTAAAAATACAAAACAAGATCTAAGAAATACCAAAGGTTATGAAAGCAGCACGAATAGCACATATAATCAGCAGCAATTGAAATCTGGTGACCCTCTTCCTCCTGCTCACAGTTATTTTTTCCATGATGATATGAGGATCCAAAATCTGGTTCGTAGACGCTTACCTAATTTTTTCCCACTTGGAGCTGTGAACACCAAAGAAATTGAGCAGTCCAGTACATCATTTATTGATTACATGTAATGTCTTTACTTGCATTTCACCTATAGTATAACACAATAAGACACTAAAGCTCTCATGACATACTTTTCTGTGGCTTGTAATGTTTGCAATTCTAGGGGCCAATTCAGCCATGGAGAAAGTTCTAAACAAGCATCTGGGAAGAAAAATTCTGACATGAGCTCAGCAAGGAGCAGAAGAAATTCAAAAAGAACAGATGTTGAAGAGGTCTCACAAGGTTCCGGAAGCTGGGTAAATCCAAAATGCAACACAAGGATCCCAAAAGATGCTGGCAAAAGAAGGGTTCAGGCAGTTGGTCAATCTGCTGGGCATTGGTACACAGGCTCAAATGGGAAGAGAGTAAGTACTAAGCAGAGGTTGCAATATAAGAGCCAGATGTCTAAATATCTTGATTTTTAATGAACTTGTCTGATTTGTTGTCCTTACCTCTGACGTGAGTGTTTATTAAATTAGAAGCCGTGAAGAAAATATTTACGTCTCTTCACTATTAAGTATCAACAAAATCTTACGTCAGTTAAGGCTTGTTTAGTGGTTACTGGCGCCACCTGTTAGAAGTTGAGGAGGATCAAGATTTCTAGAAATTTATTATTTTTGTTTCATGTTCACATTTGATTATTCATTTGAAGCTTGTGGGTTGGTACGTTGAGAGCTGCTCCATGATAATCTAATTGCTAATATACCTTTGTGTTCTGTTTTATCCTGTGATGTTAGGTAATAGGTAATTAGGTGAAGTATCATGCAGCTTATGCGCATTTTGTGGGGGAGTGAAATTTTCAGAACCTCAACCTCAAATGTTATTATTTTAACACTGGTGTTTCACATAGGGACCCCGCTTATTATTTATGAAAGGGTATGTGAAATCAATCAACGACCCCCACACACCCCCGCGTCCTCCCCCACCCCAAAAAACACACACCCAAAAAAAAAAGGTGTGTATATATATATATATTTATATATATCCAATTAGTTATTGCAGCCACATCCAACTTTTCCCCGTGTGTGTGTGTATCTAACACATTTTCCTGCCAAATGAGAACCTTTGAGAAGGCCTTCGGAAAACAGAAAAAGTTAGATTGTAGTCCATTGTTGTGAATTTGTGCTGTGTAGCTCTTCCTTTTGGGTAGTGTATCGACATGCATATTGTCACTCCTGTTGCAAGCTATGTGCAACTTCCAGGTTCATGTTACCAGAACAGTTACTAGTTCGGATTTATTCAGGTTGATGTCGCTAAGTTCTGATGCATTTCAATTTCTTCAGGTTTATGTCTCCAAAACTGGGCAAGAGTTGACTGGTCGAATTGCCTATAGGCATTACAAAAAGGTACTTTGTTTATAATGTTTTTTTTTTTTTTTTATGTTGTTTCTGTCTGCTGTCTCTTCATTTTGATTGATAGAAATCCAACTAATTACTTGATCAATCAATTCCCGTATTGCTTTGCACTCTGCTACAAAGACAGTTCCTTGTCTTTCTTGAGAATTTGTTATTATATCTTGCACAATTTACTCCTTGTCATATAAAGTTTCTTGTAATTTGCGGCACTGAGGTTCTATTCAGTCAACAAACATCCTCCGCATT
The DNA here is from genome assembly GCA_014636745.2 of Centella asiatica. NCBI lineage: Eukaryota > Viridiplantae > Streptophyta > Magnoliopsida > Apiales > Apiaceae > Centella > Centella asiatica. The sequence goes on from CM025783.1 coordinate 682,283, forward strand.
CAGTAGTTCTTTCTAAAGCATATAATCATCTAAATATGAGTATGTACTTGTGATCACATTTATATGCAGACTGAAATTGGTGGTTGGTTTTCTTTTTCCTTTCCCCCTCCCTATTTTCATAATTATTAAATTTGTTGTGGCAGGAGAATGGAGGTTTTAAAACCAAAAAATCACGAAAAAAAGGTGGTAACAAGAAGAAATAAGTGATGTTAGAGCTGGGTTTCTCATGTTACTTGGAGCTGGAGTACAGTATTGTAGTTCGAGGCAATCAGGAAGAGGAAGGCTGGTGCTAGAGCAGATAAAGATCTCTTTGAATTGGTCTGTGAGCCAACTGTTAAGAACTGGAACATTTGAGTGCAATGTATTAACGGTGAAGGTAATATATGTGCACACGAGCTTTGCCTAGAAAGTTAGAGAGGATGGAGCAAGGTTTTCTCCCTTCATCGGCCTCTACTCCAGACTTTGAAACCTATTCTGCTGGAAGATCTAGTTGGCAGATCTGTGGCTCATTCGTGTGTTTTGTTTCTTTGAGCGTTTAGCTCCATTTCAACCCCACCTCTCCCCCCCACCCACCACCCCCACCCCACAAAAGAAAAAGAAATACACCACTCTTCGTCCCACAAAAAATGAAATAACTGGCCTACGAGCTGCACGGGGTGATTCTGCCATATTGTCTTTAAAGGCTTATATTTGTTTGTTTTATACCTGTATAATACTTTTTTGTTTCTTTTCTGTTGGATGATGTGGTTCTTATACTGGCCTACCGGGTGCTTTGTGATGGTTACAAAGAAAACCGATCTTCCAATTCTAGAAATTTGACGTCATTCTGTACTGACGAAGTGTTGCATTTAAAATAATAAGGTTATGTATAAGTTGGTGAGAGGTAGCTCTTTCTTAACATTTTGGTGAAAGGATTTCAAAGTATTTTTGGCATGGTGCGTAAAAACTGCTGTAATAGGACATAATAATAAATTTGGGTATAATGTTGTAGATGTTTAATTTTAAACATGTAACGAGCAATAATCTATAATTTTGCTTGTCTTATACAAAACGTCTATAATTGTATATCGGTCAACAATAACTTTGAAAAAGAATTTCACCAAAAAAAAATCGTAAAAGAAATTAGTTAGTCAATGTATTTCTCTTTTATTTGGACGCATTTTTTTAGTTACAACTTACGAAGTTGTACCTGAATGTCCAGGTGTCTGCTTAGAACATTTACAGTAGTGTCCTTGAGCAAGGAGCAATTTATATAACAGGGAACACCTTTTAGAATTGAGTGATTTTGGACTTGCATTGGTTTCAAAACTACAAAGAATTAACTTTATACCTTTCATTTTTTTTTTCAAAACTAGAGGACAGTAAAAAAATGTTTCTAACAAGTCACTTGTATTGTATACTGTATTTTCTTGCAAGTTATATAAAGTAATTACGGAGTATTATTTTTGGTACAATACCACCAGTCCACCACTAAGGCAGGTGATAAGAGGCAAAATGTTTTAATTAAAAAAAAAGGGCTCAATACCTATTAAGGTTAAATTAATTTCTATTTAATTCATAAATCCGTGGGCTTATCTATTTGAAATCAGGTTATGGAGAGAAATCAAAACGACCTGGCCGTCAATTAGAAGAAGAAACCCCCCAAGAAATACGTTATTTTCGCTTCTCGAGTTTACCCCCCACGACACCACTCCCCCAACTCAACCTCCCAGGTATTTCGATTCAACGCCGTGTTTTCAACCTATCAAAATCTAGGGTTTCGAATTTCATCCAATTCTCAGCTCACAACTTAGTCCTCTAAGGTACGGTTTTTGCCCAATTGAACAATTCAATTTCCCATTCTTGTTACTAAATCCAGCGACTGCTATTTAATTATATTTTATCATAATTTAGATTCGAATTCTAGTGTGTTCTTCATGAATTTCCAAAGGCTGCGGTGTCTGTATTTCGTTTTATAAACCGTGGATAAACAAACCCCTATTAAGTTATGGTAAGTTGAGATAATACTATTCGCTAGCTGATTTGGGTAAAGTTCCTTTTTGTTGTGCGCATTTGTTTATCTTTGCTATAAATAGTATGTATGTATACCCCTGTCTGTAATTCAAAATATGACTATATATATATATATATATTCTGAACACAGTAAAAAGCTTACTCCTAAGCCCCAAATTATCCTACCCTTCCATTTTATTACAAGTAAATTGCTATTTGATATTGGTAACCAAATTTAGGGGGGTAATTTCCCAAACACCTGCACGTAAGTTTGACTTGTTTAGAAGTGCTCTCCTAAGTTTGAAGTTTTCGGCAATGAGTTATAACTTATAAGCAATACTTCTACGTAAGAAAAAATAAGCAAGTTTTCTTGCTTTTTACTAATGAGGTTAAAATAAGCTGGTTTGATAAAATCGAATTATTTATATACCCTCTGTCTTTTCAACTTGTTTATCTATTATTTCCTTGGTGGTAATTAATGGTTACTTATATAGGTTAATATTAGCCAAACACCCTTGCAATTTTAGTTGCAAGCTAAAATTTGTTTTAACTTGTGTTACTTAAAATAAGTCGTTGCCACACAGGCTCTTAACCTAATGTAAATGGAAAAAAATGCTATACATAGCTTTTACTTACTATTATTGAGATGTTGAATTGAGTTTAATTGGTTAAACTGAATATTGGCTACCTCTCTTAAATGCATGATTTCATAGAGCTGATTTTCCTTATGTGGCACAGTTTATCTGAAAGTCCAAACTAATAAAAGTAAAATGAAAAAAAATCATTCACTTGTCTTCAAATTATTTCACTTTTCTCCAAATTATTTCACTTTTCTCAGATTTATAAATCATGAACTAACTTATCATTTTTCTCCCATGTTATCCTGTTAATGGATGTTTCTTATTGAGGATGTAAAAAATAGACACTATGCGAATTTTGTATACAGTTTCTTAATGTTTTCCCATCTTATTGTGTGTGTATTGTTTTTAATTTGATTTTGTGGGTTCTGATTTTATGTTGTTATTTTCATTTTGAATTAATGCTGATTGTTGGGGACTGACAAATTGAGTTAGAGTTGGTTGGAAGTTGCACCTGATGAGTTGAAGATGAAGAAAATAGTTCTAATTAGGGCTAAGTGTGATGCCGTTTGTTGCACTTTAAACTCACACCATAGCCACTACTGTGATATGTTTGAATCTTCATAAATCATTGCAATGTGGTCCCTTGTAATTGCGGTTTTAAAACCACAAATAAATAAATAGAATTTTAATTAATGAGTTATAATAACAAACAATAATATGTGTTACTTATTAAGTTATATATAGACAATGATTGATGATATGAATTAAAATCATCACACGAGTTAGTTAAATCCACCGTGCAACTGAATATATTAATTTAGCAGAAATGCGTAGATGAATTCACAATATGCCAAACTAAAAGAATACTCCACTAAATTAAGAGAACAACGCCATAATTTGAATAAAGAAACTCAAATATATACTTCTTATTATAGAAACATATAGTCTATAAAAATTATTAAATTCTTAAATTTGATTATTTATGTATTTTTAAATAAAAAATTAGGATGAGGAGGGGCTCCTTAATTCCAATGCCAGAGTTTGAGGGTTTACATCGCTACTTATGGGTTGCCTACCAAAAGAGACTACTGGTACTGAGTTTTGAACCTTAAGTCTTGCTGGCAAATTATTTGAACCTTATCATTTCAAAGCCATACTAATACACCAACAAAATAGATACTGTAGTTATTTTAAATCTAATAAAATCATATTATGATAATTTTGATATTAAATTTAGAAATTTTGAAGCTAAGTACTCTGTACAAAGAAACTAAAATATATGTTTTTTGTGTAGTAAATATAGTATCGTAGTAACTTATCAATTCTAATTATGACTTAAAAATAATAAACTATTCAACTTTGAATGGTTTAATTGAAAATATTTATAAAAAAAACAACCTTAGAACTAGTTAGAAATGTACCAAAATGACTGAAATTTAATCCATCGCTTAACTATCGTTGGCTGATACCCTATTTTTTACATTGTAACTGCAATCATGCCACATTTTTTGCAACTTTTAAAATTTGAAAACTGCACCATACTGCACATGCAGGTTTTTGCCAGTTGTGGTTTTAATTTGCAATTCCTACTTCCTGCTGATTACTATTTTTAATTAGGCCGGTGGGTGACAATAAAGTTAGAGACGGTTGCAACTATGAGGTGAGTTTAAGTAGGCTCGTGAGTGAGTCTTAGGTGGTGCATCATATGGTGGTAGTTGATGAGAGGCTGATGATGATGGTGGTTGGGAAGGTGAATTGGAGTTGTAGGTACTTTAGGAGGGGGAGGGGTAGGATAGAGAAAGCAATGATTCAAAATGGAATAGATATTAGTCGATGGACCCAATTAAAATAAGTGAATTAAATTGAAAAAAATATTTGTACCACAATACTGAATCTCCACCATTAAATTCACCTTGAGATTTGACTATTGTGAATCTCAAGATTGATGGTGGAGATCCAGTGATAGCGATTTTTGTTGTGATAATTGTTGCGCCGTGGAGCAGAATTCTTAAATTGAAGGAGAGTAAGTAATTTTCCTTGAAATTTGCAATTAATAGTAACTTGTAGATCATTTCCAAAATTTATGCTTGTATTGACTACAGTTGCCTAAACTGATGTTCAATTCAACAGTAAAAAGTGAATCGAATTCAACTTCAGACTCAGAATTGATCTAATATTTTTCCACGGGGGAGTATATAAAAACATAGTGAGTTAGGATGATTGAACTTCATATGTTTACGTGGCACACTTCTAGGCAATCAGTTAGGATGACCGAACTTCTTATGTTTACGTGGCACGCTTCTAGACAATCGTTATTTTCTAGACAAGCTTGCTCATGAAATCAACCCAATACCTAACCATCGTTATTTCCCAGACAAGCTTCCCATAAAATCAACCCAACCCACACCACCAAGTATTTTGATTCAACTTTGTGATATTATATCATGATCTAGCTCTCAAACTTCTTTCAAGCCACCACTCTTGAACGGTACAATTTTCAGCACAATTGATTTGATTGAATGTCTGTTAAATAATTTAAACTGTGAATCTTTCTATTACCGAAACTACAATATCTCTCAATATTGATGCCTATGTTTTTGGTCTGTTTCTTGCTTTCTACTAATCTTAAGGCTCATGTGTGTGCTGTAATATGTTAGGATGTGTATATATTAGCTGATTTAGCGGAATAAAAATAACAAAAATTTGGTTGTTGTGTGCATGTGTTCATGTGTTTGATATATCAATGGTATGTCTGCACATCAATTATTGTTGTAATTCAAAATCTAGAAGCATGTATGTACTGAACCGGGTAAAATCTTACTCCCAAACCCCAAAATGGATTGAACTGTAAAGTAACATTTCCACCCTTAAAGGGAGTAGACCAAAATGCAAAACTAATTTTCTACATGAATTATATCATTATCAGTTTAAATTTATATTTCAACTTATCATATTTGCATTAGTTCATTTTCCTTGTTAGACAGATCATGTATTTAATGATTTCAATGAATTAGCTTGTATAGAATGCATACATCATTTTCATTTCAGGGTCTCTTACTTCTTTTCATCATGTGGGAGCTAGGGTTGGTTCCGGTTTATCTACTCTTTCAGTGTGTCACTGTGTGTCTGTGTCTGTGTGTTAATGTGGTGTGGGGGTTGGGGGGAACAAGAGTCTCTACTTGGCTACAAAATTTATTATATACACACTAGGTTCCGTTTTTCTCTTGATAGGAGCTCCCAGTGTTGGTTTGAGATGCATACATATATTTATGTGCTCTTGGTTAATATATTTTTTATTCTCTTTTTTTAAAGATTTATCTTTGCTGATTGAGTTTACTAACCAAGTGAACTGAGACCAGAATTTGTCTGTCCGGTTCTGATTATGGTGCTAATCACGTGGGAACCACATGGCCAGCTGGTCTGCATTTTGGGTAGTTGTAGATATTAGTGGGAGAAATAGCATAAATAAAGAAGTGTAATCCAAAACAGTAAGGGATCACCTGCATAAAATTTCAGAAAACACTTACTCTGGATTCTATAAACTTATCGGCTCAAAACCTCTATTTTATTTAACAAATTTCAAGCAACGCCAACAGGCGCGCACAACCTTATAATCATGTTCACTTGTTCTATTCTACAACTCTATATTCTATTATTAATCTTTAAATTTAGTCTCAATATGCTGTTCATTTGTTCAATATAAGTACCTGATAATTGTGTTCTTAGATATACTTGCGATTCTGAGCTCATATTTTCACAACCTTCTAAGGACCCTGTTGTAAATTTAATATATATTGTTTCCTACGTTTAACATGCGCTGGAAAAAATCTGCCAATATCTTATTATACATAGAATTTTCATCTAAATGATATGTTGGCAGAAGCATAACATATCAAGTAGAATGTAATGCGTTCCGCATTAGATGTTGCTTTTATTTTTTCTATTCCCAACTCACTAATATATGCCTTTCTGCCTGCAGAGGGGAACCATTAAAAAGTTCCGGTGGGACGTTCACCGACTATCCCTTAAGATGAGCGAAGCTATTCAAGGGAACTCTGATACGTCATTAGCTGTCCCGATAAAGAGAAAACGTGGTCGTCCGCGAAAGGATAAAAGCCTGAATCGTGTGGAAGGTGTTCGCCAACGAAAGGTTCAGAACAGACATCGTTGGGAGAATGTCAATGCACCACCTGGATTTTCAGGGGCTAACGGAAATCACCAATATCCTGTTGATCAAGTCGAGGATCCAAGTGATGGCATGGTTGGCCAGGCAGTCATGGGTGTTGTAGAGGCAGTATTTGATGCTGGTTATCTGCTTGCTGTTAAAATTGGAAATTCAAGTACTGCTCTGAGGGGTGTTGTTTTTAAGCCAGGGCATTATGCCCCAGTGACACCAGCAAATGATGTGGCACCACTTGTTCAAATGATCAGAAGAAATGAGCTTCTACCAACTCAAAGTCACACTCGTGTTCGTCGATCACGATCTAGGGAGAAGCATGAGCAGCACGTTGGTTATGTAGGAAATGGATCAGCGTCAAACGAGTTGCAGAGGTTTGATCCCTTGGCTGCTAATTCAATATCCTCAAAGGGAAAGTCCACAGCAATTGTGGCAGCCCCTTCTGTTCCACCAGTGGGAGTGAGAGGTACTGTGGTTCCTGTTGTTCTTGAACCTGTCAATATACCTATTGGATTTCAATCACCGAACCAGTCTTCAGCTGCCACACAAGCTGCACATATGATGGCTTTAAAAGGCAAAACTGTGCAGACAGTTACACCCCTGTCTGTATATGACCCAAATGAATCTGCAACAGCCCATCAGAATGTGGTGCTTACAAGTGAAGCAGCCCAAACCAGCTCACATGATGCAGCAGAAGGTGTGAACAAAGAAGGCAGTCAAGGTGCTTTAGAGTCTGACATACAAAACGGGAGCGGCATTGGAGCTCATAAGTTACCATCAGAAGATTCCAGCGCTGTTCCTGACCAAGAAACTGGTGACATGAATGAGCCTCTCTTTGTTGAGCCCCTGCGTACTGTACATACCAATCTTCTTCATCAGCCCCCGTATGTTCCTAGACTTGTGGGGAATAACAGCATTGGGAGAATGACTGAGCTTTTGCATGTAATGAACCTCAATCTCCATCAAAGCTATTGCTTGTTATTTTTCTTTCTAAATGTTTGACACCGTTCTTTTCTAGGCTGTTCAGGAAAATCTGAAGATCCCAGAAACTGGTTTAGGTGATGAAACTGTTCAGTCCGAGAAAAAATTTCTGCCCCCAAGTGTTTGAGTCAACATGGCACTCTGTTCTCTCAGAGTCCCCGATTGTGTTTTTATCTTTCGTGAAACAGTTAAAAGGCTTTGGAACCAAAAAGTATCGAGGAAAGGAGGGTAAGTGTTTTAAAGCTGCTATCTGCAGAACGGCTGGTCTTAGGATATCCTGTTTTCAGATTTTAGTTGTTATGGTATAGAAAGCAAATGTTGCTCCATGTGATAGTTGTAAACAAATGTGGTGAATATTTGGGTTTTCGCATGCTTGTCTAACATGGTAGTTCTCCGCTCTTTTTCCTCCCCACCCTCCAAAAATACATTTTCTCGTTTTATACTATTTGCCAGTGGTTTGGTGTTACTTTTTTTCTGCTTCCTGTAGTGACTAGAAAGGTGATTATGTGTTTGTACGTTTTCTTTCCAATAACAGTAACATTTATACATCTCAGTGCATTGCAACAATCTAAAACTTACAATGTAGCAAACCAAGCAGAGCAATCTAGCCGTGGTCGTCGTAATTGTTCTCCATATATATTTTATTTAAATTGTTTTTTTTTAATATAGTTATCACCGAAAAATAATTATAATTAATTAATATATAAAATTCTCAAACAGAGCTTTAGCTAACAGAAAGATCCACTTCATAAATATGCTTCAGATTGATGTTCTAATCCCACATGCTGTACATGTTAAACCCTTGTAAATTTTAACCAACACACTATGACCACCCTCATTGGCCACGTCTGAATCTATTCTGGACCAATAACTTCAACCTATGAATCATTTCCAGTGTTTTCGTATGGTTTGATGATTACTCTAAACATCTCATCACATCATTTACCCAAAGTACAAAAATATTAATGGTTACGTTTAAACAAGAGGTTGGTAGTTCAAATATCAGCAAAATGCGATGTGAATTTAGATTATACAGTACTAAACTACACAGATTCAAAAAATAAGAAAAAATTGGTCTAGTACACCAACATTGTTTCCGAAAGATTAGCTCACTTGGAATACAGATGACATGTTCTACTAAAAAAAATATATATGGCCATATCAGCTTTAAAACGTAATAAGGCTTTCCGTCCTGGATTACCAATCAATATCTTAGACCTAACCTACACAAACCTGATAATTATCTGTATTAACCTATGAAAGGCCAAAATTTTGGAACAAGATGATGAAGAAAGATGAACGATGAAATCAATACCCAAAATTATTATTTCATTTATTATTTTTAAGATAGCTTGGAGCCTAAGAAAGCATTAGATCCTGGGATTGGCATGGGTCGGATAACAGGAAAGTGGGGTTGAGAAATGGGAACATGGCTTGGTACTGTGAATTGTTGCTGTCCAGTGGCTACAAAGGGGGCAGTAGAACCCCATTGCAACGTTTGCGCCGTCGTACTTCCTGAAATAGACAAGAACGATCCTGTAAGCTTGCGAGCAAATAAGATCATAAAAGAATAATGATTTAAAAAAAAATACATAATAGAAACTGCTTATTTTGTATGTACTACAACAGATGATAATAAAGAAATGGTTATTATAGAGTTCAAACCTTTGCCAAGCGCTGGCTACTTTTACTTCATTACCTTTGGAAAGAAACTGAGAGAGGTAAATTATAATTTTTTTCAGATAACTCATAGTTATCTTTCATTTTATTTTTTTCCCCAAGTTCTATTAGAGTACTTATTTTAGAGGTCAATTCACAGGGACTTAATATAATCAAGATTAGAAAAAACAAATACACAAATGGTCGTATTATAAAACATTGGAATATATTTAGTTTCCTGCACATGATTGAATTAAGTCTATAATAGATGTAGAGATGCATCTTCCATCTTCCTTCTTTATTTTCCTGTGGCACAAGTAAAATTGGGTGCTCTGGATATGTTCCTAGGAAGATTCTCACAAAGAAGATTCTCTTTATGTGCATATTTTATTTCAGCTAAAATACACATCATATCATGTACTGCTATATCAGAGTGACTTCCCAAACTTGAAGCACTAGTAAGAAACTTGATATGTTATGAAGGTGAAACTACTAAGAAACAAGGTATGTTAAGAAGCTACAATCATCGCTTTGTCTTTAATGGCCTACCATTACTTATCTAGTGTGAATTCATACCTTGGTGCTTGGGAAGATGAACCTGATGTGGAGTCAACAGAGGAAATGTGGATACTTGAGAAAAAGCTGATGCACCTTGGACCACATCCTTCGCAAAATAAAAGGCAAGATCAAACACCAGGAATTCATATGATAACATATACAAGACACTACAAACAGGAATATGATAACATAAATTAGAAACTCAGTTTAAGGTTCACCTTAAACAAATTGTTAAGCATTTCATAACTAATATAAAGTTGTTTCATTGCATATGACCTTGAATAAATACCTCACTGAAGGATGTGGTGGGATACTTTAAAGACATAAAATTGGTAACTTACAGTGTACCAGACCCAATTGATAGTGTTAAGTAACATTAGAGAAAACATGGCATTGCACAATAAGTCTAGACAGAAGAGATCTTACATGTGAAACTGGATGGACATATACCAGAGGCCCATATCGTCCAACCATTACCTGAGAATATCATTTACCTTTAAGAGGAATTATCTTTAAAAAGAAAAAAAGAGAAAGAAAGACCATAGTAAAGAGTAACAAGAAACAATTTGCGAGCTAGATAACATAAAATTGATTCATACGTACATTCTGGGAAGTTGGATGAACATAGGTAGTCCCAGCTTGATTAGGATGATATGGACCAGCATATCTAATTGGCTGTGTCCTGCTTCCTAGAGGTCCAACAATCTGTCTCATAAAAGAGAACACAGTAAAAATATTTAAGCAGTACCACTCCAATCAAAGAAGAGAGTGCTACATATATATGAAAACATATGCTACAGTACATGACATTGTTGACAATGGATGATCTACCCAATTTTTTACTTCTTAGCCTGTGGATCGATAGAAAAGCTTGCCCTTAGTTACTTTCTTTCTCTTGATGCATTCTCTGCATTGCTTAGAAATTTTATCAAAAATGTACTTTTTTTAGTGTAATCTATTGTGAACTGAAAACTCTGTACATGTATTTTATAATAACAACAAGACCATGTTTCTAAATACAAAGCGTACTGATATTATATCATGAATGGCACGTCATGTACAAAAGACACAGGAAGTTAATATTTGATCGTGTGCAGATGATTAAGCAAATAAAGTTGATATGGCATAATATCTCTCTTACTCACTTTACTTGGCTAATCCAAAGCCGGTTATATAGGTAACTTGCTGTGGGTTTAAATAAATGATTCTTCTTAAGGTAACTTGCTGTGGGTTTAAATAAATGACTCTTCTTACCTAATAGCGATATTTTTGGCTCCTTTACAATTGTGACAAGTGTCAAAATTGGCCTACTACCTAAGTTACAACTAGAGGCCTAGGAGGAATGGTCTCCTTGCAGACACATGCAGCAGAGGGCCAGCTGCGAAAGACCAGGTATATTGGGCTTAGGTGGGGCCATGGACGTGTGGTGGCCTGAACTGATTCCATTACTAGCTTATAGGGCCTAGTCTTACATTGGTTGCATGGGCAACTTGGTTTGGCTCAATATGGTACCCTGTTGGAGCATAACTTTGGGGGATGAACTAAAATAATATTATAGCATAAATTATGTACCAAATTGGAGATGGGAAATTAGCTCCAACAATATAGATTATTAGTTGGTAACCATCTTGATTGAAGGTTTTTTCTTAATAAATGACCCAAGCTCAACTTTTTGATGGTGTGTAATATCTGGGCCAAACTCATCAGGCCCAACCTCAGGTCATTTAGCTTGAGGAACTAAAACAGTCAAACCACAGAAAACCAGTAAGTTACCTGAAAATCATGTGCATCAGTGTATTAAACATACAAATAATGAGCATCATATTTACCTTGGATACAAGTCCATATATCATTCTAAAAACAACTTAATGAATTACTGAATTTGAGATTGATGCAATCGATACAAAGTACTTTAATTTGAAGTCCAGTTTAAGTTCACAATAACTGTTTAAAATTTAAGTAGACAACAGAAGATAGAAGGTCACCTGAAGAAACTACCAACTCCATCAAACAAACAAAAACAGAAAGATAAGATGATTTGGGGGATGGGGGCAATTAATACCCAGCTATACTTACAGGTTGAGGGTACTGAATATCGCCGCCATTATTGCCAGATACCAAACCACCATAAGGAACAAATTTTGTAGGCAACGAGCGAGGAGGAAAATGATTCATTTCAACTTCTGGCTGTGCTACAGAAATTGATGCCACCGAGTTATCTGGTATGTAAGCCCCAACTGTAGCTGCTGGCACTACTGGAGGAGTCACAGATCTCTGATGAAACAATGACGGAGAAAATATCTTTGCTCCAGGGTTGAGCTTGGACTCCTAATGAGAATAAGTTTCCAACAAAACAGATCAAAATCTTTGAAATGATAATATGTTTTCATGATGAACAGAAATTGGATCAAGGGAAATGTTTAAATCATCAAAAGACTACTTGAATGCCAAATAGTAACATATAACGGTGGATGCTCTAATTATTAACATGTCACCAGATAAGTACAGAAAATTGATAAGGAGGATAACAAACAGTTTAATTTAAGAACTCTACCACACCCTCTCGTTCAGTTGTCGAGACCAAATGTGTGTAAAAGAATTAGATGTTCACTTCAATTGTGGAATAATTATTAAAACTTCAAAAGCTACAGCAAGGCTACAATAATCAAATCATCCACTTACCTTGGCAGTCCGTTTGAAGCTTGATATTTTTGGAGGGGCAATTTCAGTTGGTGTTGATGATGTGCTGAGGTATGATTCTGAGATAACTTCGGTTCTTGTAGTACTGGCAGCCAAAACGCTGGAAGAGAGGGCCTCCGAAGAAGGGGTGTCTTCAGAACCATTAAGTTGGACATCTGAATAAAAAAGACTATCATGTAAATTGTTGGGCAAAGCTTTCAATGTAATATTTTACACCATCAGAATAACATTTGATTGGGTGTCACATGCATCGACTGCATGAAGAGATACGGATACCAATTTCAATTAGAATCATCCAATAAAGTTATAAACATTACAAAGACTTTTAGCTTAGGAAATAACTAAACCAAAAGAATATAGAATTTGTAACAGGATTTTATAGGGTACGAATAGCATCTTCCAGATAAGAGGACAACAATATCTTAGTTTACAAGAAACAACTAGTAATATAATACAAGAATTTTACATGATATACAACGAAATAAAGAATAATCTCCTAAAAGGGCCTCAATGAAAAGATTGATGGACCAATCAGTTAGTTGAGAATATTATTTAGTAGCAAGTCATATGGTTAGAGTTTTTAGTTATTTTAGGAAATACAAGAGAATGCTGTATGAAGAATCTATAATATATAAGAAGAGCACGAAAAATGAAAGCGAAGATTCTATCATTCAATCAATGAAAATGGTAAAACCATATATTCCTTGGCTCTCAAGCTTTATATCAATCACTTTTCAACAAAAACTGATCTCCTTTAATAATTGCCCGAAACTACCTACCAATATCTAACATTTCGTGTCCAATTAAGTTCACCAATCGACTAATCCCTCAATCTCATCAGTTGATCAAGTTCTCACTTTAGGAGGGACTGCAATTATCCACAAAAAAAAAAAGCACATCTTACAATCACCAAGATACAACACACAATCAAGAAAAGAACCACTTAATGCAAGCAATAAATTATTTATAAGATATTCACTAATTTATGTTTTACTAGATTGTGTCATTATTTTTTGGATAATCATATATACTAAGTAATAATGAAGATGAAACAAACTCACGTGTTGGATTTGAGCCTTGAACACCACATATCTGCAAAAACAACAAAAACATGAAGTCGCTAAGGTGAAACACTGGGATAAAAGCTGACAATTTTAATCAGTGAGTACAGATTTTTTTACGCACGGTTCGTTCCTTCTGATACTCAGACTTCCCTTCATGGTCATGTTGATTCTGCTGTAATCCACTATCACCCACATTCCTATCAAATAATTGACATTCAAAGGTGAAATATGAAAAGCGATTATATGTTTTAATAAATTTAGAAATTGACATCAATTATTATTATGTTTATATATTTCCTTTTTTGTATAAATAGAATAATAGAATATGAGAAGTATATTCCCATCCATTCTTAGAGATTTCTAAAAAGCAGGTAGTAAGATATAAGAGAATTTCTATTTTCTAGGAAATTCAACTTAGGTATTCGTGGACAAAACATATGGAGTACAAAATTTACGATTGTGTCACACAGTGAAATAACATAACGTTGCAGTCTTCCAACACATGATGGAAACACAAAGTTCAACAACACATACTGAAAAAAACAATTAACAGGTTCTGAGATTTTGGCATATGAAACATTGAATATTTAAACACTGGTTCAGATGGAAGTAAAAAGTGTCAAATCATATTACTGGCAGAGGGCAGTATAACGAGTATCAAGAGATATGTTCTAAATGCCAAAATGAATCTTGATGATTACGGTTATTATACACCAGATGTTAATACACGCCAAAATAATTGTTTAAAAATATCTAATAAGTGGTGCGCAGTACACTCTTAATGCACAATCCCGGTTCTAAAAGTCCCCGAAGATGCCCATTCAGAAGATCTGCAAATAAACAAGAAGAAAACAAAATTGATGCTTGACAGTATGATTTACCTGGCATTACTTGCAAGACCAGAAGCTTCTTCCTTCTGCATCAGGGTAAATAAGAATAAGAACAAGGAAGAAAAAACGATCTGACAGCACCAAATATAATTTGATGAGAAACCACTAATATGTTGGTGCATAAGCAGGAGAACACTCTAAAATGTAAAGTTGGTGAATTTGACTTTACATATAGGCCTGATAATTCACTTTTATTGGGGATAATATCTTCATATATTGTAAAAGTATACCTTCGATAGATCTGGTTTCATGTTTTTCCTGTTCTTAGTATCTACTATAGTGTGTAGCTGGCATTTACTGTGAACTGTAGAACCATGTATAAAACCTTTCCCACTTCTTGATGAACTCCTGCATTGGCATATATATACAAGTAAGAATGAGAATCAATTTCATCAAAAGTGATATTGAAGAATGAAGATATAGCAAAACTTAGACAGCTATATATAGATATCTATTTTTAAAGGGTTAAAACTCAAGTGGTGAATAAAATAAAGAAGAGCCTCATGATATACAGTACTGTTTAGTTGCAGAAATTTACTACAGGTGAATGGGTCGTGGATATTAATCAGCTTTCAAATTGATGGAGGTGGTTTTATAGGTGTAAACAATAA
Organism: Centella asiatica; assembly: GCA_014636745.2. Taxonomy (NCBI): domain Eukaryota; kingdom Viridiplantae; phylum Streptophyta; class Magnoliopsida; order Apiales; family Apiaceae; genus Centella; species Centella asiatica. The sequence goes on from CM025783.1 coordinate 697,496, forward strand.
ACTTCTGAAAATGGTTCCACATGCTGCCATTTGGCCTAATCTAGGAGTATTGACTCCCTGCTCTACTAGAATTATTTTAAGTTTACAATGTCTAAGCTGTCATTCTTTACTGAAACATGACTAACTTTATACTGCCCATTAAAGATAATTACTCAGAACAAGAAATCAACCTGGCTTGATTGATGTGGTTTATATCCATGTTTTTCTTGCCATTATTTGTTGTTTGTGTTCCGTTTTCCACACGCTCTGCAGACATAACAATGCCAGTAGCCCCTATATCATCTCCGGATGCATTTCCAGCAAAACTGTTTGCCGAGTGCTTCAATCCCTACGCATAAAATGAATCGATATTAATAAACACAAATACTTTAAAATTCTGAATCAGGATTCAGGCTAGGAGATTACTTGCCTTAGAAACAACTTGGACAAGATCTTCCGCTCGGACGATGAGTGTTTCTATCTCGCCCTTTTCTGCTATATTAGCATCAAGATTTCCCTTCTTAATCATCCTTGCTTTCTTCAAAACAATAGCTGCAGCAAGCTCAAACCAATCAGTACGAACGCACTAGATATAATCCGGATCAAATAGTCTAAAGACACTCAATTGCACTGTTGCTAAACCAATTCCCAAAACCTAATCATCAATGTTTTAAAATTTGTACATTTTCCTCTATTAGTAGCAACTGAACGCCGCCAAAACATATAAAAGTCATTTACGCAATAATATGAACAAATAGCTGCAGCAATAGCTCAAACTGATCCAATCCAATATCAACTAAATAACAAAAAATTCTCAAGAAAATCAACACCAATATACAAGCTCATGCTAATAAAGAATTCCCACTACCCAGAAACATAAATTGAAAAAGAAAAATCAGGAGAATCATATTAAAGAAACGCAGGTATGAGAAAAAACCTACAGTAGTCGTTGTCCACAGATGCGGTGTGGAAAGTTCCAGAATAGATAGAACCATCTTTGACATAAACGTCAACGGGATGGCCAATGATACACATAGTCGTAAAGAGTAAGACGTCGCTTAGTGAAGGCGAAACAGCGGACTCATCTTCAGAAAACACTCTGTTTCTGCTCACCATTTTTTCTTCTTCTACGCACTTCCCCTTCTTTCCCTCTGTTAAAAAAAAAAAAAAATATATATATATATATATATATATATAGCAGTTAATAGCCAATCTGAAACGTCAGTACCGCGGAAGATCCGACAGAAATATCAGAATTTGCAGGGATCTGAACAAGAGAAGTATTCCTTTTTCTTTAGCTTTGAAGGCGATACCAGAGAGTATTTATATTCTGATTTAAAAGTCTGATTTACAACACAAAGGTCTAATTCTTACTTTTCGAAAATCCTAAACCTGGTAATAATAATTATGTAATTTTTGGGGCATATTCGTAAACTATTGATAGAACTATGTAAATATTTCATATTGTTTTCAAGTTATTGAACTGAAAAGGCAGAACTTCAAACTTTCTTTTTAAAATTTATTGAATATAGTATTACCTTGATTTACATAAGTTACTTTCTATAAAAGGTAGAAAATGAACACTGGACACAAAAATAAACTAAATTTTACATATTTTTATAAGAAAATGGTCGAGGGAAGAGGGGAGATGAAGTAATGGTGTGTGTAAGCTAATATTAGTGACGAATTTAAGAATCCTAAGTTTTTATAGTATAAATGATATTATCATAATTTATAATCTATAATTTTAAATTTAAACAAACGAGATTATTATAAATGTATCATAATAAAGTATAAGATACAATTGTTTTAGTGTCCAAATAAATAATTATTATTGTTGCTTCTTTGTATTTTTTTATTATTTTTTCGGCAGCATAAATAAATACCATTAATGATATTTTATCAATAATGTGTTTACAATCTTAATCTTTTTCTCAAAGATGTGTTTTATATTAAAAGTTAAAATTGAGGAGTAAAAATTTATTCATTAATTGATCGATATCTATTTGTAATTAAATTTATGCGATTAATCAGAATCTTCACAAAACTAAACTGTAATAAATATTTTAAACACCAAACACGACTGTGTTATGAAAAAATTGTCATAAAATAACTTATTTTTTATTGGACCAAATTCGTAATGAATAGGTTAATGCGTAAAAGAGAAAAAAAATATATATTTTTGACATATTTAAAACGGTTCAAATTATAATTTTTAACCGGAGTTGTAACAGAGAAAGGAAAAAAAGTTTGAGAAAAACCCTAACGAACGGCTAAAACCCCTCGTGGTAAAAGCATTCTTCTTCTGCTTCCTATCTTTTCTATCTCGCTCTCTTCAATCAGCAAACGGACATTGCAGCTATATATAGCTCGGGAGAATCTCACCAACCCGGATACTAGAAAGCTTCAGCCTTTAATCCCTAAAAATGAGGGCACCCAAGTCCAGAAAGTTCCGTGTGCAGAAACGACTTTCCGAGGTCGAAGAGATCAAATTGCTGGAATCATGGATTGAATTTGGCAAGCCCGACTCTGGTTCGAATCCACTGTCCCTCCCTCCCCCGCCGTCCGATGCTCCGATTGGTCGGATTGATGAAAATTCATTCTCTCAGTACGCTGGCTGCAAGAAATTTCATCAGTTGCCCCTCTCTCAGAAAACAAAAGATGGTTTGAGTGATTCCAAGTATACAAAAATGACTGACATACAGAGGGCTTCTTTGCCTCATTCTCTTGCTGGTCGTGACATTCTTGGTGCTGCTAAAACCGGTTCCGGGAAGACCCTGGCTTTTATCATACCCGTAAGTCAAAGTTAAAATTTTTGAGCTGTTTTTTGGACAAAAAAGTAAAAGGGTGGATTAAGTTTTTTCATAATATTGGGTTGTAGTGTTAGAACCAGTAGTGTTCTACAGCTTGTGCTGAATACACTGTTCTGAATGGATATGTTGAAGCCATTAGTTTAAGCCTGTTTGCAACATATTACATATCTTTGAAATGTAATATGTTTGCAATTACACCCAAGATAATCTTTTTTAAGTGGGTTGATATGTGTGTACGAAAGAAACTCAAGGTACCAGTAATAGAAGTGCTTTTAAATTGGGATTCGAGATTCCTTTATCGTTCTGGAGCAAGTTTATAATATTGGTTCACCAATTAAAATTATTTGTTCAGTAATTTAACCAGGGATTAGCTTTTGTTGGTCCATTAGTTGCTATTCAACTACTTTTCAGAATTTGGAAATTTGAGAACTTCACACTGTTTCTTAATAAATTTCAAGAAAATACTCGTAATTATGCTTAAAACTAAATTACACGGAGGATAAGGGTAGGGCTTCTCTAATACTAATACTTTGGAAAGGGAAACTCGCGCAATACTTAATTCCGTTACTATTTATAAATGACGGTATATTTCATTATAAAGTGTGCAATAATGTATGTTAGGTGTTTGCTTCTCTACTTGCTGATACCAAAAGTAATAAAACAACTTCTGTGACAAATGTTACCAATCAGGTTCTGGAAAAGTTATATAGACTGAGATGGGGTCCAGAGGATGGTGTAGGCAGCATCATAATTTCCCCAACAAGGGAATTAGCAAGTCAAACTTTTGAAGTACTGAAATCTGTTGGGAAGCACCATGGATTTAGTGCTGGTCTCCTAATTGGTGGTCGTAAAGATGTTGATGTGGAGAAGGAGCATGTTAATGATCTGAACATCCTGATTTGTACTCCGGGTCGGCTTCTTCAGCACATGGACGAGACTCCAAATTTTGATTGTTCTCAGCTGCAGGTCGAAATATTCCATTCTCTGTTAAATCGCATTTAACCTAAACATTTATATATGTTTCTCTCTATCATATATTTAATCTTTGCAAGTAAAAATGTATTCAGATGGGGAATTGACTCTTTGTGCATGTGTGTATGACTTTGTCCGAATAAAATGTAACAGAATGTTCTCAGAAAACCCTTTCTTATCATAGCTGATTTATAAAATGACATTACGTCCCTTCTGATTTGGGTGTATTTTCCTGGTCTGGGAACAGGTTTTAGTCCTTGACGAGGCAGATCGAATACTTGATGTAGGATTTAAGAAGGCCTTGAATGCAATTGTTTCTCAGCTACCGAAGCGTAGACAAACCTTTCTTTTCTCTGCAACCCAAACAAAGTCCGTGCAGGATCTTGCAAGGCTTAGCCTGAAGGACCCAGAATACATTAGTGTTCATGAGGAGGCTCTTACTGCAACTCCTAGTCGCTTGCATCAGACAGCAATGGTTGTTCCTCTTGATCAAAAATTAGACATGTTATGGAGCTTTGTGAAGGCACATCTTAATTCGAAGATACTTGTCTTTCTATCAAGTTGCAAGCAGGTGATTTAACCATCTATGCTGTGCTAGAAAATGGTAGATTCAGATAGATGGAACTAATAACTATCCATCTTGTGAACATATAGAGTTAGCTATGTTTTGTGATATATGTTTTTGAGGTATGTATCCATATGCATGCACCTCTTTGGTAATAAAAAACACCGAGTCTGCTATGGATATTCGATCGTTATGTATCCATATATCAAGTTGCAGGCACCTCTTGATATATGTTTTTCCCCCTTCCCTCAGCGATTAAAAGGTGTGTTATATATTAGTAGTTAATGAAATTATTGGAGTAGATTCTATAACTAGTTACGAAAGGGTGTATGTGATTGCTTTTGTTGTAGTGTAGGTATAAATATTTGATTATAAATCTGTAAACACATCAGAGGGATGACTGATGAATTGAATGATAATCATTTAATGTGTTTGCTCTATTTGCTCTTAAGCATTCTCTGTTTTCCTCTCTAGAAACTCTATGTATTCTCTTCATTTCCTGTTCTCTCCTTGTATCTTATATCTCTCTCTGTATCTCCCTAAAAACTCTAGCTCTTCCTGGCCCTTTTTTTTCTCCCTAAATTTCTCGGTTTCTAATTTTCTATTCTAATTCTAGCTCAGATCTGGTTCAGGCTGATCCTGAGCCACATCGTTACTGTCTTTTACAGTGTCACATCATATTCGAAGTTTTATTTATCATCATGTCTTCATTCAAGAAAATATCTGTTGGGGTCTGTGTTTTATACAATGGAGTTCTCATATAGCATTAGAGTACAGTAACATTTTATGTCACTTATATCAGTAGGCTACTGTAGGTGATTATTGTGCAATAGTATACTACAAACTCCATAAACTTTCTAAAACATGATATGATTCTAGTCCTGCATCTCAGATTAGACCTATAACGTTCTTCAATCTCTTTGTTTCCATTTAATTCCACATGATAGGTGAAATTTGTATTTGAAGCATTCAAAAAACTCAGGCCAGGAATTCCCTTGAAGTGCCTGCATGGAAGGATGAAGCAGGAGAGGCGTTTGGGTATATATTCTCAATTTTGTGAGAAATGTTCTGTTCTTTTCTCAACAGATGTAGCCTCCAGAGGTCTTGATTTTAATAAAGCAGTTGATTGGGTTGTTCAGGTGAGCTAATGTTACTCCGCTTAAGTTTAAGAAGCATGCTTTTGTAGGGTGGAAATATCTCATCTCTTATTTCTTTAGGTGGATTGTCCTGAAGATGTTGCAGCTTACATACATAGAGTTGGGCGTACAGCTCGGTATCTTTCTTCTGGGAGGTCTGTATTATTCCTGATGCCCACAGAGATGAAAATGCTTGAAAAGCTACAAGAGAAGAAAATCCCTATACAATTTATCAAGGTAGACATTTTCTTGTGAAAAATCAGTTATTTCTTCCTCTTTGCCCACCCCCTCCTCTGCTCTTCCCTCACTTCTCTTTGTATGATTTGTTGATCTACTGCTGTTTTGAAGTTATTGGACACTGGTAACTAGTTTCCTGTCATTCACGAGGCTATCAGCAGCTCTGTAGTTGGAATACTTTTATTCAATGTTATGGTACATAAGAACCATGCTTACTATGTCATTCCAACTGCTGCTTGTTACAGGCAAACACAAAAAGGCTGCAGCCCGTTTCTGGATTGTTGGCAGCTTTATTAGTGAAATATAAAGATATGCAGTACCTGGCCCAGAGGGCGTTCATTACATATCTGAGGTCCATCCACAAACAGCGGGACAAGGAGGTTTTTGAAGTGATGAAACTGCCAATTGATGAATTCTCAGCATCATTGGGTCTGCCAATGACACCAAAAGTCCGATTTTTAAACCAGAAGATAAAGGGTAACAGGGTGAAGGAAGAACCTAATCCCCTGGAAGAAGATCCTAGAGAAAACTTGCCTGAGCTTCCAACAAGAAGTCTAGATGGATCTGAGTCTGAGGATGATGAAAATGAGGATGTGGATACCGATTTTCTTCTGAAAAAGCATATCTCAAGTGAAGATAAAAAAGAAACTGAAACTGCTGATATTCTGTAAGATCTCTCTCTCTCTCTCTCCCCCTCTCCCCCTCCCCCTCTCCCTCTCCCTCACCACCCCCTCGCACAGAGGTTTTCGTACAATATTTGAAATTTAAAGCTGTTGACATGGCTTATGCATGTCATTCATATCTATTTTGGAATTAATTTGAAGTTTTGAACCATCTCTGTCCACCTTACCTCTCAAACTGGTCGTAGACGCAGCAGATGTTGCTCATACTGGACAATAAATAGCAACAGATGTAATCAACTATTGCTAGAGCAATATTAAATGTTTAAATCCTCTTTTACTTTGATCAGTGTTTATTATGGGTTTCCAGATGTAAGTTGGTTATTTTTCTATTGTTTGTGTAGGCCTGTTACTAGAGTTCTGAAGAAAAAGAAGCTGAAAATTAATATTCATAGGCCAGCAGGGAAAAGGGTGGTGTTTGATGAGGAAGGCAACACTTTACCGCCACTTGCAACTATAGCTGAGATGAGTGGTAGTGGTTCTCCAGTGATTGACAAAGATAAGGGTAAAAGCTTCTTGACATTATATATTCTGAATGTTTATCAGGTTGAGAAATTAGAAGTAAAGTTAAGGGAACAAATGAATATAAGGTACTGTAAACAGAAGAAAGAGGAAACTTTGATACTAAATTTCAGTAATTAAAAGTAAAAGGTTTTCCTGCTTTGGGAACACTCTTGAGTAATGCTAGAGGAAAAGATTGTCTCTACCATCTTCTTACCTCAATCAAATATCTATATTTTTTCCTATGGACGATAGTATAAAATACGGAAGTCATCCTCCCAGAGACTTGTTTGTTTCTTTTTCCCTTTTGCTTCCCTCTCTTTTTGCCTTGTTTAAGTCATTGGGATTAGATTTTGAAAATAATCTTAATGATCAGTATTTGTTGCTGTTAGTCAATGACTGGGGTTGCCTTGTAGGTGGCTGAAATCCCGAAAGACCCTAATATGCTAAATGCCACTCATGTTTATCCGAGTAAGCTTGAATATGGGTGATAAAATCAGAAATATAATAAATCCACCGTGAATATAAATTATGTATCTAGGTTGCTGTATTTAAGTTGTATAAACATTCATTTTCTTGTATAAACTAAATGCATTTTAGTTCATGTAAGAGTAACAAGAGTAAGGTCATCAACTAGACGAGGACCAGCCCCTCGTTTCCATGCTGATGTTTTCTTGGTAACAATAAATTGCTTATTCGATTTTGTTATGATCGCGCTTGTAATGCAGTAAATAAAAGATACGCAGAGCTGAGGGAAGAGATGAAGCTACAAGACAAAGAAGACAAGTTCCTGGAGCGTCAGCGCCGCAAAGAAAAGCGAATGAAAGAAAAAATTAAGTTGAAGAGGGGAAGGGATGAAGAGGAAGAAGTTGAAGGGGATGATCCTTCTGGGTCGGATAGAGAAGCTGGTGGGCAGAAAGCCAGTAAAAGCTCAAAGAAATACTTTGAAAGTGACAGCGACGACGAGAGGAAGGATAAAATGGGTTTCAACGCGGAGTCAATTTCTCTGGCACAGCAGGAGGAAATTGCTCTTAAGTTGTTGAGTTCTATGAATGAATAATTATTAATCAGCTATAGCAATTTTTGAGATTATCCTCTTTTTACCTTTTCGTTTTGTTTTTTTGGGCGTGTGTTGGTGGGTGGGGGTTATCAATTTTTATCTCACATTTGTTTTCTATGTACAATCAATTAGTTGGTGCCAAAGATAGTGCAGCCATTAGATATTAGAGTTATATTCCGAACGGGAAATTGCCAATAGGTCACCTTTTTTATGAAATAATTCGTGTGAGTCATTTTTTATATTTATTATTGGTTTTCTTATTATTTGTTCATTTTATCATGTACGTTTATACTATTTTTTTTTTTTACAGTGTTTTCAATGGGTTAAACTAATTTCTTCTTTTTTAGTATTAACTTTTTTTGAATTTCAACTTTTCTTCAATTAATTTTAAATGCTTTCTTATATTTATCAATTTTTCGATCATTTTTACTATTTTTTCAATATTTTCCTATTTTGTTTCAATGTGAGTTTATGTGTGTTATGTGTTTATATATGTGTTGTGAGTTGATGTCTGTGAGATTATATAACGATGTGTGTTATGTGTTTATATATGTGTTGTGAGTTGATGTCTGTGAGATTATATAACGAGTTGTGAGTTGGTGTGAGTTTATATATATATAGTGCAAGTTTAGTGAGTTTATATATGTCTAGTAAGTTTATATATATATATATATATATATATATATATATATTGTGTGTGTGTAAAAGTAAGAGTTTATTATTTTTAATTTAAACTGCCAACAGAATTTATTGGAATTAATGAGTGAGAGTAATTTTAAATATTTGTAATTATTTATTTCATAAATAAAATACATATAATTAGTGGAGGTTGACTTAAGAATTATTGTTGATTTTGGTAAACGGCCAAAGATGGCCTCTTAATGCCACCTAAAGACAGTATGTGGCTTCTTATATATAGTAATTAATATGCTTTTGAGCATTCGAGCTGTCCATGGGCGTTTCTTATATCCCATGCCGTTTAATAACAGAGCTAGAAATGAGTCCAGCAGCAATGTTCCAAACTCGACTTGCTAATAAATTACATCTAAGTTAAATAATTATTATTCATTTGTAGCTTTCAAGTGTCTCAAAATATTTAAACATAATTAAATTTCTAGTATTCGAAAATATTATCGATTTTTGAGTAACTAATGAATCTTTAAGTTATTTTGATATTATTCAAGTCCGGTAGTTGACATGATTGAACCAGATTACTGAACATCTGAATGATTATTGGGTTGAACCAAGTAATTGGCCAGAACAGTTAAAGGCGATCCACACCAGCTTTCTTTTAACAAATTATTTGTTTTATAAAATTAAACACAACTTTTTATACATATACAAATTTATAAGTAAAGATAAAAGTTTTATAAGTCATATTAAAATTTGACATTTTACTTGTCTAGACATACTTTTCGCACATAATATTCAAGGAAAATTTAGAAGAGAAATATTCAATTGGCCTCGCATTTAATACACCAATTTAGTTTCAATTTAATAGTAAAGTAATAATTTTGCATCAACATTTATTACAAAATTATAAATATAATTTGTTAATAAGAATAGATTCCTATGATGAGAAATAAATCTAGATGGAAGGAGTCTTTCATTTATAATAACTAATTTTGGAACTAAAACATCATAATAACAAATTTATGCAAACTTTCATTTTTCTTTTTGAAACAACTCTTATTTTCAAATATAATTTCCATATAATTTTTTTTAAATAGAGTATAAAATTCTTAAATCTGTCAATAATCACCACCGTCTTCATTATATCCACCTCCTACCAATATTGATACTAAATAATATGACATTTTACTATCATATTCGTAACTCCAAAATTATATTTAGAATTTGTGGTTTACATATCTTGAACTTAAAATTAAACAATCTCTTATCGAGTTTAAGGACCTCTGTTTTAGTATAAATCAGAGCACAACTTGTTTGTACCATAATATATTTTCTCTTAAAACGTGTAATTATAAGTTGACAGGTGGTGTCCTATTATTAATATAAACCCCTATTTGAATGATGAAACAACCCTTAATAAATTGAAGAAACAAATGTTACGCCTACGCCTGTTGTATAAGACTAACACATCCCATAGCTTACCTCACTTCTAGTGCAAATTAATGTCCCCAGCTTACCAGTTTACCTGGTAATCACTCTCAAGAAAATATTACGCGTACCCCTGCTATTATTTCTAGAAACGGAACGGGATAGATCCAGCACAAGACTAATGTGGGAGCACGTTTAGCTTGCGAACCCCACAAATAATATTTATGGCAAAAGTATCTCTCTCTTCTACCTCTTTGCCCCCCTCAACAATATTTTATTGTCTCTCTTGGATAAAGAAAAGAAGACAATTTGCGGAAACCAATCCCAAACATGATATACACGGCATCCCAGATACTATTATGCAACATAATTTTATTTTATTTTATTTTTTAAAATAAAAGCCTGCTCAACCATCGGAATTAGGGAAATAAATAGAACACAGATGGAACTTTTTTGGAACCTTACTAACTACAAAATCTACGCCTACAGCATCCCCATTCCACACAACCAAACACAAAGGGTAGGAATCTCTAGTATTATAGAATTGTTTTCGACAAGTCCATACAACCAAAACTACGAAAACAGACAAACTTTGGAACTTGCAATAATATAAAGATAACAAAAGTTCAGTCAAATAACCATCTAATTTATGTCGTTCAACGACTACACAACCATTCGTGCACCATTATACAGCCAGTTCCAGAGAACTGAAATTGTGACCAAGTCATACGAGCACTCAGCCAGCTTTGCAAGCCCAAGATTACTGCAGGAATATACAACAGGGTCATTAAAGGACCACCACATTGATGATTATGTGAACATATTCTAATGATTTACCTAACAAATACAAAACAAATACATGGGCAATCACATCTAAAATAATAGAAAATCCAACCAAATTCATCTTAACATTTACAAAAATGAAAATAGAATCAAGCTTGAATTCAAGTTTTAATTCCAACAAGGTTTCTGTGTGTTGTGTGTGCGTGCACAGTGCAAGTAATAGAGAAACACACATGCACACATACATAGGTAAAGTGAAATTTATGTTCAGGACACATGGTTGCATCCCACAAAAAAAAACAAAAAAAATAATAATTCGGATATGTTCTATGATACCCTAACAATGATTATTTAAAGCTTTTGGATAGAAGTGCATGGCTTTAATGCTTTTTTTATACAAAACACTTAAGAAGCTTGCAAGTCTTGAATGATCATAAACTTTGCCAAGTTACAATAACTATTTACCTGCTGAGGCTGCTGGTAGTTCCCATATCCAGGATATCCTCCATAATACATGTTTGGGTCTTGAGACTGGGGAGCATAACCATAAGCTTCATATCCTTGTGCATATCCATAATATGCACCATACTGGGACTGATCTGGCTGAGCCTGTAACAACTAAAAGTAAGATACAAGGAACATAATAATACCTAGCAAGAATGCAAAGATATGCGGCAATAAACTAGAACCTGCTTGCTTGATGGACTGCGTCCCCACGAAAGTCGAATACTTTGCCCTCCTAATTGAGTACCATTCAGCATAGATAAAGCTTGCTCTGCACAAGCCCTACTCAATAAACATGCAAGCAATAATCATTTTAAAGAACCTCACGTACCGCGGATGAAAGAAAAAAGAGAGTTTCCATATAGAAAAGAAAACAGGAATGAAATATATTGCAGCTTACCTGCTCGCAAATTGAACGAAACCACAACGCTTACCAACTGGTATTTTGACATGTTGCAGCTCACCAAACTGACCGAACACATGCTTCAAGGTATCATCTGAGACATTGGGATCCAAACCACCAACAAATATCTGCAATAATAGCTTCCCATTAATCATTTAGATATTACAAATGATACGAACATCAGAAGAAAAAACTACCCACGGTTGTGTTATTTGGATCATTCTCGCCTTGACTTCCTTGAGGACTCTGGTAGGAAGCTGCAAAAGACAATGAAGAGACATGAAATATGATTATGATATAGGCTAATGTTTCTCTATTGGAATGCAACACAAGCACTCCCTAGAAAGATAAAAACGATGTACACCATAAGATGATGATAGCACATTGGAATTGAATGTAACATATTGCCAATCATTAAAAACAAGAAATGAGATATCAAACACACTGACATCACGTACCATACACTCGAAACAAAACTATGCTAGTCTAACTGGTAACCATAGTATTTCTACTAAGCAGAGGCCCAAACTGCTATCGCCCACCAGAAACAAATGAAGGGAACAATTACTTCAAACCAAGGGGCAATAGTCTACAACTGAATATTCAGTTATCATATTTAAGATCTCTCTTATTTAACTATACCATCAACCTTGGCAAAGCTCAACATTTTTGTGGACAAGCTTTTAAGCATTTACATATGATCAACAAAAAAATTGACCTCACTTTGAATAGAATAATTTAGGATAAACTCAACTTGTTTCACCCTTTTGCATCTGATTCATACCTCGTAATGGGCTAGAGAAAATAATCCCAAATCCACATTAGCAAATTATCTAGGAAAAAAATAAATAAGATCCTTCAAGCTAGAAGAAAAGCCACAAACTTTCCAAAGAAAATTATTCAATCTAGTAAGAACTCCTCCTTTAACAAAGAGAAAATAAAGAAGACAGGATGTTATATGAGTAACAGAAGTATGTGACTTTTTTTTTTCAACTTTTTAGGTTAATGCTGGCTACCAATGTCCTAACCTTTCCAACATTTTATTATTCCCTATTGTTTTTCATGTTTCATCAAAAATCTCAGTCAGGAGAATTTCTAAACTAAGACAGCTAATTTATATAGTAACTGTAATGCAGAACCATTGCATCAGTTGGCAAATAATGACTAATGGTAAAAGATCTTACCTCTTACCTTTTGCATCAACTGTAAGTACACATTTGCCAGCTTCTCTTGCTCCATTTTAAATAAGTTAAAATGTTACATAACTAAAACTATGTCAAGTATGTACATACACGACAAATACCAAACTATAACTGAGCAGGATATCTAACCTGCATGTCAAATATCTGATGCTATAATATAATTCACAAACTCCGACAAAATTATATATCAACCATCTTACTTCATTGTATTCAGATACAAGAAGTTAGTTCAAATGTTCAAAATCGAGCATTCACTGTTATTGACAACTAAAGGCAGCCAGTGACATGTATGCTTCCCATGTGACGCAGTGGAAAACTTGCACTTGAGTTCAACACCGTCAGGGATACCAACTTCATTGTAATGTTAGCTTCCATATATTCTTAAAAAGGCAAGAGGAATAAATGAAACCCCATAAAATACAAGCGACAGAAGAATGAAGAAATTTGAAGAACATAGTTCAAGGCCCTACGCACTGTCAGAATATAACGTAAAATAAAATTGCATTTCAACATGCAACAACAAAAGCACTTGGGCAGAACTTTTTCCTAGTGGCTTAGACTAACCTTGCAACACCGTAACGAAGAAAAGTAAGTTTTTTTGAAATAAAGGAAACAGGGGGAAGTAAATGACCACAAAGCTGGAACGATACTCTATGAAGAAATAAAAAAGGACAGTTTCTGTTGTACATGAATGGAAGAAATCAATTGAGAGGATTAACCTTTGGAAAAAAAATAATTTACTCGACTGGTAAATTAAAGTATAAGGAATTGAAACTAATTGAAAGTAGCATAACCATGCCACGAGAAACTGAATTAAGGGAAAAAAATTTCGATGTAAACAAAATAACTGACCTAAAGGAGACCACCCACTAAAGTGGAATCATTTCAGCTGATGAAATCAGTTGCAGGCCCCCGAAAATGAGAGCCTCTCTGTGTCCTGCTTTGAGACAATATGAGTTTTATAAGTTTTTGCATATTTTAAACAAATTAAATGTGCCCAAGTTTACAAAGGTAATACTGGAAGGAAATGACTTAAATTCCACGAACCCCTCAAGTCATAACTGAAAGAGCATTCAAATCATAAAATTCTGTAACAATAACAAATCAAATAAATCAACATTGAACTGATAATTCAGACACATTCAAGAAACTGGTGACCATCTCAAAAGAAATTCATCAAATATTGATAAGAGTAGCAATGGATAATAACATGAGGAATATTTCCATGCATACCTTTTTGATATTGCTGACTACCACCCAGAGGTTTCTTTGTAGCAGCAGGTCCGATACGCATGGGCCTGGTTGAACAAAGCACCCCATTCATTTCACTCATGGCACGGATTTGCTCACTCTCATCACCAAACCTAACAAACCCATAACCCTTAGAACGTGCTGTGGTCCTATCAGTAACAACTTTTGCACCCTTGACTGATGGATAGACAGATTTGAATGTCTCCTGCAGCAAATAGTCTGTGACATCAGCAGCCAAATCTCCGACAAAAATTGTATAATCAGGACCATCATCCGCACGCCTCTCCCCAGCACCAAGAGTAGCCCAGTTAAGTCGGTAATTTTGTTCAGCATTGGGCATCGGTGTGCCATTGTATGACTGTAAAATCTTTTCTGCAGCAGCACGACTCCTGAATTCAAGAAAACCATAGCCCTCAGGTTGCATCGTTTGCTTATTACGAATAATCTTCACTGAAACAAGCTGAAAAGACAGAAATTATATCATTATCACCATCCAAAACAATAAGCACCGGTAACAGTTTCTGCTCATTACATTTCTTGAGGATATTAAAATGACACTGGATGAGATATGAGACAATCTTGCTCATCAGAGTTGAGGGGTGCTTTATAACAGCTTAAAGGATCTTAGCAAGTTATGTTAGATACAAATGAAAGCGGCCAACTTTTTTCTAGAAAAAGAATTCTTGCTGCATACGGATGAACCAGAAAGCTAGATTTTATTGGTTCTATCAATAATTAAGATTTCTTAACACAGTTTCTTATCAATTCATTCACTTATTAACCCCAGATCTTTCATGTGTCATATCACCAAAAATCTTACGGCAAGTAACAAAAGTAACAAAAGAAAATCTATGGATTCAAAAAATATATCTACATATTCCTTTATACGATTTATCAGAAATTATTCAATGGTGAACACAAATAAAAAGTCTTTGCAGAGAATTGGTATTACGAGATTTATACCTCTCCGGTATGATAAAAACAGCTAGTAACATATTGATCGTCCATCCAATACTGCAAGTCCCCGATCCAAAGCGAGCGAATCTCGTCGGGGCCGGCTGCCGGAGCCGCAGCGTACTGCTGAGTCTGCGGAGGAGGTACGGCCGCCTGGGGAGGCTGCTGAGCCCAAAGCGGCGGAGGCTGATTCTGAATCGGCTGTTGTTGCAGTGGCTGTTGTTGCTGCTGCTGTTGAGGCGGCATCATCATCCACTGCTGAGGATGCTGAAGAGGCGGCTGCTGCTGGTACTGTTGTTGTTGTTGAGGGTCCATTGACATCGGAGCCATCTGGGGTGGCACCACTCCGCTCACTGGTTGCATCATCTTCTTCGGACAAAAGCAAAAAAGCCCTAAAATTGAAATTCAAAAACACAAAATCTAGATAATAGGGTTAAGAAACACCAAGGAAAGATATACTGATCTGAGGAAGGTTTGAAAATAGTTACGAACCCTAATCCCGATAGGGTTGTGTTACGAGAGGAGGGTAGTGAGACCTGAGAAAAAAGGGGATGTCTTGCGAGATGGGGACGGGCTTATATAGTAGTAGTGAATTATGTGATGATAAGATGAGGCGGTGCGGCTGAGGCCTGATTTGGACTGGACTGGGCCGAATTGTTTTTGTCTATATACGGTGATTGTGGAGGGTGAGCAAAATAGTTTCGGGAGGCTTAGTTGAAAATAATTGTAGTGCAGTTTATTTATATTTTAATTTTTTTCATTAAGTTTATATTATTATATTTTTTGATGTTATTATATATAATATTATTATTTGTAAACAAAACATTACAAATATAATTTTACAAACTAAATATTAACACAAACAAATATCAAATCGTAATTTTACTGTAATAAATTCTTTATTACTATTTCTTTTTTACTATTTTCGTGCTATTATTCATTGTTATAATTTTTTAAAATACTTAAATCATTGACATCTATAATATTTATTACATTATAAAAAAACATTTTATAATATTTGGTATACTATATTAATACATTACTTATTAGCAATGATGAATTTATAGTATAATATGTGATATTGTTGTTGTAAAAATTTTCGTTTTAATTGATTAATCTTTTCGACCAAGAGTTAGGTGGTCTTTTATTGTCTACGTATTATTTTGCATATTCCTGATTAATTCGATTAATCTTGATTAGAATTTCATTTAATCACTAAGTAGTCCCCGACGTTTTTTACAACATTGTGTGGTATACTATATTAATACGTGGACATTTGATTTTATCAATTAAAAATAATCAAAATTTGGAATTGATTTGGGTGGACCTAGAAAATAATTAAAAATTTCACTTTCAATATTCTCGTAAAAGTGCTAGTTACTATTAATAACTAATAAAAATCTCTTTCACAGTCTCTAAACTATATTACCTTTGCACATTTGGTTTTTGAACTTTTTTCGCAATTTGTTTAATACGCAAACTTTTTAAAATAATGCACAATTAGAACATTTCATCAATCACTCGTTAAATCTGATAAAAAAATACACTCATGCGAATCACACATGTAATTTCGATATAATGAAATGGTCGGTTTACGTTATATGTAAAGTTTTTTTTCGACTATTCTCGAGTTATATCAACTTTGCAAATTTGGTCAAGAACATTTAAAGACAATTTCTCAATAAAATAAAGTCTAAAAATTAAATATATGATTCACATTAGTGTATCTTGTGTTAGATTTAACGAGATATTAACAAAATTTATAGATTGCGCAAGTTTAAAAAAAATTGTATACCAAACAAGTTAGAAAACAAAAATTTAAAGACCAGATACATAAAATTGATATAATTTGGGATCATTGAAATTTTTCATTAATAACTAATACTTGTTGGAAATTGAGGAGAATTTGAATGAGAATTGCTCTCTCATTAATTTGGAAATTTTTTTACTTGAAATGAAAAATGTATAGATGAGTTATATGAAAGATATTTTTGTCCCACATTGAAAATTGAAAAAAATAGTGCTCACTTTTTATATGAAAAGACAGATGAATTAATCAAATTGACTTGTTGCACTATACTCCATCTATTATCTTATTTGTCTAATCCATCTATCGTCCCATTACAGTTTCTTATTCTTATTCCATCTGTTAGATTTGTCTATATTATTTTTCTTTTAAGCCATTTCGAATATTTTTTTTTAAACCCACTTAGATAACAATACTCTTGTTTCGTTTCCCATGAAAGACACTTTTTACTATAAGAATGATATTTGTGTGAATAGGCATATTTTTTTTGTTAACTTTATACTTCCTTGGTTTCAAACTTAAAAATATACATTCCCTTCAAATAAATATGTGGAATTTATATCATAAGTTTAAATAAAAATTTAACTATAAAGATTAAATACGTAAAAATCATTTTAACATACTAGACAAATTTTCATATTTTTATATCTTACAAATTCAGATAAAAAATAAAATCATAAAAATCTTAATTTTAAAACAAAAACATCTACTACAGATTGCGTGACTTAGTGTCTAGCGGGTATATTAACATTCATGATATACTAGTACTACGTATTATTGGACGGTCTCTCCATCATCGGTGGCACTGTCGAAGGCACGGGACTAAAAAACAAAAACTCAATTCAGAAGTTATCTCTATATGTATATATATACAGGCCGACTTGGAGAGGGCTACAATCTTGATTTGCTACTGCCAATAATGGTGAAAACAGCCACGAATCTGAAGTTATGCTACTTTTTGTTGCTATTAACGTTACTTAAAACCTTATTCCCGGTAGTATCAGCTGATTACATCCGACCTCCACCTCGTAAAACGCTTCATTTTCCTTGGGATCCTAAACCTTCTTCTCTTCCCAAACAGGTATAATTAAATCAGTAACTCTGTTTTCATTTTGTTTTGAGAAGTTTCGAATTATATTATTATTGCATCTATATCAAATTCAGGTGTCCCTTGGTACATTATTGATGCTCTCATGTTTCAGTAAAGTAGTTGCGTTTGAGTTTGATGGTGAAGTCCTCGGATTCATATCATGAGGTGAAGTTATGAAATAGTAAAGGTTTTACTCCCTTCGTCCAAGGTCATATTTGAAATTTTTAATTGTTCAGATATAATTGTATCATCGGATATTTAAGAAGAATCTAAAATAATAATTTTTTATGTACCTCTCACATTTCACATTTAATGCACTAATTTAGTTTTTAATGTTTGTACCATTTATTATTGAAAAGGTTAAATAGGTAGTCATCAACGTGTATTAGAAAATGATACTATTAATACCATTTTCTTTATGGACGGAGGGAGTACTTTGTTGGAATGTTTATGTGTCTGCAATATTAACTACTCCGTATTGTTTTGTTTGGATCAAATTATTATATATAACCCCAATCCAAATTTTAGTTTTAGGATTCTACAAATGTAATAGCACTGTAGGTGATTTTTTGAGTTGGGCAGACCCTCAGGGGTGAATGGGCATCATACAATTTCTATTGCAGGTTCACATCTCTTTGGCTGGTGATAAGCACATTCGAGTCACGTGGATTACTAGTGATGGATCATCTCCTTCAATTGTTGAATATGGAAAATCACCAGGAAAATACAGTTCTATAGCTGAAGGAGAGACTACCTCCTATAGTTATCTTCTTTATAGCTCAGGAAAGATACACCATACTGTCATTGGGCCACTAGAACCTAACAATGTTTATTATTACCGTTGTGGAGGGCAAGGTCCTGAATTCCAGCTCAAGACTCCTCCGTCACACTTCCCGATAACTTTTGCTGTTGCAGGCGATATGGGTCAAAGTGGCTGGACTAAGACTACATTAGAACACATAGAACAGTGTAAATATGATGTGCATATGCTCCCTGGGGACCTTTCTTATGCTGATTACTTTCAGCGTCAGTGGGACACATTTGGTGAGCTGGTGCAGCCACTTGCTAGTGCAAGGCCATGGATGGTTACTGAAGGGAATCATGAGGAGGAGAGCATACCATTTGTAAAAAAGGGTTTTGCATCTTATAATGCTAGATGGAAAATGCCATTTGAGGAGAGTGGATCAACTTCAAATCTTTATTATTCTTTTGAAGTTGCAGGAGTTCATGTAATCATGCTAGGTTCATATGCAGATTATGATGAGCAATCTGATCAATACAGCTGGCTTAAGGTTAGTAAATATATTTCCATATACCATGAGAAACAAATGTCTCTCATTTTACTACATTTTGCATGATTGAAGAAATTTGAGATCTGACCCTTTATAAGATAATTGGGATCATAAATTGTTTTCCATGTTCACTATATTGAAATTAATTAACATTTAAATATGATATCTCGTTTTGTATTTCTTAGGGTCTGTTAGAATAGCAAGGTAACCAAATTAATTCTTAGTAAATCAAAGACGAGCGTTCTCTGTAGATTTCATGATATTTGGTTCTCTGCTTATCCAACTTCATACATGGGCATCTAACAGATGTGAACAGTATGAGAAGAGGATCTGCAATTTCGGACTTCTGACTTTTAGGGATAGGGAATCACTGCAGTCTAAACAGAAGTGTGATTGCTAATGGCCTGAATGAAGACTATACTAATTTATGCATAATATTTTATTTACTTGAATTCGGCCTTTTAGAACATGATGCATCATTCTTATTTCATTTTTCGTATACACTCGTAGACTTGTCATTGTTTGTAAAACTGTTGCTGTGTTGGCTGTTGTGACTGGGACTGCAGGCTGATTTGTTAAAAGTGGACCGGAAAAGAACACCTTGGCTACTTGTTCTATTCCATGTCCCATGGTATAATAGTAATACTGCTCATCAAGGTGAAGGTGATTCAATGATGTCTGTCATGGAGCCCTTACTTTATGCTGCTGGTGCAGATATAGTTTTAGCAGGCCATGTCCATGCCTATGAACGTTCGGTAATGCATATATCTGTTTAACTTTTACATTTGTTACTTGATGGAATGCAACTTAAGAATGGCATTCTGTTCATCAGAAACGTGTTTACAAAGGAAAGTCTGATCCTTGTGGTGCTGTCCACATAACAATTGGCGATGGAGGGAACCATGAAGGTTTAGCAAACAAGTATGTCCTTGATTTTCCTTGCTATGTCAACTATCTTATTATGGACGAGATATATTAAAAATTGAAAAAGGATATATAGTCTAGTTTGTGATTTGTTAAAGTATACAAACTTTGTCTTGTACTCGTGCAACCCTTTTCTTCCCCAGTATGGGATCAAGCAGCATTCCAAAACTTTGTCCTTGTACTTATTAGATCAAGTAGCATGCTAGGACTAAGGAAGAAAATTCATGTCTTAAACCTAACTGTATCTCTTGATGGTGAATTGAAGTCTCTCACTTTAGATAAGGCTATAATAAGAATGCTAGCAAACTTCATATATTACGTTTTTATGTTGTACTAAAACTTTATCTATTTTCCTTTGCAATCACCGCTTAATAATAGGTACAAAAACCCAGAGCCAGAATGGTCCGTCTTTCGTGAGGCGAGCTTTGGTCATGGAGAGCTAAAGATGGTGAATTCAACTCATGCCTTATGGAGTTGGCACAGGAATGATGATGATGAACCAGTGAGGTCTGATCAAGTCTGGATAACATCTCTGGTCAGTTCAGAATGTGTTGCTAAGAACAACTACGAACTAAGAAAAATACTCTCGGCACCTTGAACTGACTATACCAGTAATGCACTAATGCCCAAGTCTGAAGCATCTTTGTGGTACATGCCATGTTCTGTGTAATGTAATATATAATTGTATGTAGTAAAATGACAGTTCAATAGAGCTTTCTCGATGCTATTGTGCTTTCTGGTGTCGAGAAGCCTTTGCTTCATCTGTATGGCGCTTGAATGTTGTTTGTACTTTTATAGCTCGTTCGATATATACAGATCCTTCTAGTTATATACAAACCATGGGTTGATTTTCATATTGTTTCGATCTCTCTCACCCCCCCGCCCCCCTTCTTTCTCAGTTTACTACAGAAAGTGCCTGTTCTCTGGACCTTGGATTAAGATACCATTTGTAATGTAACTCTGCGGACCAACTTGTAGTCAAAACTAGATTTTGCAGCTTGTTTCAAACATGTAAACCAGTGATTAGCTAAAGATGGGCTGTTCTAAAAACAAAAGGAATACATTTTTATCAGGTATTAATGCGAAATTTCCATGACCCCGTAAATATATAACCAAAGAACACAGATCGATTGCACTAGCTGAGCTTTGTAGCTAGATTACCCAAAAAACACCAATCTTTAATGAAACTAATATCTTTGCAAAAACTACCTTACATGTATAATTTTTTCTGCTGTCTCAGAAGTCACAACTTCACCCATCAACAAAGACAAATTACAAACTTTGAGTCACATTAATTTAGCAACTTTGCTCAATCTTTCTTCTTTGCATCGCCTTTGATCGGCGACCATGGACTCAAAAACATCCAATAGACCATCCAAGCCCTCATGATTGTCCCCTACAGCCTTGAGCGCGTACACAATGCTCTCAATGGTGGACAAATATCCCGCCCTCGGTTGACTCCTTACTTCATTATACAAGCTCAGCCTATCTAAATCCAATTTCAAATGTGGCAATAGCTTTAACCAAGGATTCTCATTGTACATTCTTGTTGCTTTAGCCCATGTTCCATCCAATACAATCAAGTTCTTGACCTCAAAATTTATCTCCTCTGCACCAACTGATCTTTCGCTTGGGAAAAGAAGAAGTGATCCGGGAGGAACTTCCAGCTCAAATTCTTCACTCTCTTCATTTAGAATGCCCCCATCAAATTGCTTTGTTTGCAACTTTTTTACCACAAACCCTTTTCTGAAAGCATCAAGTGGAACCAGAGAAGATAAAAGATTCTCACAACTATTCTGCTTTTCAGTCACTGGTACTAGCTGATGGTTAATAGAGCTAATGACACCATTTTTTTCAATAGTAAAACTAATACAGCTTTTGCTTCTTCTCTCTTCCGGGCACTCTAAAAATGACCCATGTCCGGAACTCGCAAAAAGATCAGAACTGTTGTGATTTTCAGTTCCACAAAACCCATCAACCTTTTCAGTAGAATTTACTGAATCCACTTCACAATTTAGTTGAAGCATATGAATATCAAACCGGGCTTGAAAATTAACATCTGAAACGCATTCTACGGTGAGATTCTTGAGACCTAGTCTTGCAATTCTGGTGGAATTGAGGGGGTGATTTTTCTCCAAACTGTGTTGAAGAATAGTGACGGCTACAGAGTTTTCGAGAACTGGAGTCTTCATTCGGGTGCAGAGACAAAGGCGGGTGGGTTTCGAACACGATGGGCACATGGGTCTCGACTCATTCCCCATGTTCAGTGTTGGGGTTAGGGTTTGAGGGAAGTTGGTACTGTGATTCCTAACAGCTAGGAATTTGAAAATGTTTCCGGGTAGAGATCGGAAGGAGACCAGCATCTCGGGGAATATTTGTGAACAAGCACCTAAACAACAGTCTTTATGAATTTATTTTTTGGCTATTGTTTTAATTTGCTAAATGTTTTGTAGCCTGTGAGTTGCAACCTATAGAGCATTGACATTTAAGGTGTGAAACTTTACTAGATATGATATGCTGTTTATGATTACTTACATTTAGAAAAAACTTGTATGATGAAAATATTGATTGAATTTTAAAAACTTGTATAATGAAAATATTGATTGAATTTTAAAATTAGTGATTCAAAAGATGTGAAAATTTAGTAGGTTAAAATAAATTCAATCCAACTGGTAGCATTAAATTTGAAAGATAGAAAAAAGTCAAAATAGTGTTACACGACAGTCTTGACGTCCCTCTAGACTGTCGTCCCTCTAGTGTGAGAATTAATATTGAAAAGGATTGTAGTAAAAGTGTATAAAAGCATAGAGAGGTTAACGAGTCATTATTTTTAAATGGAGTGAGAGTACCGGAGAGAAACCGCCCGCCTAGTGTGAGCAATAGTATTGGAAAGGACTATAGTAAGAGTGTAGAAAAGTATAGAAAGATTAAAGAGTCATCGTCTTTAAATGGAGTGAGAGTATCAGAGAGAACCGTAGTAAGTGTGTAGCAAAGTATAGAGAGGTTTTATTTACAGTAAGTTCCTCTCGAGTATAGAGAGGTTAAGGAGTCATCATCTTTGAATAGAGTGAAGGTTTAGTTATTTATAGGTGAGTCTGCACGTGTATTATACGGATTCCGATATTCCGATTAATTTAGAGTGACGATGAAGTGGTCTAACCGTTAAAGACATGATTTATTACGTGTATAATAGGTGACCTGATGATGTAATTGACAAAATGATCAAAATAGAATCAGATTTCGAATTGACCCGATAATTATATTCGGATCTATCTGTGTTTTAATATATAAAATTGAAATCATAACATTTAATGTTCAGACTTGTAATACTGAAAAAAATATTTGGTGCTAATATCTTGTGAATATTAAATAAATGAAAATATGGAAAACTCGTGAGAATACTGTCATCCCAAAATCTTACACCATATATATACATAGGTTTCATACTCTCTGTTTTTTCTTTTTCTTCTTAAAACTACCAAAGCTCATTATTTTGACTTTCCCAAGAAAATCAATGCTATTATTAATTTCATTTGTGTGTTTTTTGATGCCATTATCACAGCAACATTATTTTGATTCCGTATAAAATAATTTGGCCAAAAGAGAATTGTAAATGCAAAAGCAGCGAGTGTTCAAGCGAAAAACAGAAGGCCAAAAAATTTAAGTCAATAAATGACAATATGCCTAATTGACTATACTACCCTCCTCCTACAACGAGTCATACATTAATGATATTAGATATGTTTGACATTTAAGAATAAATTAAGGGTGAGTTGGTCTAAACAGCTTGAAAGGGGAAGGAGTTGGTACTTCAAATAAACCAACCCTGATCAACACCATCACCCTCTCCACACAGCTTCAGCCATCAAAGAAGACTCAAATCCACTCAAAACTTCCACAGATCTCCACCGTCCGGAGCTTAATTTCTTCAAAATCAAGAGTGTTTGTGGAGACCCACTTCGTCGAAATGCATGATTTTTGCTTTACGATCCCATATGGGTTGGTTCTTATTCTTGGCGGGCTCATTGGTTTTGCCAAGAAAGGAAGCACAGCGTCCCTTGGTGGTGGTTTAGGTACTGGATTTTTGCTCATCGTAGCTGGGTACCTCAGTCTCAATGCTTTCCACAAGCGGAAGAACTCGTACCTCGCCTTGATTCTCGAAACGGGTATGCTACATTTCAACGCATATTGCAGTTTGTATGTTTATATATGTGTTTTTGTGTTTTTACGTGTGTATGTACGTGTTTTTCTAGTTGTATATAATATACCCATAATTCTACAAGTATATCTAAACTAATTTGATACGGTAATTATTCATGAGTTTGTTGGCATCACATCTATTTTCAACCTTATATATTGCTGAGTCAAACTATTAATTATTATCTGCATTTTGGTACATATTATAGGATATTTTAATGCAATCCCTTTCTATTTTGCTTGAAGAGACCTCTGTGGTTAATGAAGGATTATGATCAGGCAATGTCTTTTTGTATGAATTGATGGGCACATAAATAGATACCTGAAAGACTGTTGGAGGTTACTTTTTTGTATGAAAAAATTACAGCGACGAGGACGGCATGTGGTGCAGGACTTTAATTCCTACATAAATACCTGATTATGATATGTACAAAGTTTGGTCTTACTTACATATTTGTCTTCCTGGAGCTCATGTAGCCACAAATTTGCCCTTTCACAAGATTCCTGAATTAAATTCTTCTGAAGCACTTTTTTGCATGTAAAAGGCCGAAGTTAATTTGTTTGATGGATAAATTTCACTTATATTTAAGAGATGCATTTACTTTTTGCTTTTAAATTTATACGAACCTAATGTTTTATCTTTTATTTGATAATTCTTGCGTTTGAAATAAAAAACTCAATATGTTATAAGTTTAATTGAATTATGAGATTATTGTGAGTGCCCACTTAGAGATCCCTGGCCATGCTCCCCTCTGTTTATCCTCAATGCAGATACTGTGTTCAGTAGGAAGCTATCAAACTATTGTAATTCGGCGGTTCAATAATGTTGTTTAAATCAACTTCTTTTTTGGGTACAGAAGTTAGTTCATACTAACACACATATGCTTATCTTCCTGGTCATAAATGAATTCCAACTCTACATGTTTGGAAAATTCCGACAATAACCGTTCTAAGGTATTTGGTAAGTTACGACCTGTATATATGCTTTCCACTAGGAAAGATTAGCAAATAGCAACTGATAATTCTTGTGGAGGTTTTATTTAAGTCTTTGACTTACTTGGCTTCTGCAGGTTTGTTTTACTGATGTTTAGTCATTAATGTCATATAGTTGTAAAATGTGAAGATTTTAAATAAAAGAACATTAAAGCATTGATTTGTCTGTTTCATCAGTGATGTAGTAATTATACAGATTCAAGAGAATCAAGTGTGTACATAATAATAGATTCACTGAAAATGAGAATTAACAATACATAAAAAGCTTTCAAGGAAAATAATCAAAGAAAATCTGAACATTTGTTCTTTTTACCATATCGCAACTTCTGAACTTATATGAAGCTCCAAATTAAACAAGCAATACGCCTATGCAGCTTGTGCAGCAACACTCACTTGGATCATGGGGCAACGGTATGCCGAAACCTCTAAAATAATGCCCGCTGGTGTTGTTGCAGGGATCAGGTAACCTTGCATTTTCTTTTCCTTTTACATATGTGGTAATATTATCTGAACATGCAGTTGCACTTGTGCCAGTAATCTGTAATAGCTATAGAAGTTTCTCAAATATTTGCTGCAGGAGTGGTTCTGTGAGTATTTGCTCACACCTAATGTACTTGAGGGGTTTCACAGTAACAGCACCATAATTATTTACGAGCTCATTTTGGATGGCATAATATCTATTTCCCACTCATCAAGTAAATAGTACAGAAATATTCTATTAGAGAATGATAACCATTACATTGAGGCTTCTTCAGATTTATTACCGTTAAGTGTCCGTTGCTTTACAATATCTGCATATTTGAACGGGAGTATTATGGCAGAACATTGCAACAGTGCATGGTAGACTAACAATAAAAGGCAAAGATTCTGTGTAGATTCCTGCCCTTAATGACAGCAGTCTATGACAAAACTACTCAGAACAATGCTCATCTTGAATTTGTTGGTATATTTATTTTTGTCTGCAATAATTTAGCCTGGTGTTGCCTTTATCTGAGTGTTGCCTTTATCTGAAAGAGCTTTTCTGTAAACACTACTGTCACAATGAAAGGATTTATGCTGTTAATGAATTAATGTAACCAATGGAAGTAAGTTGTCGCAGTTCTCAAGCTGAAAATGTTTGAAGGTAAACACGGAAAATTCAACAGAATCTCAGAATACTCTTTAATTTGAGCTTTAACTGATGCTGCATCTTAATAGTTTGTTTGTCAAAATCTCTCAATTAACATTTTATTTCAATTTTTTTGGCAGCATGATCATGACTGTGTTCTATCTCTACAAGCTTGCAACAGGTGGAAACCATTTTTCAGCCAAGACCGAGTGATATCACTGAATACTCGTGTATCTAATTCCATATTTGTATGTAACAAATTTCAGACCCTGGTTCTTGAATCATTTTGTAGTTAGTTAGAGAATGTTGTTCTCAACCACTATATTTCCTTTTTCTCAAGGAAGGAAAGCTAATAGGTGTTTTTGAAAGGCAAGAAGTCTGCTTAGCCTGGTTTTAACCGAATACTGTTGTTTCAAACAAACTGCTTCTACAGTTAATATATGTAAGAATGCAACTTTATAGTTTTCGCACATGGATGTAAATTAGTATGGATGAAAATCATCTGCGTGCAGTTATCGCACAGTTATCAGTTTTGAGTGGCAGGTTACTTCGACTTGAAATGGAATGGTATGTCTTCATTTAAAGAGATTTGTACAACTTGACATCCCATGATATTACCATCCATGAAAGAATTCTGTAATGAGAATAACGTAATTTATGTTGTACGGTTCATGAATGGATCTCGGGGTCCTTCAATTTTCTTCCTCTATTATTCATCTAGAGATCTGTGCTTTCCTTCTTTTGCACTCTTTTGTTTTATACTTCGTTCAATTATAAAAAGGTTATAACAGTCTTGTTATACACCCGAGGAGACATTTATAATGACCGCCAGAGCATCAAGAACTGAAATTGGGGTTGCACACTATTTAAATTTTGACCATCTTTTTGAGTTACCAGGTATTTTTGACTGCAAGCATTGACTGAACATAACATAAACATCTTGAGAAAAGCATAAGCAAAATCCATTACACGCCTCAAAATAATATAACTTGATCTATATTAATATTTTAAATTATTATTGTACAAATTTATAAGGGTTGAATCCATGGCTCCTCCTAGTGTAAACATGTTAGATTTACAAATAACACTGAAAGATGTCAAGCAAGATTGCTTTTACATCTTTCCTTTACATAATGCCAAATTCGTACACTAGATACCTACCACATGATACACAACCTGCAACTAGGATTCTAGGCGTATACAAACCTATAACTCTATCACTATTTCTATTACAGCTCTGAAACAGGAGGAGAACAATTAATAAACTTTCAGCAACCTTTTGGCCTCAAGTATTTTGTTGGCATAGACGGGCACTTTTCATTCATATGGGAGTAGAGATCAACTGTATTGTATTCTGGTAATTCCATCCTATACTTCCCTTTAATTTGGCAATAAGGAAGCTTCACTGTATCCCCATTGTTGCACCACTTAGGAAGACGGCTTGTGTTGTTCTCGAAAAATTTGAGTGTGTATGCATCTCTTATCTGCATTTTCAGAAAACTATTGGATTAGCAGCGAATTTAATGCATATCACATTGAACACTAAAGAGTTCAAATTATTCTTGACAAACTCACTGTGAACTCGGTAACTTGGATAGAGTTTGCCAATGTACCAAAAAGTCCTGCCGCCTTGTACATTTCAAGAACGTATGCAACACACGAAGCTGATTTTCCATCAGCGTATATCCAATCATCTTGTTCGGGGATTGCCAGCAATTGTCCAAAGGAGGACCCACGTTTTTCAACCTCCACAAGAATGTCAGGAAGACTAAGTCCCTGGGAATAAAAAACCAAAAATCAATTCTATTTAACTGCTAGTTAAATACAATATGTGCAACGAGGGTTTACTACCTTAGTACCGAGTCTCTTGTTCAATGCTTCATTCCACATGTTACCAGCATATGCAGGCTGTAATTGACTCCAAACAGTCATGACAGAAGCAACCTAATCATAAACCAAATGCATGTCAAGCAAACACCACGATAAAGGAAAACTAGTCACAGAATCTGGGCTTGGTAATTCTCTCTGAGCATCAGGACCATACAAAAGTCAAGAAATAGTCCATGGCATCAAATGGGGGTTCATTATGGGATGAGACTATTTTAAGTAGCATTAAGTTGTTCAAAAGTCTTACTGAAGCACTATTACTGAAAACAAATGTAGCCTAAGAAAATATCTGTCCTGTGGTAAAAAACTTTCATGGCATGTCTCGAGATTTATACAATTTGATATGGCATCTCTTCTCTCTTGCTATAGCCATGTTATGAGCTATAAGAGTCGTGTCTGTATTTGTTCTCTTTTGTGTTACCAATGTTCAATTCCCTTTAGACCGGAACATTTCATGGCATCTCTCATGATCTCTTACGTGAACAAGACATGGTTGGCTGTGCTAGCTTTGTTTTTGATACCATAAGGAACACACAATTGTTCACTTTTCAATACAGAGGTGTGAATGACAAAAATAGCGTTCCTCTCCTGAAATTAGAATGCCCACAAAAAAATAAAAGAAGCTACAACATGATATTGCAATTGTCATTAAGCTGCGCCATTGGAAATACACATAACTGGTGTATGATTCAAATTTCTCTATGGAACTAGAATAATCACAAACCACATAAAACAGAATCTTAAGAGATGCACAACTTCCATTAAAGTTCAAGGTTAGAGTACTGCAATACCACATGAGCGTCCAATGGAGGAGGATAATTTTGATCAACCGTGTCTATCCAGCTAAAGATCAGATTATGATAACCATATGGACTTCCCACCATGCTTCTTGCATATTCCCATGCAGCAGTCTCATTGAACTTGGCGCGAAGATCAGGATGCAAAGGAAGTAAAGCTATATGCGGGTCAGCGTCATCTTCAGTTAACTCGAAGTTCCACCATTCATCCCATGGTAATATTGCAATAATGTCTTCTCCCTGAAACATTACAAGTATAGCAACACTCGAAATATAAGGAAACAATAAACTTCAACAAGAATATGATGCACATGACGGTAAAATTTCGGTCTGAGCAGTTTCTTGGAAAAATTTAAGAGAATACCTCTTCATTTTCATGTCCTGATTCTCCAACCCATAGCTTGCCTTCAGAATCCTTTAAGCATACAGCAGTATGACCTGCATAAGCTCCCGATACCCACTTCTCTAGAGTCTCAAATCCACCCCACCTGCCTCGGATTTTTGATATTGCAAGGAAGTCTCCAGAGTGTATGTCATCAACACTGATATTAGTATACCATGGCTGAGGGCGTTCTTCAAAGGTAGCCTCCATATGCTTCTCGAGAAACCCAATATTAGAACTCTCACCCCATCCAGTATTTGTAAATAAGGGAAACACTTCCCACAGAGCTTCAAGGGTTCCTAGCACTCCCCCTTGCATGAGGAAAATTGATACTCCCTTACGTTTAACCTGTTATTAGAAAAAATTGATGATCTTAATGATTTAGCAATATTCTACATGAGATGAAATATGTACTAGGACGTCTTGATCAATAAAATATAGCAACTCACATATTCGTACTCAGCTTTCCCTTCCCACTCATTGAACTCAAGTGTATGTTCACGAGCTAAAAAGTAGTAGTCCCATGTCACACGAAATGGAGTTGCAAAAACGTATATATCCATACAAGTCCAACTATGGGCATCACTCACCTAAAGAAGGAAGCCAACGATAATCGTAATATTAGAGTAAATAAAGCCAACGACAATCGTAACCATAAACCTTAAGATTCAGCAAGAATTTTTCAAATACTGAATCACACAGATAATTCCGCCAAAATCAGTAAGCTTTCCTTACTTGATAACTTAAAGACTTTCCAACAACAATTCAGAATAATCAAACAAACCCCTTATAACGCTAGCAAGATTGACTGTAAACAATAACCATTGTCTACTATATACTCGGGAAGTTTCAGAATATTACTTACCCAAAAAACAAAATCGTTTCAGAACATTGTCCATATAAAAACAACTGGAGAACTAAGCGAGGAATGATGATACTAGACCATGAAATGACACCAGTACTGCACACTAACCAATATCCTGTATACTCCAGAATTAATAAACAATATAATCGACATGTGATGAAATCATGAAAATATAATCATTTAAACCTCCAATTTGACATTTGGGATTTGCAAGCCCAGAAGAGAACAGAATCTTAAAAAAACAAAATATTCAACATTTGGGATTTGCAAACCCAGAAGAGAACATAATCTTAAAACAACAAAATATTCAATTCGAATGGAAACTTCACGTTGTGCTCACCAATAGGAAAGCCCAAATGTTTTGAACGCCCAACAAATTCAAGAAAATCAAAGGGAATAAAATAGTAACAATTATATTACAAGCAAAGTATATGAAAGACCTTAATATGAAGAGTGCCACCCCCAAATTGACTGCCAGTTTTGTTGTGAAACTCCATCCAAGCAGTGTTCTTATAAAAACAAGTACCTTTCCAGCCCAGAGAGTTATTGGCTACAGTTGCAGCGCCAACGAAAGTGGGCAAAAGATCGACGGCGGAATTGAGATAGTTGAGGACTGGCCACGACACTTGCCTCGGTAACAGCGGAAGAATGTCCACCGCTCGAAAGGGTGGTTTTAGAGCATCTGATGGGTATGGAATTATACAATAACTGAAGAGAAAGGCGATAAGGAAATGGGTTGAAGGTCTCATGGCGGAGCAAGGTGTTCCTCGGCGGAGAAGCAAGAAGAAGAATTCGAATAAAGTCAGTGGGAGGTTTTAATTCGAATCGGCGGCAGATTACTTTGTATATATAAGTTTGTACTCCATTCTACAGGAGGAGGAGGGAGGATAATATCTTTGGCTTCATCGAGTTCAGGATCCGGATATTTTGTATTTTATTCATTTGCACTGCACTCAAACAAACTCTCAATGGCTTTCGCCGTAAATTTGAGAAGAAATCAGGTGCAATCAAAACATTAATAGATAAATTTATTTTATTTTATAAACTCACAAAAAAACAAAAGAGTAGTGAAAAATTCTACATAATTTAAGATAATATATGTATTGTTCTGTTTTTTTTTTAATAATCAAACTAAATTTTTTATAACAAAAATAAAGAGAAAAGAAAAACACTTCACTATTCATGCAACTAATAACATTTTTCGTTGATGATTTTGTTACTTCGTATCTAAAAAACAACACTTCCTTTATTTCGATACAACTGACATTTATAAATTTATTAAGACTAAATTAATTATTTTTATTTTAAAATTTCATATATAGTTATATTTGTACATGTAGACAAACTAAATCTTATTTAAATTGTCTAAAAGATTTTGTCATTTATATTTATAAATAATAAAAAAAAGTTAAGTGGAAAAATAATTAAACAGTACGAATTAATAATGGACAGAGGGAGCTTTTTTTTCCTTTTTTATGTTTGTTGTGATAATATCGAGTACTTGACCTCTTCATTACGACTTCTAACTTCCCATTACCATCCAAACAAACGCGGTCTAAGTTGGATTAGCGTGTAGACAAACAACGCCAAAATGGAAAACCGTTGCCAAAGGAAACATTACATACATACATATGAATCCCCTTTTTCATCGGAAACATAAAAATCAGTTAACTCTCCTTTTCCTTCTCCTTCTCCTTCCCGGGAGATCTAATAATTCTATGCTTATTTATTTTTTTCTCTTTGTTTTTTAGGGCTTTTATTATTTCAGAAAAATGATAAAATGGGTGAATCGCTTACGAATCGCTTTCGGTTCTTCCTTTATCTGGCTCATCTGCTTGATTTACTTCAATCAGGTATTCATCATTTCTCCCTTTTTTGTTTTTCGAAGGTTTTTAATTCCAGTTGTTTCTGATTTACATATATACATCTGAATTCATTGCTACAGGATTGTGATCACATTAGGGATTTTTACCTTCAAAGTTTATTCTTTTATTTTGGGGAGTTTAGACTTAGATTAGTTTTGTAACGTCTGTTAGAATCTAAAATTTCTCGAGATCATATGAATTGTTCGTGTTTGTAGGCAGGTTAATTGCATTCTTAAAAAATAAAAAAATGACAAGGATCAGATTCATAGAAGAATATACATAGCCTTTCCAAACTGGAGGAAATATATGCTAAAATATGATCAGAGTCAACTAAAGTGTGCTGCATTAACTTTTCTGATCTTTGTGATCTATCAGCCTGTGTGGGTTCTTACAGCAGAATTCTTTGGTTCAGATAGAAGGCGATTAACTTGTCTGCATTTGAGTTATTATTAGTCAAAAGAAAGGAGTTACCGTTCTTAGTGTTTTCTAATTTTCCTCTAGGTGGATGTTTTTACTTTTTACAGTTTTCCACGGTGTATGAGATACAGAAGTGTTAGACTCGGAGTCAGCAAGTAAAAATTTAAAATTTAAAAATTGAAATAATTA
Organism: Centella asiatica; assembly: GCA_014636745.2. Taxonomy (NCBI): domain Eukaryota; kingdom Viridiplantae; phylum Streptophyta; class Magnoliopsida; order Apiales; family Apiaceae; genus Centella; species Centella asiatica. The sequence goes on from CM025783.1 coordinate 730,410, forward strand.
TCCGGGATGAACAGTTGAACAAGGCTTAGAGATTTAAGTACATTAGTATCAAATTTAAAGTACAATCCCCGACTGTCACTTACAAGGCTTGTTCTTGAGATCTTTTGGTTTGTGATTTGTGCTCCTTTTCCTTCATTTGAACCTTTTTGTTTCTTTGATATGCTTCATCGATATGCTTACAATTTTCCTTTATAAATTTGTGAGAGTAGGGTTTTCGATCATTTGTATGGACAGCAGTTTCTTATCAGCTGAAAGATAGGCTTAAGTTGTCACCCTCAACCTCACAGTTTGTCTCATCAATAGCATTTTTTCCCTGGAGCATAAAACCATTATACGGGTACTGATCTGACTTCTTACTGTTTTTCAGTATTGCCTTATGCTATGACATTACCAATACATGCTTAATTTTTGTAATCTAATAGATTAAAATATTAAGCTAGTTTTTCTCCTGTTTAAAAATAAAGAACTACATTTTCATCGGCCTTCAGCAATCCAGACCAAAATGAAGTCGCTTCTCCAAATTGATCTTTTTGCAGAATAATGATGCAAATTTTCTATTCTCTACCAGCTTTCTATATAACTATGAATTTTTCAGGCTATTCAAATTTTAACGTGGGATACTGTTGTGATTTGTATCAATAAACCAGTGGGGTGGGTGCTTTGATTTTTCTTGTACCTAAACAGACAAAAAGTAGTTATGTAACAATATTATTCCTCTTAATTGGCTCCTTATTGGTTCCTCCAAGGAATTTTTGGAATCTGAATGTGTTTCTCATATGCAGGATTTTGTCTGATTGTATCCCAATTGGAGGAAGAAGAAGAATCCCATACTTAGTAATTGCTACCATGCTTTCTCTGGTGCCATGGCTTGTATTGGGCCTAACTGCAGCCTTAAGGGATTCCAAACTGGAGCTCATGATTTTTCTAACAGTACAAAACTTGGGTTCTGCAATGGCAGATGTTGTAATTGATGCAATGATAGCTGAGGCTGTAAAATCTGAACGGTATGTTCTGTTTGAACATTAAACTATTACCCAGGATTCGAGTGTTAATTCAAAACGCTTGATGTTATTATAAACTCTCCTAACTGGCAATTAAGCAGTGGTTTGGACTATCTCATCGGAAGATGCATTTTATCAGCAGAAATTGAGTTCTGGTTATGATATATATGGGAAAGATAAATGAAGAAATTTAGTGCCCCCATCCTTGTCCCCGTTCCCTCTTCAAATCTTTCTCATGCATCCTAACGACAACCTTTCTGTCTAGTTCTGATTATCGTATATCTCGTATCCTAAAGATATATTGCTGTCCGTTTCTGATTATTGTATATCTAGTAAGGGAAGTTGTTTCGGGCACTTGGATTTTGATATATATCTTTTAGAAATTTTCTTTCTTTATAATCTTATACAGAAAGTGCATTGATATATTGAGTGCTCTTGAACAGGGCTTCATTTGCTGGCGATCTCCAGTCAATATCTTGGATATCTATGGCCTTGGGGGGAATTTTTGGAAGTTTGTTAGGAGGATATGCATTGACTAATATTCCAATTGATAAAATCTTTCTTCTTTTCTCTGTCCTGCCAACCATACAACTATTATCATGTGGTTTGGTTAAAGAGAACTCCATAAGTAGCAAAAAGTTGCCTGAAGTATCGTCTTTAAAAGAATTCCAAACTATGAACGGAAGCTTAGTGGATGAAGATAGTTTCCCGGTTGAGGATTCGAAATCCAAGACTGTAAGGAGAAAGAAGAACCAGGGAAAGAGCACAAAAAGAGCACCAGTCACTGGTAAGAATTCTGAAAAGGATGGCTCACTGGCATCACAATGGTTCCGGTCATTAAAGGTCGCCACTTATACGTTGTTCCGAGCATTTCGACAGCCAATCATTGTTAGGTAAACACTGGAAAATATATTGTGATATTGACTATTTGACAGTTAGGTATTATACCTAAGCTGTTGGCCATCTTATTTAATGTCGAAAATTTTCGTCTAGAACCTGTTCTTTTACATCGTGAGAAATTTTTACTAAATTTATATATGAAGTTAATATTTGTTTCCACAAGATTACTGTTGTGGCAGACCTTGATTTTAGTGTTGCTGGTACTATATGCAGTTGAGAACATCATTCTTTCTGTATAATACATTAATGCATCTCCTCTGATCATGGTTGCCATTGATGAATTTTATTTTTTTTTGTCAAGTACAGACCAATGACTTGGTTTTTCCTGGCACACGTAACTTTTCCAAACCTTTCAACTGTTATGTTCTATTACCAGACAGAATACTTAAACTTGGAAGCCTCATTTCTGGGAACAACACGTGTTGTTGGATGGTTGGGGCTCATGATCGGAACCTTCATTTACAATCGCCACTTAAAGAAAATGAAATTACGCAAAATTCTCATGTAAGTGAGCTTATAATAAACTAATATCGAGTATCAGTTTCATATCTATATTCTAATTCCAGTTTCATATCTGTTTTCTAATTCACTGGCTGCTTGTTTCTTGCAGGTGGGCCAATATTGGTTTGTCTTTCTTGACTCTTCTAGATATAGTGTTAGTGTCTCGATTAAATGTTAGATTTGGCATATCTGACAAGATTATGGTGCTATGCGGATCTGCTCTGAGCGATGCAGTTAATCAATTCAAGTATGTATATAGTTGTATAAGAATCTTATTCATTCTTTAAATAGTACATGAAAATCCATAAGTTTCAAATATAGGGAATTTTCCAAAGAGAAAATGGATTTCCATAAGTTTCAAATATAGATCTTTATGAGCCGTTCATGCTTAAAATGAAGTAGACAGAGGACAGGATCTGAAAATTTGCCCGGATTTCAGTAGCTACATATTCTTTTGCTCGGATATCAACTAAGCTATACATGTCATTGCAGGTTTATGCCGTTCTTAATCTTATCAGGACAGCTCTGTCCACCAGGAGTAGAAGGGACTCTATTTGCTCTCTTCATGTCGATAAACAATTTTGGGTCTACGGTTGGATCATTTGTAGGTGCTGGACTGGCATCGATTTTAAGCATCTCTTCTGGTTCATTTGACAATCTCCTTGTGGGTATTGTTATTCAAATCATATGCACTTTGATCCCAATTGCGTTCCTATTTTTGATCCCGAAGGATGCAACCGGAATATCAGCTTAGATTTTAGAGATGAGTTTAGGCAACTAGACAATTTTTACGGAGAGATAAAAATGGTTGATACGGGTGGTTCAACTAATTATACGTAGGGATCTAGGATACAAAATTAAACAGTCACAGGTGGTCATGGTGTTAATTTTGCTTTCGGAATTTCATCGACAGTTTTGGTATACTGACATTTTGTCAATTGACATCACAGCTCTCAGCTCTGTAAGTACTATTGATGACGGTTTAAATAATTTTTAATTACTCTTTGACAAACTATAAGATGAATCTTTTGTTTATTGAGTATTGAGTAATAAAACTGTCTCACAAGATAACTATACTTTTCAGGTAAATAAAGTAACCTACTAAGCTACTATCTTTATTAAAAAGAAACATATGTGGAGCGATATGAAAATGCAACATCAAATATGTATATTGAACGCCAACGAAGGTTGAGTTGATAAGACTCGATGCATGTATTTCCATAAGACTAGTGTTTTCATAAGATTCGGTGCAAACGTTTCCGTTTCCATTAGGTTGAAAATTCAAGTCAAAAGGCGGATGTAACCTCCCTCACCTAAGTCAGCTGTCTTTAATGTCTTCAATATAATTTTACAAAACTGTGAAATGAGATTGAAGAACCCAATACAGGGTGTATGGAATTTAAGAACTTTTCGATATTAGTTCTTGATTTGATTTCATTAGCCAAAATAAACTCCCAGGTAATTTTCTCGTAAATATTGAGAATTGTAAAGTCTTTATTTTATTTCTGACAAAAATAAAAAATATTAGTTTTGTTCTTTTGTCGTTGTGGCGTAATGGAGAGAAGCCAAGTCCCACATGAAAATTAATAAATTCACATTTTTTTTTCGTATACTATTCATCTATACGGTTAAAATTATTTAAAAATAAATTTATTAAAAATTATTAGGTGCATTGAACAAAATTAAGGAAAATGGATAATGGAGAGAAGCCAGTTGAGCCACTTCTTCTTGTTCTGTTTTTTTCATTCATATGAGTAATTCTATCTGTTTGTGTCTACCTTTGTCTCTAAGAGATTTAAATTAAACTAATTCCTACACCAATGTTCAGTAAGGATAAATATAATCTTTAATTATAATCACTTTAATTATGATAAATTTAATTAATAAATAATTATTATAATTATTTATTTATTAAATTGTGTTATTATTTATGATTATTAATTTAATTATGATTACTTTAATGAGTTGAATCTGATTAAAATTAAGTATTTAAAACATAATATGTGGTATAATACGGATTTGCTTTAGGTTGGAACACCTAATATGAAATGTACAAAACAAAAATTAAATCACACATAAAATTCATAGACTCCAAAGCTACGTTTGTTTGAGATTATAATTTCAGACGTCTAAAATTATACAAAGTTGGAAAAGTAAACTTGCTAACGCTCCTTAAAAATAACCTCGACTTAAAAGTCATTTTTCAATTTAAATAAGATGTACGGAGTACTCAACGAGCAGATAAATACTTATGTATGGCTTAAAAGTTAATGCAACATATGTCTTGTCGTCCGACGCTTCTTTCAAACAAAATCATTAAGCGGATCCGAGAATTGAAGTGAAGTGATGAGAAGACGACCTGGAATCGGCGGCTTGCAGACGGCCGCCGCTGCTCGGGTTTGTTCAATCAATAATTTTTTTCACGTTATTACCTCTGTTTGTTTCCCTTCTTATTCGAATTCAACATCGACGAAGATGGTGTTTAACAGGATCAGTACCGGTTACTCGGTGAAAATGTCGCCAAGTTAAGAACCGATCTCATGAAAGAGCAGCTTTCTACTTTTCGCTCTCAATTGGAAGATTTTGCTCGCAAGCATAAGGTTTATTACTCCCTCTTTTTCTCTTTTTTTTTCCCTTTACTCAATTTGGTTACCCTTCGGTGGACATATTTTCAAAGGCATTTGGATTTTCTCATAATGTTTTTCTAATTGCGTGATGAATCATGTTTGGTACATTTGGGTAACCTAATATCATGTCTTAATCTTTCAATCTACTGCTCCGGAAAAAGTTTTCTTTTTAGCTGTCTGCTTAGATTATATTAGAAATATATATCCTAGAAGTTACCTGTTACCTTTCCTAATATCAATTTTAATTTTTGTTTTGTTACATTAATTTAATTTAATATAATCATCAATTTGAGGAAGCTATTTTTGTTTGTTGAATTGTACCAAAAGTGTTGCATTCTTGATGCAGAATGATATTCGCAAGAATCCTGCATTCAGATCGCAGTTCCATGAGATGTGTGCTAAGGTTGGAGTGGATCCTCTGGCATCAAATAAGGGTTTCTGGGCTGAGCTGTTAGGGATTGGTGACTTCTATTACGAACTTGGTTGGTGCTTGGTTTCTTCATTTTGCAAGCTCATTTTGTATAAAGTATCTCAAGTCAAAATTTCCACTTATTTAAGAAAGGACATTATTACATTACTCAGTTATGATATCCTCATTAGAGAGACTTGGAAAGAATGTCCTAGAATAGACTAGCTGACTCAAACATTACTAAATATCTGGGAATGTTTACCTCTATTGCTTTTACCTGGCTCATGCTTCCTAGAAAAGGAAGTTATTTTTGTTTATTTGTGATACGAGATACTCAATTAGACAGGCGTGCAGATCGTTGATATATGCTTGGCAACTAGGCCTCATAATGGAGGTTTGATCAATTTGGAGGAACTTTGTAAACTTCTCCGCCAAAGACGAAAGGGTGCTCGTGAAGCTGTGTCTGAGGATGACTGCTTGCGTGCTATAAGTAAACTGAAGGTGTGATTGAATTTATTTTACTAATTCACCTTCATTTGAAATTTTACTTGGTAACTAAATTTTTTTATTGATTGAATGATTGACATGCTGTGATTGAAACTTCCAGGTATTAGGTAGTGGTTTTGAGGTGATTTCTGTTGGAAAAAGAAAGCTAGTAAGGTCTGTTCCCACTGAATTGAACAAGGACCACAATGAAATTTTGGAGCTGGCTCAGGTTTTAACCTCATAATATTTACCTTTTCCTCCTTTCGAATGCCTTTAGAACTATGTTTTTATCGTTATTTATTAAGTATTTTGTGGGCTTACCCTCGAATTGGCTTTTGGCCTTTAGTTGTATTATGTTATCATGAATGATTGCAAATTTTCTCCGCTCTTGTTCTTTTGTTATCTTTTATCAATTTGTCAGCAGCCATATCCATACACCATATAATCTCTAGAATTTTTTATATCAAATCAGTCCATCTCCATTAGTACTATGCTTGCTTTGTGTTATGCACTCTACAATTGTCATAATTTGCCAATTCTGCTGTTCTCCAGGCTCAAGGATTTGTGACCGTTGAAGAGGTAGAGAGACGGCTCTCCTGGTCTTCTGGTCGCGCTACTGATGCCCTTGAAACTCTACTGGATGTAATTAATTATGACTCTCTCTCTCTCTCTCTCTCACACACACACTCACATTCTTAATCACATTAATGATAATAATAAACATTTCGTTAATGATTTTTTAATCCCGTAATGATTTTCATCATGGTGTTGCAGGAGGGCCTTGCGATGATAGATGATGGTCACCGAGATGGCAAGCGCCGATACTGGTTCCCTTGCGTATCTTCTATATCCTCATATGTTGGAGCTGAAAGTCTTTAACATTAGTTGTTAATTTTCTTAATTGTAAAACGATGTGATGCTCCATGTGTTTTGGATAATCAGATAATTCATTTTTGTTTTTGTTACAAAATAATTCAAAATTTCTTTTTGTGTTTGAAACTAAAATATTTGTCTACCAATTTGATACATCAACGGGGTGAGGCTCTTTTTCTTATGTGCTGCTGTTGTCGACCCTTTGTGTGTAATAGATGTGGTGGATAGTTGCGACTCTCGGTTCTCTTTTTCCCACCCTCTTTAGATTTTGTTTTTTGGGGTAATGCCACCCTCTTTAGAGTAATAACACAATAAAAACAATAATGGCAATGTTGTCATCATTGTTAAGAATTTTACAGGTAGGGCTGTAACTAATCGGTAATCTAAGCAAAGGAACAGAAAATAAAACCCTCATATAACATAATTCAAATATCATCTCACAAAGAACATATGATTTAATTACTTGCGTTATCTTTTCTTTTAATATGTAAATAAGTCGGCCATGTCACCCTATATTTTTTTATTTAAACATATAAATACAATTAGAATCAAAATGAATCCTTACGGCAAAGTATAATGACAATTATTAAAAGAATAAAACATATGGCCTAAACGAAAATCGACCGTGGCGTTCAAGGATTAATGAATTCCAATGAGCTATCGGATGTTGAATAATTTGGGGGTTTATTATTATTATACCTCAAATTTGGGGAAAAAAAAATCATCAATATTTGGAGAAAAATTTCGTTAATAGGTCAAAATGGGCCATTTACGTTTTGGAAATAGAGATAACTTTATCTTCTACAAGCAATTTATATGTAAATACAAAATTGGTATATACTTATCCAACCTTAGTCAATATAATTATAACATAATTAACGTATTTGTTTAATTTGTTTGTTTTGTTAGCTCTTCGACAAAGGGTGGTAGGTGCAAGTGGCCTATATCTTTTGCGAAGAAAATTGAGCAGTTAGTTAATCAAGCGAATAGCTTCACTAATATTTTGGGCCTAAGGCTTTCTTCCTTGAAATTTTGAGAGAGAGACGAGCTGTTTAATTTAGATATTACTAGTAATGTGGCACATGCACAACACGAGCACATGTTTTTCTTTTTAAAATTCAATTTATTTATAAATTATATTTGTTTTAAATACTATTATTAATATTATCTTTGTTTTTTTAAAAAAAATACATTTTTTGTGGATATTAAGGTTGTATATTTAATTGAGATTTATATAAATAAATCATAAATTTCTTAAATACCTTTTTATTGCTGATGTTATTATAATGAAATGAAATGTAACTTGTAAATTTATTATTGTTGATATTTATTGTAATTATATTATTGCATTTAAAATGGAGCGTTATTTTTTGTGGTCTACTGTTCATATTAATTATAATTTTAGTTTGTGTTAATATAGTAGAGTTTAGAAAAAAAATATTTTTTTAGTTCAATTCCAATGAGAAATGTAGGGTATTATTTTGGCGTTCTTACCCATATTTAACCAAAAAACTAAGAAAATACTGATCTAATTTATGGATTATTTTGAGTTAAATTTCATTGAATATATTGTGGAACTAAAATATAGAAATAATACAAAAAAGTACTTAGTTGACTTCCTAAAGTCAAATAACAATATATTAAATTTTTTGAAATTAGGTATAAAATTTAAGAACGAATAGAATTACATAATAATGATACTCCGTAAATTATATTATCTTAAATTACATTAATTGAATTGAGAAATATAGTTTTGAAATTAATTGTGAAATATCGTTATTTGTGTGAAATCACAAATATGGATTATTTTTTTGGTTGAGTTGACCAAAATAATTTGGTTTATTCGCACCAAGTCATATTAGTTTCGAGGAATAATGCTATTGGTCTTAATTATTTCCAGAATATGTCTTATATCTAGGTGATGTCATATATTAGTAATTGCTTAAGATTATGTGAATCTTGTAAATTTTGTCAATATATATACTATCGATCTAATATTTTGTAAGTTTTGACTAACTAACGTTCAATTTGCATCGTCTTTTTTGGGTCACAATTGAAATTCAAATTGATCAACTCTTCCCTCAGAGATGAATATCTTTTATATTTTAATCAACGTTCCTAATTAACATTTCGAGAACAATTTATCAGTAACGAAATAATATTTACTATCTAAATGTTCTTCAATGTTAGATCACATATTATTTTTTTTATGGTCATTTTTCTATATATTGATGCATTCCAAGTCCGAAACATATAGCAGAGTATATTTTCCAAAATTATTAGAGATGCTAAATATATTATAAACCACGATGTATAAATTCTCAACGTTATAAATATTACAGTATTTGATTCATTGTTTTCACTTAGATAGGTATCTATTTAAATTTTGAAAGCAAATAGATATCTAATCTATCAACTAAATCTGTACTACAGACAATAACGACAAATAAAAAAATTGTATTTGATACCAGAAGTCATATTTTATTATTTATTTTTAAAAAAAAACAAGAAAGAAAGAAGACAAAGATATTATAGAGATAAACTTCTGATAAAAATTATGTAATATTGTGCTTTTAATTAATTAGGGCAATTAATATCCTAGAATTGATCACCTAGGATGAATTGAATACCGGTGATTTTTCCAAAAGGCACTCCTGTTATGCATTTCCTTTGATATTCTCGTAAATTCATAATCTCATCTTTTTATACTTTATAATTATATTTTCTTTTTTCAAAAAAAGTAGCTTTTACCAATACACATACTTTGTGCCTATATATATCAACTGTTGGCTGATTGAAACATAAAACATCCCCTCGATCTTCACCCAACTCTAACTCCACTCCACCCCACTCCACTCCCCTAAATCTTGTCATAGTCTCAAGTTTGTGTTATTTTTCTGTCCATTTTTACAAACAAAAGTTATTTGCTTGATCATGGATATGTTCTCATTGTTACCAGATGCTATACTGCTCTTGATAATCGCTCTATTACCCTTCAAAGATGCTGCAAGAACAAGTGTTTTGTCAAAAAGATGGCGAAACCTTTGGTACTCCACAACAAATATTGAGTTCAATGAGAGATTCTTTGTACGCGGCGGCAATGATGCTAACAAAGAAGCTCAAAGGAACGCTTTCATGCAATTTGCAATTCAATGGACTCAAATATACTCCGGAGGAGGACAAAATATAGAAACTTTTCGTCTCGTGTTTTCGAATCCTCAGACTCATGTCTCAGATGTCGATCGTTTGATAAATTTTTTTCACCACCACAACGTGAGGAGTCTTGATCTTGATTTTTCTAATCCAGCTTGGCGAGGAATAGATCTTGAAGCTCAACAGGCTGCTTGTGGATTTATATGTTTTAAGCATGGATATAACATGTTGGAGTCTCTCAAGTTGTTTTCATGCAACGTTGTATATCCAAAAACCTTGACTTTTCATGCACTCAAGAGACTTACTTTCGGTTGGGTTAAGATAACAAAGCCTGTTCTCAGTGATTTGTTATCAAAATGTCCGTTACTCGAGGGATTGAGTCTGGAGAACTGCTGGGGTTTAAAAGATTTGGAAGTGATTCTACCAAAACTGTGGATTTTGATCATACAATGGTGTGTTCCTCTTACGGGTGTGATCAAAATTGATGCTCCAAATCTGCGCTTCTTAGCTTATTCTGGACCAGGAGTGAAAAAGTTTGAAATTAAAAATGCCTCTCGTTCGGCGATACAGGCGCTTTTTGATTTCAGATTAGAGATTGAAGGCGGATTCAGAAGTGCTATTCACAGTCTCCTCGCTCAAATTAGCAACATTAAGGTTCTGAGAGTGTGCAGTTACATGTTGCAGGTACAAATAATTAATTAAGTTGTCATTAAATGTATCCTTAATTTGAAGATACTAACAGCTTTTGCACGCAAATGTTTCGGTGATATGATTATAGGTAGTTTCATCCACCAATGGAGAAGCATTGAAACCCCTGCTTAACCGATTACGATATTTGAAAATGAGGACTGCACTGCATACGAGAGAACTGTTTGGAATTACATTCTTTCTCAACAGCTCTCCAAATTTGGAGGCTCTCTGGATTGATGTAGGCAGTCGTCTTTCGGAAGTCCAAGGAGTAAGTACTGTGAACAGCAAATAGTGGAGCACAGCCACATTCTATTTATTTGTATTAATCGAAAGTTAGAAATTGATTGTATCTTCAAAATGGATTCGGATTGATTTTGTTATATTACTGCAGTTGGCAGCGGTGAGGGCTAAGGATTCTCAGTTTTGGCTTAATGAACCCATCAAAAGAACACCACAATGCCTGAGGAATACACTGAAGGTGATTAAGATGGAGGGCTTTACAGGGAGCATCAACCAAAGATTGTTGCTACGCCATTTTCTCGCTTATGGCGCAGCCTTGAAGAAGATGTGTATCATCGTTGCCAGGGACAAAGGTGCAGATCCCTACGAACTTGGCAGAGACTGTTTTGCGTTTCTGCAGACTTTGCATAAAGCTTCAAATGATGTCCAAATATCGATTTGTTGAATAGAGATGATGATTACATTATCCTATTTAGGAGTTTGATGTTTTAGAGACTGTGTTCTCCGTTGGATGATGTGAAAATGTAGGTTCGATGATAATAATCTAAGAAATATTACTGTTATTGCCAACTTTTGTTAGTTTTGATCGATATATGGTAGAAATGCAATTATGCAGTTTACAATATACTGTATCTCACACCGTCAATGCAAAAAAAAAAAAAAGAATAAATAAATAAATAAATAAAATAAACACTATAAATTTAATTAAGTTGATGAGACAGGTTGGCTGTGCAATTCTAGTGAATTTGTACCACCAAACAGCACTCGTTAAACTATGTAATTTGCTGGGAGACGAACATCTATATTCCCTTCATCCGGAAAAAAAGGAAGTAAACATTCCCTAGTTTGTGGACTTTTTTTGGGTCTAAATTTTTTGGTCTTATTTTACTTCTAAATCAATTCCAGAATTATACTAACAATATATAATTAATTAATATTCATATATACTTTGTATCCTAACTAGATTGAGTACGATCTACCATCAAGCAACCACGAATACAACTTTCAGCTATCAATGTCAGAATGTGTATTAAGATAACAAAATCTAACGTTGTTTGGGATAGCATCTCCAAATATTGTGATGGATCAACAATATACATATATTACCTTTTCCGAATGGAAGTAAACACTAAACACTAAACAATATATATGTATTCTATTATTAAAGCCAATTATTATAGAGAAACACAAACATGGAGAAACTTAAGAGAGGCTATAACTAATTTCCACTAAACAAGTTTGGAGACTCCATTCAGATGTTTTCATGATACACTTCAGATGGAGCAGAAGTAAAATATAAAATGATTATTTACAGGCCCAATACAGTCATGTCAAACACACGACTGCAATGGAACAAACAAAAGTTTATGATATATATCAACTAAGACTTGTATCGTAATCTTGTTCAAAAGAAGATTGAATCAAGACTTGCATCACACTTTCGTCCACTTGTGTTTTACTAGTTATTTATCTGCCACACGGTTCAACATTCAACTGCAGTACATTGGAATGTTCGTAGGGTGATATACAAAAGGTCGGACGGAGTGAGAGTAACCTGAAGGATGATCGTAGCTGAACTTGACACCAGAACTGCCATCCCCAAGATGTGTACAGTGTTCATGAAAGCTGCTAATAGGTCTTGCCAAGCATGCATCCCAACGATCACTTTCTGGCATTGTTTCTGCAACTGTGTATATTCCCTTTGAATTGGTGAATGCTTGATAATTTAAGACTTCCCCAGATTTTGTTATGCAAAGAACAGCTACCTCAGCACCTGTAACAAACAATCAATATCTTGTTTTCTTCAGAATCTCACACAAAAATACACTCTGGACACGAAGGTTAAATGTTCTCCAAAAAATCAATTACTCCATTGATTACAAAAAGATAAATTTGAGTTTTATCCTATTTCATTTGCAAGATTTTGAAATTCAACTTTGATGCAAACTCAACAGATTTTGAGTAATGCAATGGTTAATATTGCAAACAATATAAATATTCAAATAATGTAACCTTTTTATTTAAATCCATATAAAGATTGATCTATCATAGATTTTAGAATTTCACGATGCTAGTAAGACCAAACTTAAATGTAACTTATATGGTGTAAATTGTATGATACAAACATGTCAAATGGCAGCATTTGGCTTTACTTTGATGGCAAACAAATAGATGTAGAGCAAATAGAATGTTGTTTGGAAACAAGTGCATGAGGATCTAGAGTATGTATTGAGACATTAATTAAAAGATATAAAAATAGGTTTATGCCAACATAGAAGTCATAATACAGTAGCAACCTGGTCTTCTCTTGCTCTAATATTGTGTATTGACAAGACTTAGATTTAACTGCAGTAATTTGTCAATGGTAAGCTGACTAAATCATTTATTCACAAATCGTAAGATCTAAAGAAATCTCTATTATTTTGTAAAATTTCATAATTTCTGTACATGAATCATATAAATGTATTTCATGTGTAGTATTGCACTTCTATTGTCGTTGGACCATCTGAAATGGTCTTCAATGTGTCTGTACTAGTTTGTATCAACAAGCCAAAATAGTCCTAGAAGAATTTAGATTGGTTCGATGTATCTACATAAGCTCTTTAATCAATAACCGAACTTAGATGTATTGTGGGAATATCTACGAGTTGATGTCGTATGAGTTCCCAAAAAAAGATTCCTAAAATGTAAAAGGCGAGGGCAAGTCCTAACATAATGATTCCCCTAATTTTATACTTATGTTCCGCATTAAAACATACTAGTAATAGAACACCTCTATAAAGTTCAAACCCTAGATTCCCAGAGATACTGATATGATGAACCCAACCCTTCGCTTAATCAGGCTCTATTTAATGACTTTAATCACTAAAGCCAAAGGTATATACCATAAATAATTTGTTTACTCTAATAGCCATATACATACCCTTTTTCAGCTCAGAACTTTATAACATCAGTAACACTAAACCCACCATTTTATCCATCACCACAACATTAAACCACCATGTAACAGGTATTATAAATATCCTAGCAATTACTTCTCTGAGATTATCCTGCGCTCCAACATTTTCAAAATCAAATTTTCAATGACCAAAAAGAAATCATTCTCAAGATAAAGAGTATAGCTCATTCCCCAGGCAACACAATCCTAAATTGTACTACATAACCGTCAAGTTCAACCAAGCAACTAATTCAATTTTATATATTCAGGCATTCAGCATTAGTAATGATATTTATTACGATTTAATCGTGCAACTTTTCACTTAAAAAGAAAATTTTGTGTATAGTTCTATCAGGAGGTGTTTTCGGTTGCCCCAGTTCTCTTCCTAATACTACCTTATCATGTTTTGCAACTTGAAACCGGTGAAATATTGAGTCATTCAGCCGAAAGGGAAAAAACTTCTTCAAATCTTGAATTAATTGAATATTAGATATTGATAATTGGCATTGTTTTTAAATCCCTTAACAATCTACTTTATATATATATAATATTAGAATGGGGGGAGTAATAATAAACCAACAAAGTAACTCTAAATTGTAGCTTTCCAGTTTTGTAGCATCTTGATATAGCTGGGAGTAAAATTTAGAAACCAGCCTTCGTGTAATGATGCTTATCCTTAAAACAACCATAAGCAGAAACAAATTAACAATTCAAAGTGGCGGTCTTCTCCTTCCATATTATCAAACATGTAACCAAAAAAAAATTATCAAACATGAAACCAAGACATTGCCACTAATATGATCCGTTTTTGGTAATGCGTGATTAAATTTTTTTCTGTTGTACTCTATTCTTGGGGATGGGAAAAGGAACACAGACAAAAAACAAACCCATGGACCACCTTCATGACAGGGTAACTTCACTTCCCCTCACAAATCTTTTGATAGAGACAGCAACAAGATTGCCATTGAAGACATCTGAAAGTGATAGTCTTATATTAACAGAGAAAGGTTACATTTGTACAATCGCAACTGGTTACACTTGTACAGAAACTGCTTGCATCAGGCTATAAGCATATACACTTAACTGTTGTAGTTCAACTATGGCAACCAACTCCCCTGACACTCCCCTCTTACTATATTGCAATTCATTTTGCTGTGTGTTCAATGAAAAGCAATCAATTGTTTCAGCACTAATTAGTCCTTCAGTTGACATGTCTATTATACTGATCACCGTATAATCTCAATCACTTATAGCTAACCCCAACACGAAATGTCAAAGCAAAAACTAAAATTGCACTGTTGAAGACCAATCTTTTACCTATAGTAAGTATGTTTACCCCAAAATAACAAACGTATATTTTTACAACAAGCCAAAAGAACTTCCTTGTTTTACCTATGGAACTTACAAGAAGCTGTTACGGAGTATTATTCAGTATAAACACAATTAAGCATGATATTCGGTGTATGCCGACAGAAAACAAAGAACAGCAACCATTAGGAGACAAGCAGAATGTCGATTTTCAGTAAACATACGAGAAGAAACAAATAATCCAAAATAAATAAATATTAAGCAAAAATTCTAGAGAGGTACCTTCTAAAACATGGTCTTCAGGGCCAATGGAAGCATCGCTGCAAACATCACAGACAACCCTACCATGGATTTCACCGGTCCAAGCTTCAGCTCCCAACACAACGAGGAGACCAAACAGAGAAAGTGTCGCTAAAAGCTTCATTAACTGAAACTCCATTTCTGCCTCAAACGAGAAGACGGATGGATCATAAAAAATAAAATAAATAAACAAACAGAGGAAGAAAAAGAAGAAGAAGAAAAGGGGGCCGGGGTCTTGAAGTCTGCACCGGTGAGGTGAAGGTGGGGGGGTGTCGGTGTGGCTATCCAGCAACTCTACGCGGCCCACTTTCTCTTTTTGGTTTGGACCTGCCGGCTTGTTAATTTTCCTTAAAACTAATATGGGGTAGTTTAAAAAATAATGATAAAATTGTTTTATTTTGTACTCCGTAGCATGCTCTTGTTTGGAAACACTCGTTACTTTCTTCAAGAAACTAATATTACGAGTGTTGGCGATTGTACACTATCAAAAATATTATAAACACTAATAATTTATACAAATAAATATGATAAATTATTAATAATTAAAATTTTAATTATAAACTTATCAGCGTTCATTAATCTCCTATAGATTTTAGTCATATCAATTTGTGCACGTTTGTTTGTATAAAAATTGTTAATTGTAGACTCATCAGTGCTCGTCAATCCCCTGTAGAGTTTAGTCATATCAATTTGTGCACATTTGTTTGTATACAAATTGTTATCCCTAACACTACTCTTAAACAATAAATTAATGGTGTAAAAAGATAGAGTTGAACTCAGATCAAGTCGAGTCTACTCGAACTTATTCTTTAATTAAATTGAATTAAGTCAAATATGTTTTATTTAACAAACAAAAGATTGTGTTTGTATTAACTTTTTTAATTATTTAAGTAAGCCTAGCAATAAAACTGAGTCGAGCTTAATTGAACTTTTGAGTTCAAACTGAGTCAAATTCAAAAATGTAAACAAACAAAAAAATATGTCGAGATCGGTTCATTTAAATAAAGTAGCCAAGCTGAGACAAACATACGAATAATTCAACTAGTTTATAACTCTACACTAAGTGATGTATAAATCTTTTAAATATAATGGAATAAGTTGGGTGGAGGTATTTATTTTAAAAACACTCATTTTACCCAATAATTCATTTAAAATCTATACCTACAATGGAAACTTATTTTCCAAACGTAACTACTTATTACATAAATACGGTGGTTTAAAATAAATTATTCCAAACACACATCTTCACTTATTCAAATAAATTAACCTTAAAAATAA
This sequence comes from Centella asiatica, assembly GCA_014636745.2. Lineage (NCBI taxonomy): Eukaryota > Viridiplantae > Streptophyta > Magnoliopsida > Apiales > Apiaceae > Centella > Centella asiatica. Next base: position 747,114 of record CM025783.1, read on the forward strand.
TCAATTATTTTAAATACACACTTATAAAATAAGTATTATAACAACTATTATATTTAACATATATAAGCCTTATTTGTTTTAGATTAAGCTCAGAGATTTTATGTTCTTATCTAATTTTTTTAAATTTATGTTGAAATAAAATTATCATAGTTAAATGTAAGCTATACACATATGAGATAAGAGTTAATTTTTATGGTGTCAGCATATCTTTTTAGCCACACAATTCAAGTTTGAGAAATTTTATCATTGAGACATGGACGTTTGTGTTTGATGTCAATGTTATGGTAGAATTTAAGATAAATTTAGGCGGTAGAACAATGTCAAAATAATTTATTATCCAGGTTTTTCGATTATCAGAATTTTATAAGTTTTAGAATAGTGGTTTATGCTTTTGCTTTTGTGAGATTCTTACTTGCGGTGCAATATATCCTAGCAAACCCAAGAAATGCCGATTATCGCGTCGTCAATAAAATAAGCAAAAGTAAAATCTTTTTAATTAAGAATTAATTTTGAAATAAGCAAATAAATTCATTGTGAAAAAGAAAATTGTGTTCCCAATCAAACATTAAAGCAGACAGCTACTCAGTGTCTCATAGTTCCTCCGTCAAAAAAAAAGAAAGTAATATTTGAAAATAAATTTTAATAAAAAATAATAATATTTGTATAAAATTTTAATTATAATACCATATTCTTTAAAACCGTTAAAAGTTAAAAGGTTAGTTTTTGTATATTTTTTGAAGCCCTAAACGTAATATTTCGTGTGACCAAACAGACCTATTTCGCACTATATATATATTCTTTTAGTCGTAGTGGCCGCTGTTTTTAATTTCTCCCCATGGTTGATGGCTGTTGTTCTATTCCAGTCCTTTCTTCTACACGCCTACTCCTACCCCTACGCATTCTTGCGATCGACCAAGTGCCAAACGTTTACCGAGCTAGGGTTTCGTCTTATTTCTTCGATTTTCGTGATTGCCTCTTCAAATGATTAACTATTGGTTTTGATTCGAATGCATATACTTGAGACCATTGACGTGCTTAAATGTGTTGTTTTATTATCAATTTATCGTATCCTCCTTTGTCATATCTTTCAACAATTATGTATTTTCGATTTTTTATGGCAGGATTTGTGATACTCTAATCTTCAATGTTTGATATCTTGTGCTCTGAACGTTTTCCCCAAATTTTCTCATGCTATACCTTTTATCTGAAAAGACTATATTTTACATTGTATCTGATTTTTTTAATTCTGTTTTCTTAATTTATACCCGGTTGGTTGCTTGTATTACTAATTGATGCTGTCAATCGTAAAGTCCCCGTGAAGAATTATATATAAAATTTGAAAGTAGTGGGCTGATTGTTTTTGATGAGTAACTAATTCTGAGGGACTTTACTTCTTGTTTTAATTTTCAGGATAATTTCTTATGTGAATTTATCCTTCGTACTTTTTAGATTCGTATTGTTGTAATGTGGAGTACATATGTCTGGACATCAAATCAAAAGTAGTAGTGAGCTGGTATACTTAAATCTTTGTCCTTACCGCTTGGATTGTGTTGTCCTCAAGCTTGTTCAAGTGGTCAGATAGAAAATGTGCGTACGTGTGCGTGCGCATGTTTTTCTTTTGATTTTATTTTATCTTGAATTTCCAGTTTGTATTCCATTAACATTCCAGTGATGAGTTTAAATATAAAAGTAGTGGACTGATTTCATTGATGAATAATTAACTCTGAGGATGTTTTTGTGTCTGTTTCCCCTTAATTTTTATGTTATTTTTTAAAATAATTTATCTGTGAATGGAATTATTTCCCTCTGCAGCCCACAGGGCTAGTGGATGTTAGCCTCTGTTGGAGCTGGAATTTGGTAACATCATTGATTCATGACTCAGAACAAATTTTATAGTTACTGTGCTAGCAGAAAGTACTTTTTAGTTTAAAAGAAAAGAATTAAGTACCTTACACCTGCAGCATATACCTTGTGAAACTATATAACAAGTATGATCTGAGGTGGTTAATTCTACTATTATTCTAGCGAGTAGTGACTGTTTTAGTTAAAGATAATGTTGCATGTTAGAACATTGTTTTTGTATCCCTATGATGGCTATTTCAACGTTAAAAGTAAACCGACATTATTATGACGGATAACTATTTCTGAGGGATACACTTTGATATTTGCTTAAATTCGTGTTTTCCGTAGATGCACTATACATGCCTGTTCAAAGAATTCAAAGCCCGAGTATTTTAACAAACGCAAAATTAGATCTCCATCATTTATGCAGGAACCCCAGTCATATTGTGTCAATAAAATGTGAACTTTTTTCAGGAGACTTAGTTACCAAGAAAATTTAATTGTGCTCTAATATCTCTAAACCTCATTAGTCCGGAAAAGGTTTATTGTTCTTGCTTTCAAACATTTGAACGAGTTATATCCTTAAATTTAGATTTATGTGATCGGCTTTTTACATTCATAATTGCAAATTAGAGGACCTGGTTCATGTTTTTGAGATTAATTAAGGTGATCCAGAACATCTTCTTAGGTGAGTTCTTGATTATTGAAGCTTAAGAGAACGCAAGTTGCTGTTGGCATTTTGCTTGATTTACCCGGTGATTTTCAAAAGGGTAGACGATATTTGTGAAATTGTTTTTTGTTATTTCCAGTTATGTGGGAGATACCTTACTCTAGAGCTAACCACCGTAGTTAAAGAATGAGTTGCAAGTTTCGGTTCACGATGGAAAGATTTATGACTCAAAGGCCCTGTATTTAAGTAATTTTTGCAGTAACCAGTTTTGTTGTTCTGTATTGTGCCTTTCTCCTGTTAATGTAGTTGGACAGCAGCCGAGGCTGCAAGTGTTATCTGTTGACTCTGCCTTCTCTTATCTTCATCTCATCGTAGTAAACAACCTACTCCATGGGCAACACTGCAACAGGATGATGAGACCAAAGGAAATATTTTATCATGTGCTAAAATAACAGAAAGAGGAGAGATGATTTGATGCCAACAATTCCCAATCATCTGCTGCATACTCCAAAGATTCCTTCCAAGAATACTAACACTAAAGCCTAATCTTGGTTTTTAACAATATATACTCTCATTTTTCCTTGTAATTATTTGTACACAGAACAGTGAGTTGGTCTATACCGAAACAAGTTGAGAACAAATGGTGGTTCGAAAAAATCGTAATATGAATAAGATTTTGTTGGTAGTTTTTAAAGTTTGGAAATGACTGAACTGATCATCTTAAATTTAATAAAGACGTCTGTAAATTTTTATATATGATGCTACGCTGTATTCTTTCAAGTTAGGATATATAGTAATCACCATAATTATCGACTTATTGTCAAGAAAAATGAAGTTAATCATTGAAACTATTATCCTAACTAATAAGTATTAAGTGCAGAGTTAAAAGTATCGATCCATTTTTTATTTAAAAAAAAAGTGAACTTAAAATCAGTTTATTATTTTGTAGAACCAAGAAACAAAATTAAACATGTAAATGGCTGGTTTTGAATCGGTTCTAATAGTTTCAAAAATTGTGTAAATTTACTGTTGGCACAATATTATTAAGCTTATTGGATGGCTATGATCAACAATGAGTCTGACTAAAAATAGTAACCAACTTTATATAAATACTGAGAAAGAGATGGAGAGGTTGTTAAGAAAATATGGTCATGGGATTAGCCATGTTGACTATGTCAAATCTCTACCAATACATTCTGCTGACAAACAAAACTTTGGAACACAAAAATCCTTAGGTCCCTGAAGAACCAGAAAAAACAAGGCTGGCTCTTTCTGGGGCTAAGGCTTTTTGTTTTGATGTCTAAGGCTTAAGCGTCTGTGTCTCAAATCTTCATGATTTCGGACATTATTGCTATAGCAGATGATGATTTTTGTATTTTAGTTAAGATCTATGGTTTGCCTGAGATTCTTTGCAGAGAAAGCATTTAAAATGAGCTGCTTTTCGTGTTGCATGTCCGAAGAGAAAATCAATAGGAGATCACTCAAGAAGAGCATTCAAGAATATAAAGACACCAAAACTTTAGCTGCCTCATTTGCTAATATTTCTTTCAAATCTGGTATGTCGTAACATGTTAACTGCTGCTTCTTTTATTGTTAAACACCCTGATCCACCTTGTATAGGACATATATTAGCTGTTCTCAATGAGATTGTTCGTAACATGTTTGTGATTTTTGTTTTATTCATCTTTTTCGTTCCTATCCCCTTCACCTGCAACGTAACAAATTCAACGATTTATATTGATGCATAATGACCATCTGCAATTAACCCGATGTGTATGAGAATACATGATTGCAATCTTTGTACTTTCAGATGATTCAAGCAAGACATATTTTGAAAAGTTAACATGACCAGAGACAATAAAAACTTAAGTATTTGTATCCCATTCAGACCACAATCTGCTATCCACCAAATACTATTGTCGTGAATGAGTTTTGACGTGTATGATTAGTTAAAAAATTATTTTAAAATGTGAATAGTATCTAAACGACAAAGTTATTAATTTGTGCAGACAGCAGCAGGCGTAGATACATTACCGAGGAAATATCAAAATTTGGAAAAGGGAATATTACTTCCCAGATTTTTTCCTTTCGGGAATTATCTTCTGCAACCCAAAATTTCAACCCTGATTGTTTGATAGGTGAAGGTGGTTTTGGGAGGGTTTACAAAGGCCAAATTCAGAACAAAGTACTTATCTAGCTTTTATTTCCATTACTTGCCTTTAGCTTCTTTTTAAGAATTATTATTAAATGAAGTATATATGTTTGACGGTAATTTTGATTTTGGTGCCGTCTTCGCCAGGAGGTTGCTGTTAAGCAACTTGACAGGAATGGATTTCAAGGAAACAGAGAATTCCTTGTGGAGGTCCTTATGTTGAGTCTTCTTCACCATGCCAACCTAGTAAATTTGGTTGGATACTGTGCTGATGCTGATCAGAGAATATTAGTTTATGAGTACATGGCCAATGGCTCCCTAGAGGATCATCTTCTTGGTAAGCGTTTTGTAACATTACGGTTTGTAAATGATCACCATAAATATCTAGACACATCACCATCTTTAATCTATTGTAAGTTAATTGCAGATCCCATGAAATCTTGATTATGTTCCGAGCTTGAAACAATGCCACGAATCCTTTTTCCACCTAGAAGCAATACTAATTTGTTAATGAAGATTTTCTTCTTGCAGATATAGGTCATAGGAAGCCTTTGGATTGGAATACAAGGATAAAAATTGCTAAAGGAGCAGCTAAAGGACTAGAATACTTGCATGAAACAGCAAATCCTCCAGTAATCTATCGCGATTTCAAGGCTTCTAACATCCTATTAGACGAGAACTTCAATCCGAAACTCTCTGATTTTGGACTTGCGAAGCTAGGTCCAACAGGTGACAAAACCCATGTTTCTACCAGGGTGATGGGAACTTATGGTTATTGCGCGCCTGAATATGCATTAACAGGGCAACTGACAACAAAGTCAGATGTGTACAGTTTTGGAGTTGTATTTTTGGAGATGATAACTGGAAGGAGAGTCATTGACAATTCAAGGCCAAGTGAGGAACAAAACCTTGTTACTTGGGTATGTATATACTTTATATAGAACCTTATAAGTTGTTTCCAAATAACAGATGTTCAGATGTAAATGGACTAAAAGCTTTGTCCTGTTGAATAACTTCAGGCACAACCATTATTTAGAGACAAGAGGAAGTTTCATATAATGGTAGATCCATTGCTCCAAGGGCAATACCCAACAAAGAGTCTCTACCAAGCTCTTGCAGTAGCAGCAATGTGTCTACAGGAGGAAGCTTCCACTAGGCCTTTGATCAGTGATGTGGTAACTGCTCTCGAGTTTTTATCCGTAGATGATGGTGATGTAGGAGACAAAGATACAGATAATATCGACAATGAAAAATGAGGATGTGTTAGTTAATAAGAGTCCTATTTGTGATTACTTTATGTCCGAATGTGTAAATGTACAGCACTTTAATGCACTTTTTGGTATTGATATTTGGGCGCGGTAGATTTTCTGCAACTAACTTGTGTCTTAAAAGTTCAGAGAATCATTTGATTTCTTCACGGCCATCTTATGTTTGATATTGTACATTGAAATTTAACATGTGAATGTTGGCATCAGTTGGGTCTGTGGGTGTGTCTTGAGGAGATGACACGAGACAGAATTTTCTTGATAATTATTTGATTTCAACACTGGCAAGTAGCATTTTCGTACAGTTCAAATCTTGGTTTTTTGAGCTTCGTTGGAATAATAGTTGGGGACAATAGGGAAAGCAGAGAAATTTTATGACACTCTTTAGAAAGTAAAAACAGATGGTGCAAAATGACATAGCTAACTATTATAAGGAGTGAAAAATTTAATTTATTTACTTGTATTTATAAATTTAGGAATTAATATTCCAAGTTTGAGTGCACATATTGAAGAAAGATTCGCTCTATAGCTATTCTTAACGATTTAATCAATATTTATATGTAATGACATCTGATAAATCATTAAGTATAACTCGGCCCAAATTTGCATAGATGCTGCTAAATAAAGTATTATATAATTTGACAATTTTCCTAAACCACAAAACAGAAATAATAATAGAGTAAAACAGAAAGCTCCATCCTTAAAATCATTTTTTATTTAAACTACTCTCTAGATTTTAAAATTAAGTATACAATTTAATTTTTAAAGGTCAATTTCCAAATTTATACCAAACTATTCATGTATTGAAATTAATAGCGATGAAAGTAATTTATATAAGTAATCTAATGCATAACAGACTATGTAATTGTATTCAGAGTCGGTTGTAACTCTAATTTTAGAATAAAAAAAATACTTTGTAATTCATATTAAAAAAAATTAACAAGATTCACAATTGGGGAATCAAATAATTACTTCGACTTATACAGTTTCTTAAGTAAGAATAAGAATCCGTACTTTATTTAACGAAAAAAGAAATCATACTTTCAAATTTTTTTCGTATACAGTAGTTATATATTATTTCGTCTATTTAAAAATTAGAGTTATACGGTAATTATATTATTTTCAAATTTTATACAAAGATTTGTATTTAAGAGTGTTATTCAACTTATTAAAACTACAAAAATTTCGCTTAATTTTAAATTATAAAATTTTGTAAATTTAATTTGCGTCGCATAATAAATTAAAAAGGGTGTGGAAATTGGAATGAAAGAATCTTTTAGTTTCCCGTCTGGAAAAACCAAAAAACGGAGAGACAAATATTTTTGTTGAGGTGAAATTGTCTGCGGACCGTGATATTGGGGTTTGTTCAGAAAAGGAAGAGAAAGAAATAGAAGGGGTTTAACGTTTTGAGGTCACGCGTCTCCTCTCTCTCTCTCTCTCCCCCCTCAGACCCAGGACAGGGGTTTGCAGCTGCTCCGCGCCAACATCTCTTGAGTCAAAAACGATAAACCCTTGAAAAACCCACCTTGCCGTAATCTTTATTTACAATTTTTGCCCCAAAGCTTATCAAGATTGCCTCTCCTTGTAACTCTATCAATAGGCTGGGGAAAGTTGCACAGCTTATGGCGATGGGCGGCTTTTCCACTCAAACCAGCCCTTTTAAGCCCCCTTTCCCTCCTTATTTCTGGTTATGTTCTTCTTCTGCGTCTCGCCGTTCCTTTTGGTGGGCTTCCTCCAAAATGGCCGTGCTCAGGTTCAGTTTCACTTTCACTTTCTATATTAGTCGGAGCCTTATCTTTTTCTTGCTTGTTATGTGATATTTTTGTTCTACTGTTATTTTCTTGTTTACTGTTGTTACCCATTTGAACTCAGGATTGGCTGATTTATATAGAATGATATAACGTGCATTCGTGCTCTTCTATCAGTTGTTTCTAAGCCATAGCGCCTTAGCTGGTGTAGTCCGATTTCGTTATATTGTCTTTTTTTTTTCTCATGTGTATTTGTTATTCATTGCAACTAGTTTCTTTAAAATGAGAAAACTCATTTCTATTTCTCACTGAGTGAAACCAGTCCGGCGGTAATTCTTGATTTTTATTTCCATAAAATATTTAACTGTTTCTCTAGAACTTGTACTTTTTATCACTTTGCCCAAACTTGAACAGCAACTTTTTTCTGCTACAAAAACAGGCTGAACTTATTATTGTCAACACTGCTTGAATTTGAACCCTTGCGCTGAAACTTTTGGTGATAAATTTCCACAAATTATTGCAATTTGATGAGCTTAACTTACACTTAGAGGCATTGTATAAGTAATGAATAGTTATCTTGTTCCACATGAAAATTTCATAGCATAGAAAATTTTATGTTGGGAGGGGATAAGGAGTTGAGCTATTTTGGGATGTTGATTTAATTTTTCCTTTTCAACTACTCGATGTGACCGATTTTTTGTAGCTTTTATTGTTTTTGTTTGTCTGCTCATTAATTTAAAAGTTGTGGTCTTTAGAAGTGACAAGTGGATACATGGATATCTAAGTCTTGTAATTCATGTTATCATAGTATAGCTTGTTGCAGATGCTATAATTTTTTCCTGCTCTCTGCTCACATATTAAGTCAAATTTATTTACTATCTCCAGCCATTCTCACTTCTTTATTGGTTAAATTGCAGAGAGCCAGTTTGCACAATTCAAAGTGACAAAAAACATTCAGTTCATCTGAATGTAGTTAGTATTGGTACATCAGTTAACATTAAACAATATTCAAGTTATAACAAAATGTCAACATATAAGAACTCTAGACCTAAAGGAGCAAGAGAGATGGCATATATGTCTCCACAGACATCGAAGGAAATGGAGGAACATAAAAATGTAAGCATTCCTGCTATGTCAGGTGCCTCTGAATCAACGAGGGCCAATTTGTATTCTCCAAATCATGGAAAACCATGGTTGGAACTGTCGCAACATGTGAGAAATACGAGATTGGAAGTCTCTAATCATAAGAATTACAGTGCTGGAGTTTCAGTAAGCAAACCTGATAAGCCCAATAATATTCAGGACAGGATTGCACTTGACGACATGTTTCATACTTCTGGTGTTGATAATATTACCACAAGCAGAAATCCTGAAAAGTTACTACTTGGAGTGGTGCAGACAAGTGACGACCAATTAAACCCACAATGTTCAAGCCCAAAGGAAAAGGTCAACATAGAACGTCAAACATATACTAATATTAATGAACATAAGGCAAGAGCAATAAATGGGACATCTGGACTTGCTTCTGGGAAAAAAGGTAATACAATATATAGAAATCGTTGTAATAGCAGAATACCTAGTAATCCAGCAAAAAAGTATTCTGGTTCTACACTTGTGACCCCAGAAGTGCCTTCTGGGAAACAAGCCAATGCAGTATCTACAAATAGTTCTAGTAGCAGAATATCTAGTAATCCAGTGGAAAAGACTTCCTGTTCTACACATATGACCCTAGAAGTGCCACAACCTAATGGGCTTGCAGGCAACAACATAGCAGATAAAATGGCAAAAAGTCCTGGACAAATTGAGGATATCCATCTAGCAGAAAGCATGGAAAAGAGCCCTGGAAAAAATGAGGATATCCATCTTCGGGAGAGACTTAACTGTATCTATGACGAGGTTCTTGTTGTTGATAATATTATTCTGGCCAAGGAGATTGTTGGGTTGCTTACTAATCAGTATAGGCACCTTGTCCATGCATGCGACACAGAGGCATGTCCTGTACTTTTTAAATCACTATATTAACACATTTTTGCCTACGCAACAGGTTGATGTATTCTGCCTAAATAGATTATTATTGTATTTGTATTTGCTTGGTCATCTACGTTCTTGATTTACTTATAACCTCATTCTATGTGCCAATGATTTACAGGTAGCCGGGATTGATGTCAAAGGGGAAACTCCTGTTGACCACGGAGAAGTTATATGCTTCAGTATTTATTCTGGAGCTGAAGCAAATTTTGGAAACGGTAAGTCATGTATCTGGGTAGATGTTCTTGATGGTGGGGGAAAGAGTCTCTTGGCCATATTTTCTCCATTTTTTGAAGATCCATCCATTAAAAAGGTAATCACATTTCTTTAACCAATCACATCTTTCTATTCTTTTTTAACAAATATTACTTGACACTTCCTTTGCCCCAAGCTATTTATAATTATAAAGTCAACTTAAGCATTATCATATTTAAATTTGACATAATTCATTTAAATCTTGAAACCTAAAATCTTGTATTAGTAGTTTTCATAGTTGTTCTAAATTTGACTTTTAATAGTCAATATTGGTCTTATGTCTTGGAACAGATGAAGTTTCTAATAAATGTCAAAAAAAATTGATTTTGGCTATTTAATATGCCACCCTTGATATTAGTAGCATGTTTGGGATTGTATATACTTTTCTATTTACATTAGTTACGAAAGCAAAAGAATCTTGGTCAGACTTGATTATCAGATTTATGCTTATAAATAGAAGCATCATATCAGAGTTTCTGATTAAGCAGGTTAAAACATTTAGTTTAACAGACACTTACTATATATATATATATATATATATATATATATATATATTTTAAAGTGACTATAAGTAGGTTTGACTGCTTATAATTATTGTCAAACACCCTCTAATTATGAAAGGTTCAACACTAAATTTGGACATGAATATGATTAGGTGCTCCTTCCGTTTTGTAGGTATGGCACAACTATAGTTTTGATAACCATGTTATAGAGAATTATGGGCTCAAACTTTCTGGGTTTCATGCCGACACCATGCATATGGCACGATTATGGGATTCATCAAGAAGAATAATTGGTGGGTATTCACTGGAGGCCCTTACAAGTGATAGAGGCATCATGTCTGATGCTGGGTTGAGCTTTAACGAAAAGCTTATTGGCAAAATATCAATGAAAACCATCTTTGGCAGGAGAAAAGTGAAGAAAGATGGATCTGAAGGCAAAATTATCACTATACCTCCTGTTGAAGAGCTTCAACGAGTAGAGCGTAAACCATGGATTTGTTATTCTGCCTTAGATTCTGTAAGCACATTAAAGCTCTATGAGAGTTTAAAAAAGAAACTCTCTCGAAAGGAATGGAAACTCAATGAAGTTATAAAAGGGTCGATGTTTGACTTCTATGAGAAGTACTGGCGTCCATTTGGTGAGCTTCTAGTTAAATTGGAAACTGAAGGAACGCTGGTTGATCGAACCTATCTGGCTGAAATCGAGAAAGTGGCTAAAGTAGAGCAGCAAATTGCTGCCGACAGGTTTCGGAACTGGGCCTCAAAGCACTGTCCCGATGCCAAATACATGAACGTGGGTAGTGATGCACAGCTGCGTGTGCTCTTTTTTGGTGGAACGCAGAACAGGTATATATTTCTTTAAAAAGAAGGAAAAAACTAACACACGAAACAATTACCTAGCACATTGGAGATTGGGCTTATCGTCAGTTAAAATGATGATAATAAAAAAAGAAGTGAGAGTTAGCTACTTAGCATCATGAGAACATTTCAGTTGGAGCTAAAGGATATTATGTTCTTGAGAGCACATTGACTTATTTTATTTTTATAATGTGTTTCTATAAACTATTTCAGTTTAATAACTCTCTTAGATAAGGGCATTCTCGACTCGACAAAGCATATACCCCAAACTAGTAGATGAAATGTAGAAAGGTACGAGAAGGAAACAAATATATATATCAAGAAAAAGTAATAATAAAACAGAAGAATATGTTAAGGTAACGTGTGACAGTAGGGGATACATCTGTTAGCTGTGTTCAATGTCTATGTTTCATGGTCTCTTTACTTTTAACCTAAGTATCTGTTCCAGGCATTTGGTCAAATGTCTGGGTGCTAGACACTATATTATAATTTATATGACTGAAAAAACTGAAGGTGTGCTGGTTTCAGACTCTTCAAAGTATTGCATCCATCCGGCACTCTGTCCAAGTACATATTACTTGGATATAGATTAGGCTAGTCCAAATTTCTTGAAATTGTGGATTTTGTTTTTCTGACAGAAAAAGAAGTTTTAAATGAAAATAGGGAATACAAGCATAGGTTTCAAGAACAGCACCCACTATACAAGATGGGGAAAACCATTTAAAAGAGCGCAATAATACATCACAAGGCATCCACGGTTGAGGTCTATACAAACGTAACTGGAGAAAAAATCTTAAGAAAAGTGTAGAGATAATTGTATCTTTAAAACATTGGCATTATGCTAGTTCCAAATGCCCCAAAATAGAAAACAATTTCAAGTCATCTTCGGAACCTCCCATAACTCTGTACTTTTGTATGCATCACGAGTGTATGGTTGGTGAGCCTGTTTGGGGTCTCTTTCAATGTACTTTTTAAGTACAACTTATAATACTAGTGAGTGTGAGTTCTACTGTGCAGAGTGGGCGGCTGCAAATATGTGAAAAATATAAATAGATAATACTAATAATAGAAAACCTAGAAATTGCAACAAAATTTGTTTTCGGTGAGTGGGACACCATTTATGATAAGAACATCAAATGAAAATATGAACGTAATTTATGAGTTTGGGCATGCTTTTTTAACAACATTTGACACAAATCAAAATCTGGATATTTATGTTTGGTGGTGAAAAATTTCAGATAATGTTTCTTTTTAATACATGAAATTGATATACACACACAAATGTTATATATATATATGCATGTGTCAGCATATATGTATTATGTATGCTTGCATGTGTATATCTGTGAGTGAGGCTGGTGTAACTGCATAAGAACCCTATAGAATCAATACTTTTGATGAGATTGACCATAATCAAGGGTCATTCAAGTCCCCCCAATGGATTTACTCAAGAACGATCAAAGGTGTGATTATACAGCTGGCATGTCAAGAGGCTTTTAACGAGTTGAATACATGTACCTAGTAGCGTGTTTAGTCTTTGCAGCAAGTGTTCATACATGTTAGCAAAATGTAGAAGAATAACTATTAGTATCTCATAAAAGTATTATGACTAGGCTTTCATAAAATTACATGTATAGATGAGCGTGTGCACATGTCTATAAACGGGGCATGGCACTAATTTTCATGGTACAATATCTATATATAGCTTTTCAGTGAAAATTTTGGTAAAATATCGAATTTACAGATTAATTGAGTGTTTTTTTATTTATTTAAATATTTTCCAAATATAATTGTTTTGGTGATTCTACGTTAGAACTTGTTTGTTATGGTGCTTTTCTTGTCATTATTCGTATTGACTTTTTTTCTTTTTTCCTTTTTCCTTTTCTTATGTAGAAAAAATGGCGAGTTCCTCGAAGAGAAGAAGGATTTCCAAGTTCTGAATGTTGATAACATTATTGAAGAAGGGAAGAAGAATCCCACTAAGTTTCGCAAGATTACACTGCACAAAATCGGTGAAGAAATGCAAACTGATTTGTTCACTGCAAGTGGTTGGCCCTCAATGAGTGGATTGGCGTTGAAAGCACTTTGTGGGAAGGTTTCTGCTGAATATGAATTTACAGATGAAGCCCTTGACTTCGAGGTAGATGAAAGTATTGATATACCTGAAACAGAGGTAAAGGAAGAAGCTCTGGTTGAGGCCTCAGCATATGGCACTGCTTATGCTGCGTTTGGTGGGGGTTCAAAGGGCATTGAGGCGTGCCATGCTATCGCTTCTTTATGTGAAGTTTGCTCGATTGACTCTTTGATATCGAATTTCATCCTCCCTTTGCAGGTTATAATGGTTCCCGTCTTACCTTTTTGTGATAAAAACTCTTCCGGTGGTCTAGTTTGATATTTTCCATACTTTCATCTAGGCTAGACTTATGCTCCTTGCAGATTTAGTTTACACATTTGCTGAAAATTGCTTATTATAACTTCTATGATTGTGGTGATGTTTCACTTGTGGCCATTACTAAAGGCAAATGACTCCCAGATGATTGGATCACTATTTAACTAAATCCAGCCTGATTTTCTTTTGTAATAACCTATAAAATATCAAGACTGGCTACAAGTGGCATAATACTGATTTTTTCATATGTTAATCACATCATTTGTGTATAGATAATTCGACTTAGCAGATAAGATAGGTGATAGGTTCAGTTTAATTTGAGTGCCCCCCGCTTTTTCAGAACGCTTATTCTCTTTAAACATCTGATATAAGGATCCCCCTCTTTTTTTTCCATTCACTATACTCTGGTTTTCTCACTTCAAAGTCTGAGAGTTGGTTTTATTGCTGTATTATCAGGGCAGTCATGTAGCTGGAAAGAATGGCCGAATTCATTGTTCGCTAAACATCAATACTGAGACTGGGAGACTATCAGCTAGGAGACCAAATCTTCAGGTTCTAATTTATCTATCTTGCTTTTTGTGTCATCACTATTTCTATGTATGATAATATGCACGTGAATCTGACATGTATTTTACTTTTTAATGCAAATAAAATTGGTTTTGCTTAGTTTATAATGAATTTTCATGGGTGTTTGGTCATAATCATGAATTTTTTAACTTCCATTATTATCTGAAATTCTCTTAATAGACGTTTGTAAAATTACTGATAACATAGGTCAAAGTGCTAAACTGACGAAAACTTTTACTGAAGCTTTTTGTTACATAATGTCTCTTGAATAAATGACCTCTCAGGGTCTTCATATTTCTTGTGCATCATGCTGTACATTGTTCACAACAGATAGACCATTGGCATAAGTTGCACTGCCAGATGTTTTATTTAAGGTTGTTGGTTGACATCTATAAATTTCAAATACCAAATATGTCCACTTGATAATATTGAGATCATGGCTTTTCTATCTGAACTGTTTTTTTTATCTTAATGTTTATCTTCTCCAAACCAGAATCAGCCTGCTTTAGAGAAAGATCGGTACAAGATTCGTCAAGCATTTATAGCTGCACCGGGAAACTCCCTTATAGTTGCTGATTATGGGCAGGTACTAGAGTCTAACTGATTCGATAACCCTGCTATTTTTATATATTCTGACATGCTGTTTGAAAAACTTCCCATAAAATAGTTGGAACTTAGGATTCTTGCACACCTAGCTAACTGTAAGAGCATGTTGGATGCCTTTAAATCTGGTGGAGATTTTCATTCGAGAACTGCAATGAACATGTATCCATACATCCATGACGCCGTGGAACAAAATAATGTGCTTCTTGAGTGGTATCCTCAGCCTGGAGAAGACAAGCCTCCGGTTCCTCTATTAAAGGTAACCTATTAAATTTGTTTCCTTATTAAAGGTAACCTATTAAATATGAACCTCAGTTGTTTGGCAAAAATAAAGAAACAGGTAACCGCATGGTATATAAGAAGGTTATTCTAATCTTAGGCCCCATATCACTCTGTCTCTATATAATACCCCAAAACAAACTCATTATTTGTGTGGGATATATAACCTGTATTCTTCGAGAGCATGTCAGGTGGAGCTATCGTCGTGTGTAAAATTCTACATGTAACGTAGGATAATTCCGTCATAATTGATATGTAATGCTTGCTCAAGCAAATGGGGATTTTATACAACTCAATGTGGTATTATTATTAGGGTTAGTAGTTTTCTGATCAAACTTGTGTTTATGCATTCACTAGGTAACCTATAGTGTGTCACATAAACTTGCTCTGTAGTTCTTTTGGATATTTGGATTGCTTCGAGTATGAGAAGCATCTCATTTATGACTAAGTTTTGGTTCATTATAAGTATAAAGATAATGATGTAATTACTTGACTTAGTAAATTCTGTAGATTCTTGTACAACCCAAAGGCATATAGTCTCCCTTCCTCTCATCTGTTCATATCATGAGTTGGCTATAAAGACGAGTGATTATTATTGACTGTCTGAGCCTGAAATTTGCGAATACCAGTGTCGACTGCCTGAGCCAGAAATTTACCAATACCAACTTTATTTGACAGGATGCTTTTGCTTCTGAAAGAAGGAAAGCAAAGACGCTCAATTTCTCTATTGCTTATGGGAAAACCACTGTGGGGCTTGCCCGGGATTGGAAGGTATTCTTGAATTTCCATTATGCCAGACAACTGCTTTTTATTTGGACTGACGAAATGAATCTTATATATAATTAAAAGAGAGTGCTCACCTAATGTATTCTCAGGTGTCTCTGGAGGAAGCCAAGGAAACAGTTGACCGCTGGTATAGTGAGAGAAAAGAGGTGCTCCACTGGCAGGAAATGCGCAAAAGAGAAGCTCGTGATAAGGGCCATGTTCACACATTGTTGGGCCGTGCACGCAGGTTCCCTTCTTTTAAAAATGGTAGTTACTCCCAAAGAGGACACATTGAACGTGCTGCTATTAATACCCCAGTGCAGGTACCTATAAAATGCATTTGCTTTGACGCTGTTGCAATTACTATTAATTTTTTGAACTCTTTCTCATATCTGGGTTTCAAAGAAAGATTTGAGATTGACGGTTGGTCAGAAGAGGAGCAGGTACCTCTGACTGTAGGGGAAAATGAGTTTTTTTTATCACTAAATTAGATGTCACTTTGAATTTAGCTTGTGGGCCAATTTTTTCTTCTCCCATGGATAGAGGTTTCAAACTGGAATCAATTTCATCGAGAGGAATTCCTTTGAATCAAGATACTAATTTAACACCCTGTTTAGCTAAAGAGAGTAGCAAAGGTGAAGGGAAATGAATAAGAGGAATTAGATATTTCATGTGTTGATTAACCTTGTGAGGTGGAAGGAAAGGTAATGGAAAGCACGTAAGGGTTCATGTGACCCGGTAATTTAATTTTTCTAATAACAATTATTACATGAATAGGTGTAGAGAAGATTGTTTTAATCTAATTTATTTAAATAATTGATTATAACATTAAAAGTTTGAATAAGTCTTCATAATATGAATCTCCATAATAGAAGTGATACAGGTATAGATAAAAATCAAGTTTTGAAGTAATCGATTCCCTTTATACACAGAGAAGCTATATGTGTAATCATATTTGATATTTTCACACTTCTTTTCTCACCTATGAGTGGAGTGAGCCCCACCTTCATCTTGAGAGTACTTTGTGAAAGTATAAATTTACTTTTGAGAATATCCATCTTATATGTGATCGCTCACTTTCTTCAAGCAAGATTTTTTTGTTTTAATCATTTCTTTTGCTGTTTGATTAAACCAAAAAACTTCTATTAGTAAAAGCCTGTCTTGTTCTTTTCTCTTTCCATTTTCTTCGTTCCTTTGCCTAGTAGAATTATAGTGATTCCCCCCTCCCTTATCCAGTCTTGGCAAATATATGACAGTGAATGTGCACTCACACGTAAAGATGTTTATTGTATTCATTAACTTTTGTGCAACTTGATAATTTCTTTCTTTTGTTTCCAAACATGCTACAGGGTAGTGCTGCTGATGTTGCTATGTGTGCAATGCTAGAAATAGAAAAGAATGCACGTTTGAAGGAACTTGGGTGGCGATTACTTCTGCAGGTTATAATCGTGCTCTTTCCTTCAACAAATCACCCCAAACACCCCCCCCCCCCCCCCCCCCCCTCCAAAAAAAAAACCCACCACCATTGAAACACAAAAAAGAAGGCCAAAAAAAAAAGAAAAAGAAAGGAGACTGTGCTTGTGCACAGCTGCGTGTTTTAATATTAATATTACCGCTTTCCATTTGGAACAATGTGACTAGGATAATATAAGAATTTGCTTATAAATGGTAATATTTTTGAATGAATTAGCTGCAACTTGTTATCAATGGGGTTGAGCGCCATTCAAATAGAATAAATATGTAATAAATTTAGTTGGTGCTGCAACTCATCTGATTGAGAAGCTAATTCATACACCTTTGAACTTGAAATATTGGTTCACTAAATAAATCATGTGGAACAGGTTCACGATGAAGTAATCCTAGAAGGACCAACAGAGTCTGCTGAAGTCGCCAAGGGTATAGTTATTGACTGTATGTCCAAACCCTTCAACGGCAAGAATATCCTCAAAGTTGATCTATCTGTTGATGCCAAATTTGCTCAAAACTGGTATTCTGCCAAGTAGATTCTGGATTCTAGTTCAAGGTTAAAGTTGGACCATCAAACCCCCATTTCTTGCCCACACTGCAGGCAAATGAATTGGATCCATTTTCTGATGCTTTCGGTGATAACTTGTCTGACCTCATTCTTTTGAAATTCCGATTCTCATGTATGTTGCTGGCCTGCTCCCATAAGAAATGTGGCAATTATGATCCTCCAAGAGTTGGTGGGAAACCTTGCTGCTTTGGTTGTAAGGTTTATATTGTTGTGCATAAATGTAATCTAGGAAGTTGTAAATATAACACTAATTAATTGTATTTACTTTGACAGAAGTCAATTTTGTAGCGTTAACCTCTGCTTATTGTGGTGTTGAAATTCTCGGTGTTGTTTCTGGGTAGACCGGTAAACCTAGTCTACTTTCATTTCAAATACTCTACATGGTATAGTATGATAATTGTTCAATAACTGTCCAAACGTGTTAAAAGCCTTTTGAGAGGCAACCTGATACACTAGTAAGCGCTTCTTACAACTGCAAACAGGAATTGAGTTGCAAAAGTAAATTACGGTAGAAGCAATTGTGAGACAGTCAACTGTGCCAATAACCCATAAGGTGTATATTAAGCAAAGGTGAATGAAATTAAAAAAATTCATTCTCTATCTGAACCAATCAATAGAGCAGAGGGTAACGATAAACTCATTATCGCAAGAAGTGATCCCTAAATTATACACCTCATGCCTGTAACAGCAAGATATGCAATCTACCTAATCATGATACACGCAATCTGCCTAATGTATGTAAAATGCAAGATATTTGTAACCTTCATAACTGTCATCAGCTAGCATTACTTCTCCAGCTGTTGTAGATCTATATCCCAAGCTGATGCAAGCTGCAACAATAGTTGGTCTGGTGAAACGCCTTCCCAGTCTTCGGGTGGATCTGAGTTTGAAGATGCTTCATTCAGATTCAGCAAAATCTCTCTCTTTACTTCCTTTGGAGTTCCTAAGAAGTCGGGTCCATTTTCTATAGCGATATCTACCAACTGCAGAAAGAAGGCCAAAAGAAACTAAGAAAGCTAGAAGAAAATCATAAATGATGAGAATCACCCGTATTACTAAAGTTACATCATGAAGCATCACTCATATTAAGAGGCAGAAAATATATGTTACCAACATCTAGGTGAGACTGGCATTGACTTCCATACAGAAGCCTCTAGTCCCAAGAAACGAGAACAGTTGACTGCAAAACAGTTTTCCAGAACAGTTGAACTCAAACCCCTAGCTTAATATCTTGTTTATGACTATACTAATTCAAAATATAACTCAACTTAAAAGTACCTACAAGACATCATTCAAATTTATCTTAATATCTCATGCATAACTCAACTTAAACTAATACAAAAGGGTTTTAGCTGTAGCATTTTTATTTTGGGCTCCAGAGATGTTTTGGCATGCCACAAGTTTCATAAAAGAATTTTCTGATTTTGTGGGGGGCATGGTAGATGTAAATGCTTCTGGGGACATAATTTTCTTTTTGGCAGGCTGTTTATGCAGGCTACACAAATTGATAGAGTGCATCAATAATGGTTTTCTGGTTCATACAGGCTTAAATGGGTTTCATCTTTTATATTTATCAGGAAAAGAATATGTTTATTCAAATCTATTGGCTAATCCATTTCCGGAAGGTTTCTTGGTTGGGTTTCATCTTTTATATTTATCAGGAAAAGAATATGTTTATTCAAATCTATTGGCTAATCCATTTCCGGAAGATTTCTGAAACCGAGAAAATGAATACGAAGCTCTGATAAAATTTGCCAAATGTAGTATCCAAGTCCTGAGGGTAAACCTAGTTATATCTTGATGGATCTATATATGCCTATTTAAATACATTTGACGACATCTTAAAGATGAAGATACTCTTCCAGGAAGAGCAGCTCGGAGATAAGAAAATTTTAGAACAATTGCTTCTCTTCTTTTCCTATTTCTACCTTAAAATATTTTAGAAATCCATACCTGTTGAAGCCAAGATAAACTGATATCAAACAGGTTTTGCTCCATCAGAAACTGTGCAACAGCATGCAGAACTTCACTACCCACCTCACTTGAGAGCTGATCAATAACAGGGCCAGATCTATCCATTAGTTTCACAAGCAGGAAATCGTCCCCCGTAGATAAAACTTCAGCATACGCCGAATCCATATCACCTACATGAAGCGCATCCATTGCATTACTCCAAGAAGTCCAGATTGGGTCACGATCAGGCACCGGATTATCATCCCCTAGAGCCTCTGCAGTCATTTCTGGTATAGCTGCCCTGGCCGTTCGAGCATTTCCATTGTCTTCGCCAGCCACTCGAATTGCTTCCAAGGTTGCTTCATCCTTTGATGCTTGCCAGACACTTCTTGCAGAAGGCCCCTCACCAAACCTAACTGGTCCAACCCCTTTATCCCAAGCCCTCCTGCTACCAGCCTGATCACTTTCATGATCAGATTTAGGTGACCTACCATCCATAGGACCACTACTTAGAGGTCTCCTAAAGCCGATTTGTCCAGTTTTTCCATATGCATAGAAATCCCAAGACTCAGACATATCAGATCTCCAAGAAGGGCCCCTCCCTCTTGTGCTCGAAGCAATCCCATCAGATGGGGCAAACCTCTCCCCAAAGGCAGTCCTTCCATCGCCAGTTCTTACCAACTTTGAACTGGAATAATCCGGGAAGCTATACTTACCTAAAGGCCTATTTGAGGACTCCTCAAATCCCATCATATAGTTGCCACCTCTTCGACCTGTCGATATTGACAAATCACGTGCCATATCCTCGACAACTCTCTCCAGGCCACGGACCCTGTTCTCTAAAGTCAGCATACCATCATGAGAACCACCCATAAAATCCTGCAATATAATAGAAACTATTAGAAGGAAAAGCATAACTAATCACTCCTTTTCATGTTTATGGAACATTAATTAACAACCTGCAACATGTTCATGAGATGAGCCTGTTGCCTCTCGAGTTGTAGTAATTGCCTTTGAATTGCCAACCAATTTCCTTTGTTGTTCATATGCACTTCAGATTGCCCCTCATGGGTTTTGGAGATTCCCACACGATTAGCAGACTCCCTCTGATTAACATCACTCTTGTCATCATATTCTCGTTGTCTACAAACCCCATCACCGTTTCCTCTCTCTATGCTAGGGGACTTGAAGTCAACAGATCCAACATCTGGTCGGCAATTCACCTTTGACCTTGCAGCAGGATCATTTGGCTCTGACTCTTCCTCACTATTTGATGATTTAATACATCTACGCGCAACCACCACTTCAACAGGCAACTCACCCGAACCCCTTGTTTCAAGTTTCTGGAAAAACTCAGGATTCAGTTCTTTATCAGTCAATGCTGGCGCCTTCTTTTTTAATATTCCAGCAGCTTTGTCTGAAATGTTGCTAGCCTTGGATTTAGAAACAGAATCAGCCGGGGATAGTGCACTAGCCAAATCCTTAACTGATGTAAAGATTCTTCTTTCACTAGATTGTGGAAGGCCCTTGGACACCTCTGCTGGTTCATAATTATCACCACCTGAAGAAATGAACTCAAAGACCATAACATTTTGGTCTGAAAACTGTAAAACTGTACATTGATGAAGAGAGAGATACTGCCACATTACCATGAGAAGAAGTTTTCAGGTCATCTGAAGGACCATTTTCTCCTTTACCAGCAATCTTCTTCCAGAGATGTAATGCTTCTGTCAGACTATCTCTAACGGGTTTTATCTGACAAGCAAAATTGTCTGGTCAATCCAGATAGAAGTACCTTTAAATAAAAGTTGTATTTACACATATTTTCAAGTTTAATCTTACTTTTCCCAACAAGCTGGAAAGTTATCAATCAATAAGGACTGCATGCTAGTAAATACTAAATACAACCTGGGGGTGTTGAAATTAGCTTATAGTACCTTCCCCTTTAATTGAGAGAAAGACAAAGTGTTTCCAAAATGAAAATAAGAAGCAGCAAAAGTAGAAATCAATTTACAGAATTTCAATCATTCTTCGCAAACTGTTTAACCAAGTCTTTAATAGCTAATACATGTTTTAACAGATCATGGAGTCTAAGTGTAAGTGTTTCTCCAGATGGATCACGGGTCATCGCATACAAAACAAGGAGTCCCAAGGGCCACAATGAACTTACTACTAAGCATTCACATTCTTTATCCAACTCTGACATCTGAAAATAAAGGCGAGTTATATGGTTGATATGTTGCCAAGCAGTATCTAAGTAGGATGTTTCTTTGTCCCCCTGCCTTAGAATGATCAACTTTCGAGACTGCAAATTAATTGAAATTCTACCTTATCAAAGCGGCAGGATTCAAGCACTGTCAATGTGTTAACAGCTGCTTCTGCAACCAAATTGCTTGAATGCAATGCCAAGGCAATCAATGTATCAGCTGCTGCCTTGCGTGTTGCCCAGTCTGGATTGCTAAGACACTCATGAATGCTTTGCAGCAACGGTTCCAAGCTTTGTGGTGCAATAGCTCCTACCTAGAAACGGACATAATGTCAAAAACAAATAAGTATACAATCGACAAATGACTGGGTTACTACCTAAAATGTTTCAAATGTCAAGCATGAGAATGTGGTTGAATTTTAGTTACCATACGGAACAAAAAATTAGATTGCTTCAGAAACAATTGAGCCTCGCTTCTTTAAGTATTAAATACAGAAGTCAGCATTGAGTCAAGAGAAGTTAGTTTACCCTCTTGCCCTCCTCCTCCTCTGGCTCTCCTAAAGTTTGCTCTTATGCTCTGTGGCAAAATAATAGTCTTTTGAAAGAACAGTAGCTCATCTTCTCATGTGTATCAGTGGCAAGTCATTTATTACAGTATTCCATGTAAGACATCTAGGTATAGTTCACTCCTCCATTAGTCGTTTCATATTTCCAGTTCAAAATCACTTAGTTCCAATTGCAAGCTAGATAAGATATTCAAATCATAAAGCAGGTGCCATATAGGCCATCGCTAAATCCCAGGCCTGTCAAAATGTTTAATAAAACAAATTTGAAACATAAAAGCATCAAAATTTGGATGTGGATATGGTGATTGGTGTGCAACTCAATAATTACTCCATATAAGATAGAGGTCAACTTAAAGGCTGTGAGCCTGTGATATTTCCACACAGACGTTTTATGTTCCCATACACACGATCCATACACTAATCACTCTTACTTGCAACTTGTATTTTGATCTCTTTAATTGTGTCAGCCATATGTGTGGAATTATAGAAAATATGTACGGAAATATCACGCCGTAATTTTGCTG
This sequence comes from Centella asiatica, assembly GCA_014636745.2. Lineage (NCBI taxonomy): Eukaryota > Viridiplantae > Streptophyta > Magnoliopsida > Apiales > Apiaceae > Centella > Centella asiatica. The sequence continues at coordinate 770,322 of CM025783.1, forward strand.
CAGCGAAAAATATGAATTAGGTTGGAGGATAACCTAAATACTGAACATTCCGCACTACATCTACCCCATCAAGTTATGATATCAGACTATAACAGCCATTCTCTCAAATTAACTTGTATCAATTGCAATCTTACAGATCATAGAGCACGCACCTTCTAGTCATCATGTACTAAAAATCCTACAAAGAAATTTTAATTAAAGCTGACTTAGTAAAAAATCAGAATTTTCTGTTTATCTGCTTAACATGACTGCTTCAAATAATCACAATGCAGGTCCTTGGCAAATTTAAAAGGTATGAACGTTATCAAGCTATATATCAAACAACTGACATGAAGGGAAATAATAATGATAATAACATTTGGCAAACCTGAGACAAAGATGCAACAACAGGCAAAAGTGCGGCCTTTGCCAAGAAGTTAGGGTTGTTAAGGGACTTGCAGATCCTAGGGCACAGCTTCTGAAATGCCGCAATTGGTGCGGGGTCTGAAGCACAATCAATCATCTTAGCCATACACATTGCGGACCCAGCTTGTACAATTTTGCTTTGCTCATTCATTGCCTCGAACAAAGGCTTCAAGAACAGCGAAACTACTGAACCAAGTCCACCATTATCCCCACTCGCCCCCTTTAAGTATTGAGACGAAAGTGCCCCAATTGCATCACGGCAAGAATCTCTTACTCCAGAATCGGAGTCTTTGAGTCTTTTAACAATGTGGCCGATAATTTTTGTCAAATGGGTGGCAGTCGAATCGCCGTGGGCTGTGCAAAGGACGACGAGAAGCCGAATAGATTCCTTCTTGACGGCGGGCTTGGGGTCGTTGGTGGCATCATAGAGGCAATTAAGGAACATTGAGATCCCGTCCGGTGAGAGGGTCTGGATAATCTTCTCGAGGTCTTCAACGGCGATCTGGTGGGTGTCTCTGTCGGAGAGTTTAGAGAGAGAAGTGAGGATTCTCTGCTTAAGCTCGATCATGGCAAGGTGGGAGGACAGAGAAGACGATGAGGATCTTGACGGTGGTGTCTGGGAATTCATGGATTTTAAGGGTTTTGAAGATTTGGTTGCTTGTGAAGCCATTTTCGAAGAAGAAAAACTGTATTAAGATACAACAATGTTATAAGCTCATTCTTCTACAGAGCTGAGAAGAGAGTGAAGACAATGAGAAGGGGGGGTTTTACCCAAAACGAAAGAAAATAACAACTGTTTGGGAAGGAGAATGGGGATCTGATGAGATGAGATGAGAGAGTCGAGCAATCGAAACTGAGATCTGATTTCACATGAAAATCATTAATAATTTTATCTATCCTTTTCTGATTAGAAATGTCTGAGATTTGTTTAAATTGAAATAGACCGTTGTGTTTGTTCACAAATTATTAAAGAATAGCAGAGTCGAACGGTATTCTGTGTAAATTGATACGAGCTGATAATCTTAACATGAGGGCAATAAAGTTAAAAAATAAAAGAACTTACTCTTATTACTTATTTCATTTAGATACTTCAATTAAAAAAAAATCATGGTCATGCAATTAGAAATATTTATTAACCCCGTTCTTTTTCTCTCTTTTTTTCAACATTTCTTTTTCCATTCTTCCTGTATAGAAATTGAATTTTTGAAAATTAAATACAAACTGAAGTTCCATAAATTGTTTAACATTCGATATAATAACCGATTTTTTTTTTTTGAAGTATTCTCTTTTTTCCTTAAAAGAATTGTGGTAAATTTTAACAGTCATTTTCTCCAAATAACTTGCGATATAAATTATGTTAATGTTTTCTTGTAACATATGATTTGTAATTATACAATCTCATATTTATTAAAAAATTAATTGTATATTTCTATGGATAAAAATAACAAAAAAAAGTTTCATGTATACTAATTACTTGAAATCTAATTCAAACTTTTTGTACTACCTAACTTCACCCAACGTCCTTTTACCTCCACCAAATCCAACCCCTTTTATAAAACCAAACTAATATTTATACAAAATATGAATCATATTTATATAAATTTACAATCCAAGACAATCTTTAATACTCCATATATGATATAAAATTTTATACGTAATAATATTAATATTATACACCGTATCAAATATTCTCGTAAAAATATTGCCTTGGTTTTCAAAATACGGAATACTACTACAATAGTACTATTCGATGGAGTATATATCATTAAAGTGATGAAAGAAATTGGTGGGCAAACAGAGCAAGTGGGGTGGGGCAGGCTGCAAATTTCCCACCGTCTCATCGCATCCAATTGTGTTTTATTTGCATCATTGCTTGTTTGCACAACCTTATTAGACACATAATAGCACAAGAGAAAGGGCAATTCTTGAATTAGACCAAGAATTTTACAAAAATGGTTTTATATCATAGTAGTAGTGGTGTTGCAGCAGCAGTCGGAAAATCATCGCCTGTTGTTCTCCTTTACTCTCATTTTCCACTACCCAATCCCAGTATCACCTACTCCAGGTACCTCAATTATGCCCTCTTTTTTACCTCTTTACTCGATCTTTCTTTTCTTGCATTTCTCACTTTTGAAAATTATGGTGAAATTCTAAAAGAAGAATTGGTGATTGTTTTATCATGTATAGTCCTTTTGAGCTAAACCCAGTTGGTATATAGACCAATTGATTTGATGTTATTCTGTTTTATAAATATGTTTGATGATGGTTATGATTTTATGTTACTGTGAATGTGATGAGATCTATAGAATGGAGTGGGTTTAGTGAAATCTTGGTCAATATTGCACCCATTAGTTCATAAGTGTAACTGCTTAGCTAAAAGGTTCACGAATACCATCAATATCTACTGAAGGAGCATAATCTTACATGATTTGATTAGGGGGTTGCCTCTCACTAGAATGTCTGTGATTATTGAGGGCACAAGTTTGAACTCTGGTTAGTGACCAATGACAGGTTTTAACTGAATGGTTTATCATTCTCTCTCCATTCAATAAAAGTAATTACCTTTGAACTGGTTCATATTAGGATTTAGAAATCCTTACACTCAAGTGCGGGTGTGAATTTATTAAAATATTGAAGGAAACAAAAAAGAAAATATTTTACGTTTTTTTTTTAATTTATGTAGTTTGTAAACTGACCTGTGCATGAATCATAATAACTTTGTTTGCGGAGTGGAGATGGTGTCTATTTTTTCCTTGTGAATTCTCTCATCTTTCTTGGTCCTCGCTACTAGCTTAAATGTAGAGGAACCTGAAAGATCTGTTATGAAGTCTTTAATTCCAGTCTCAGAGAAGATTTCTAGAAGGTTTTTCAGTGCACCAGCATAATCAACCAAAAACTATTTTATTCAAGATTTCTTCCTTGTCCATACTCTGCAGATCTCTTGCCAATGTTATCTAAATGAGTTGTTCTAAAGTTGGGTATGGAGATTTTGTACTGGAGCTATGTTAGTTAAGCCATTTCTATGTCCTTCACAGTACATGATATTAACTTCATTTCTTTTAGTCATGAATGCAATTCTGTAGTAACTGTTTTTCTGTTCATCCATATAGGGGTGTACCAGGGAAGATGAAATTAACCTGCTCTTTCGAGCACCCTGTCTCAAATAAGATCATGGCCCAAAACACATTGTCGGGAGTTGCGGCTTCTTTTATACTTCTATCACATACAAACCAGGTTTGTTCTTTCTTTTATTTTCTGCTACAAGAGAAAGTTAGAGCCCTATTTTTTGTTTAATTGTTATTTCAAGCACTGAGATTTGTACAAGCATAGTTACCGTCGTAGAATCCCTTCTTTTTCTGAACTTGTCATGAAAAGATTATTTGCTCTTCAAGAAGCCTCTGTTTTTTGTATTGATTCCAGATTTGGCCTTGGCATCTTTCCTACAGCCCTACAAGTTTGTGAGGGAAGAATTTCTTGGAGTTTCTGTAATAATTTGGTCAAATTTAATTCTGGATTGATGAGTTTTTCCTACTGTTTCAGATCTTTATACTTCATTTAAAATTGTTGCATATGCGGTTAGTCTTAATTTATAGATTGGATGACTAACAGAAATGAGATGATTGTTGTAAAAGAGTAGTTTGAGTTGGACGGATAAATGCCACATCGATTAGTGAATATTAACATTCCTCTCAAATGTACTTTTTTCTCTTTGGCAGGTATTAGGGGCAGATCTTTATAATCATAATGACTTGTTTAGACTTGCAAATGCCACAGACCCGGTAGCAACTCTTCCACTTGATCCCACAGCTAAAGATAGAAGTGGGATGATGATGATGATGAGAGGTATGACTGCAAATAACTTCGATCCAGTAAGATATTCAGGGAGATGGTTTGAAGTAGCTTCACTCAAACGTGGGTTTGCAGGACAAGGACAAGAAGATTGCCACTGCACCCAGGTAACTGTAGAAGGTAGGTATGCTTTTGACATGTTACGAATAATTTTCTTCTTAGGTGCACAAATTTTACAGCAAAGTAGATCTTGGGGTTTCATTTCCCAAAATTGCGACTTGGTTTAGTAGTGAGACATTTGAAACTCTCTTTTTGGATACTGGTAGTGTAGATAGTAGCCTGCGAGAGTTGAGACTCATATCAAACAATACCAGGCTTCTTGGTCAGCTAGTCTGAGACATAATTTCAAAGTTTGACCATTAAAGACAAATTAATTGGTTAAGAGTACTTTTTGTAGATACAGTTACGTGTTTATAGTGAAGTGTACACACACACACATATATGGATATATAACTGCAGCATTGGTATAAGGCATTTAACTTTGATATTCAGGTATAATGTGATTTGAAATTTGACATGCAAAACCTTAGCGTATCTAACCTTTACATTTTCCGTTGCAGGGAATATATACATTTAATGCTGACAAGCGTGCTATCCAGGTTGATACCTTTTGCGTTCATGGGGGTCCAGATGGATACATTACTGGTATACGGGGTAATGTTCAGTGTCTCTCTGACGAAGATATCGAGAAAAATGAAACAGATCTAGAAAGGCAAGAAATGATCAAAGGAAAGTGTTTCCTAAGATTCCCTACGTTGCCATTTATTCCTAAGGAGCCTTACGATGTAATTGCTACTGACTATGACAATTTTGCTTTAGTATCTGGGGCAAAAGATAAAAGCTTTATTCAGGTAATATTGTGTCCGACTTAGATGTTTGCCATTCATGAGAGAAATATTTTGGGCTTGTTTTTTGGGTTGTCATGTTTGTTCGATATAGCTGTGTTAGAAGCATGTTCACTGTACATTTTAGTTCCTTAAAATTGAATTAAGTAGGATATATCCATTTTCAATAATACCTTTAGTCCTCTCTCTAAACTTTTCATGATAAATTTAAATTTGCTTCTATTCTCTTTAATTTTTCTTCGTGTCAATATTTTAGATCTACTCAAGAACACCTACACCCGGTCCAGAATTTATTGAGAAGTACAAGGTTTACTTAGCGGACTTTGGATACGATCCAAGTAAAATAATGGACACTCCACAAGACTGTGAAGTGATGTCCAACAGCAAGCTGGCCGCAATGATGTCTATGACTGGAATGCAACAAGCTCTAACGAACCAATTCCCTGATCTAGAACTGAAGTCTGCAGTTGCGTTTGATCCTTTTACAAGTGTCTTTGATACATTTAAGAAGCTCCTACAGCTATATTTCAAGTAAGAATATAGTTTCATCGTTCAGAAAGTACTTTTGTTGTATAAATTGAAGAGCCTTTGATTCAGCCACTTCTATCTCAGAACTAGTGAGTATTGTATATTCTCTTACGAGATTCTTTGTGATATACTCTTTCCGTCTCATCGAATAAACTTTTTACGCCACTTTATTTATTCCACCGTATAAATCATTTATACTTTTAGGATAATTTAATGATTTATTTTTTAAAACATCCTCAATTAAATACGATGGAAGATAGTCATTTAATAGAGAGAAAAAAAATATTTATTCTTGTGCATTGAAAAAATACAATGTTATTTTCGACATTTTATACAAAGTTAATATAGTGATTAGTAATTTCTTAATATTTATAAATGGTTAAAAAATGCTTATTTGATGGGACAGGGGTAGTAATTGTGATATATAAATTTCTTCCTTCCCAACGCAGAGCTGCGGCGTCATGGTTTTCGTTTCATACGAAGAATGGTTTCAAAATTTAAAATAATGCAGTTATTGTGACTTTCTTCACAATCGTAAGTATGGGGTATTATATATGACGATGTAGGTGGAAATTGTCAACTCACAAGTTATGCATGGGAGTTTAAGATTTTTGGGTGGTTGATTTCCGCTAAGCAATAATTCTTCAGTTTCCCAAGCCAAAATATTCAACGACAAGATAGAAACACATTTAATTGAAAACAAAACAACTATTAAAATTTTGAATTCACATGATCAATTGTAAAGACAAAAGAGTGTCATATATTTCTCATGATATTCAGTGGAGTGAAGGTAAATTGTTAAAGTCAAAAGCATTTCTCACTCCACGGAATCCCTACACCATTCCTTCTCTTGATATCCAAAAACAGTAGAAGTAAAAATTGCTATGGATAAGATAAATCACCACCTCTCACTTTCTGAGCCTTTGGTAATGTTACCACATCTATGGTCGGACGCAAAACAGTCAGTCTTTTCGCCCTCCAATGTGTCACAAACATTGATGAACCAACTGAAGGAAAGAAAATAAACATTGCAATAGATCGAATGTGAACCATCTGTGTAATAATCAAATTTACACCGCAACAGTATGTTACTTCTTCCCTTCGGTTCGCAATAATTATTGTTTTAAGAAAATTATTATTGTTTTAAGAAAATTCATGAATATTAAAGAGTACATTAATTAGCTAAATTGACGATTAAATATAACTCTAAATTACAATATTACTCTTACAATAATTAGTCAAATTATCAATTTTTTCAATTAGTATGCATGTTCCGAATAAACAATAAATAAGAGAATATAATAAACTTCTTTATTTATTTGCACAGGTGTATCAACTAAAAAGAAATTTTAATAAATCTCTGAATTTACTATTATCATGAACTGGAGCCGGACCCGGAGGAAGTACTTTGTAACGAGGATAACCTGCATTCAAGAAAATTCCGAATATCCACCGAAAGGTGGACTCGGTAAAAATATAAAAATTGCAATACTTACATCTAATTCAAGCAAATCGTAGGCAGTTCGAAAATATCACATAAATCATCATCAAATCATGAGAGGGGACAGAGACCGAGTATGAAAGTGGTTAAAAGATGGGGCACAGAGACTTTGAGTAACTTTAATGTTATCACCACCTACACATGACCACAATAACCTTATCACCAAACCATCCTTCTACAAGACAAACACGCTCCTCACTATAAAAAATTATATAAAGCAAGTTAGGCAAGAAAATCCGTGATAACATTAGGTAGTACAAGGCAACACTAAAATGCCTCAGAGTCGAAAAAACTCCCCCACCAAGGCCGGACCCAAAACCACCTTTCTTCAACCACAAACATCCACCTATCCTCCTTCCCCGAGTAAGATGATGCATAAATCCAGTACTAATAACGCGTCGTCCGTGGTAACTGAGAAAATGAATGGAAAAACTCCCGTAGAGATAGGCACTAGAGGAACTGTAGGATCTCTCATAATGCAAGAAATTGAGTTCTTTACGCAGCTTGAAATAAACTGCATGGATAGTTCACAGAAGAAGGCTCAGAGTCAAATGCCAGATGCGGGTAGTTGCCCCAGACCCAAGCTTGGATCCGTGATTTCGACCCCGAAGAAGAAGAAGAAGAAAGGAAGCAGCAGACTCATACCTAGCATGTGCTCTATGGTGGATGTTGTGGAGAAAAAAGATCAGCCAAATATGAGTTCTGGGTTCTGCTACAGGACTCTGAAAGCTGATATCAAAACCACCTTGCAGGTTTAGTTGATGCTCTCTGAGAGCTTTGAAAAACTAAGCCTTTTGAGTCGATTCGCGATTGGGGTAGCCCACGTTCTGTCTGGGTGGCCACATCTTATGTCCACAACTTCAACTATGTAAGGTCCCTTTTTCTCCCTTTTTTCTCTAGCAGGAGTTGCGTCTAAAGAAACATTACCAGAGCTGAGCATTGGAACACCACGGGTTTTTCTGGTGTAATGGTTTGCTTTCCTGACAGACTCGTGATTTTTGTTATTGGTGTTGCTGCTGTCACTACTGCTTGCTTCATTTGCTGATGATCTTGGCCTTATTCTTTTGGGCGATGTAACACCAGGAGGGGTTAGAACGGTAGACGCAGAGGATTTGTCTCTGGTTGATACTGCCAGCCGAGGTGCGGATTTCATGGATTCTAATTCTTTCGTCATCAAGGAGCTAATTGTCCCGGTGGTTCCAACTTTGATGGATCCTCCACCTCCCTTGATAGATTCCAATGTCTGGACCATGTTTTTCAAATCTCTATAGATCTGTGAGCCGAAGTTTGCAAGAGAAACAATTGGATCTGTTCAGCTATTTCAGGCAGGCGATGAGTAGTCAGTGCAGTTTAATCCTGTAAAATAGTAGCATAAAACAGAACGAATAAGAGTTTGATGATTGTAAGATCTTGAAGTAAATCTTGTTAACATCATTAATTATCTTTTGAAATGCTGCTAACAAGAAAGTAAATGGGTATTCAAGACATCAAAAGGTAAGAATGCAGCTGCAATTTAATTCCAGCTAATAAAAGGGAGAGGGAGAAGAAACCAGAGACATCTAATTCCAGCTAATGAAGCTTCAAGCTTGAAAAGGAAACATAAAACCAGTGCTGATTAGAAACAGAAGGCTAAGACAGTAACCCTTTTTTATTTCCTCTTATAGTAGTACCCAAAACTAAAATACACCATTTGTTACCGCCATTCAATGAGTTAGTTCTTGTTAAATCCATACACAAAGCATAGGCAAAGCAAAATGATTAAGCAAAAAATTTCACAAATCTATAGCGGTAATTCCTAGAAGTGGGAAATTCATGTTGTAATCCAATCAGGTAAAGATCTGAAATATTCTGAAACCTAAAGCTCGGGAATGTCTGAGCTGCTCGAATTGCAGGATCTCAAGAGAAACATCAGATAAATGCACAACAAAACCTTTTCCAATAATAATGGATGACTTCTAGATTCGTAGAAGTTGGTTAAGATACAAATCGATCAACATGAATCTTGCAACGATACAAGGAATGTGATCCAGCATCTTCAACTTCGAAGACGTATATAGCTACGTCTTGAAATAATTTTAAAAATCAAAAGACCACCAAGCCTACTTTCCTTCAAGGTAATGTTGATGATGCTTAATAAACTTCACCGACATGGAAAATTCTCGGTTCAAAAGTCAGAGGAACTTAATAATATTGGACCAGTATGCTTTACTGAAATCCAGAACCACAAGCTCCATTAAACCAATAGACCTAATGTAGCACCACTGTTACCAAAGACCTAATAGAACTCAAAAGTAACTCCATTTCATTGATGAAAATACTACGAAAGCAACGATATTTAACCTAGTGCCCCTTACAAGGCAACTATTGACAGAATGAGAAAGCTTATGAACTCCAACAACTTGAATAAGTTTCCAATTTTGAATTGACTATGGAGGCATTGAATTCATCATTTTGAAAATTATAACACGGCTCCGCCTCTCAACACAATCCATCCAAAGGCCACAAAAATGGAAATAATAGCAAGAAGAAAATGAAACCCCCAGAGTACTAAATCTGAAAGCCATAAATCACAGAATGGTGTGAAACCCAGAACTCAGCGAGCCAAAAACAAAAAGAAAAACCCCAGGAACATCCAACACAAATAACAAGAACCCACAAAGAGATACAAATCATATGGAGTAATTAAGAAGAGGAAAGGGCTTACCATTAATGGGTTAAATTTCAGAGCTCAAATGAGAGAGAGAGAGAGAGAGAGAGAGAGATGGGAGCTAGATTAGTGAGAAGAAAGAAAGCAAGCATGTCGCAATTAAGAGAAAGGGGTACCACAAAATTGCTGCAACTACTAGTTGTAATACAAAATTAGTGGTGGGGATGGATGACAATTCCACGTTGAAGCTAAGAATGCTATACCCACCGGGCATTTATATATTTTAGCAATGTGTCGAACAAGTCAATGGCAAAATCTGACAGTAATCAAGTCCATTCACGAGTGCCCACTAGAGACTACAGAGTAATTAAAAAAAAAAAACCCGATCAGAGGCAGAGAGCACAGAAATTAATCTTTTACTTGTTAATAGAGGGTTAAACCCATGATTTCATTAAATAAACACACACACACGTGTTTAAACCCATAAATAAATGTTAGCAACCAATCAAATTTATTTTATTTAAGAGTACTCATTATACGTGACCAGACACATGACATAATTTACATTTTAATTTTATAAAAAATGTTTAATTCAAAATTAAGCTGTACTGACCAAATAATACGTTAGGAGGTGAAAACTAATTTTCTTATAACTTTATTATTGAAGAAAGTGCCTCGTAAATAAGAGAATGAGCCTTACAATCCCGGAAGCGGATTAAATATATCTTTTTTCATTTAAAAAAGGGTAATCCTTATAGATTATTCGTATATTTTGTCTATTTTTTTGGTATTAGTGATCATCTGAATCGCATACTGTCATAGTATGCAACATCTCTCAATTGTCAATTTATATTGTATCTGTTCTAGAACAATATTGATTTTTCAGATAAAGACACATATTAAATTTAAATAAATACAAATTATTTAATTCTAAATTTGTACAATTATTAAATGCGTACTATAGTATAACAAAAGTAGTAATTATAAATTTAATTATATTCTATAAATAATTATTATATGCGTACTATAAAATTTTGTTAAGAATCACATAATTGTTTTATAAAGTATACGTTACTGTACATTTTTCTAGCTAATATTCATATCAAGTGCATTGACGATTATTTGAAGGATAATAGTAAGTGTCCGATTTGTGGTGCTAAGGCCTAAGGGACATTAAGCTTTCGATTTTTGCGGTAACACTTTGTCATGAATGGGGATATGTCATGATATATGGTCTACTTACACAATTAGTATGCACTTCAAAAGAAAAAATTACAATACCATGCTCATGTTCTTGATTCAGTTTGAAACTAACCCATTGGTCTAGCAGTTAAGGTGAAGATTATTGTTATTGTTATTCCTTGGAGTAAAAAAGTTGCTTTTAAATGTGGAATGTCTTATGTGTTGCAATTTGTATTGATCTTAGATAACTAACTATATTGGGCGTGCAGTTTTTATGATGTGTTCTTCAGCCACTTTAGCCATTTTTAATACGATACACTCCCCATTCTGAAAAAAGAGTAACATTTAATAATAAAATTTGTTCTAAAAAAATAACATTTGCATAATTTTTTTTATTATAATATCATAATTTTCAAAATTTGTCATTATAATCTTTTTATATGATTTTAAATTAGACATTCATAACAAATTTAATAAGATTTTTTTTTTATTGTTATATGTAATTCTTAGTCAAATATACAAAATTAAAAGTCAGTCAAAAATTCAAATATTATTCTTTTTGTATAACACATGAAAATAATATCTTATTGCTAAATATCAGATACCGCTATCCCCGGCTATAATTTATGGCAAACTCTTCTAGTATATTTATGGAAGATATTTGACGTCAATTTTAATGAGAAGGAATAAGCAAATAATACGCGCCAAAACTCATAACTGGAAATGTACAATAACATTTTGGAAGTAGCAATTCTATACGACTAAAGGAGTCTGCTTTTTTTACTTCAGATAACGGTTGATGTACATATTCCGTTGAATCATTTTTAAGTCCCCGGAATTAGCTACATCAGCTACATTACTTCAAGAAAATTTTATCTAAAGTTACAGATGAGAAAGCGCTCTACAATTTTGTTTCTCCCTCCCTTGTCGTACCACTTATTTTTTTTCCAACTCGTATATCATCTGAGACTTTACTTCAAGGAGATATTCAAAACTTGCATAATGCTCTTGCCCTAATAACCAAACAAACAAGGAACCAAACATTATAATCACTTGTTAATAGATGAAATTTAAAAGAGACTGTCTTTTAGGTTTCCCCCCGTAAGTAAATTGAAAAAGGGATCTTCTTTGCCATTGGAACTCTGAGTCTCTTTGATAGGAAGCTCGATTTTATCTACTGTTGACAGTGCAGGTCTCTTTACAGATATAAACGCCACTTTATTCTTTAATCCACGTTTAAGTTTTGAAGGCGGAGAAGAATGTGCAAGTACGTCATTCTTGCTAGGAGCTCCTACAACACTTGAAGAGTTTTCCATCTTGCCATCATCTTCCACAGGCTCACCGTCATAAGCTTTATCATCAGGAACCTCCGGAAAACTGGGATTTCCCTCCTTGATGTTGGCAGGGATTTGTTCAGAGGTCGAGATAGGATCTGATTTAACAGGTTCATCTTCTACAAAAATGAGTTGATTAATTAATAAACATGGCATTAGATATCAAGCAATGTGGCCAAACACCAAAAAGCAACCGTAGGTTAGATAACGAGAAATGATGAAATGAACCCCTATTTTCCTAATACATCAGTCTGTAATTTTAAATAGAAGAATTTTGACAGCAAAACCGATATAGAGTCTATTGACTTCCCACTACAAAATCTCTCTGGAAATAAAAAATAAAAACTACCCAAGACAAATCACTAATCATCAATGCACAATAAGTTTGACTTGTTTACAGAGTTCTATACTGCGGCTATAAGAATTGTGCCAGAAGAAAGGAAAGGAGGGAATAGAAACACATGGATACATTACCTGCAAGTAAAGTTCCAATGCTTTGATACTGTATTGCAGAGGCATCTTCTCCGACATCCATAATTTGATTATTGTTCTCACATTTGCTGGTCCTTTCAAGTAAGACAAACTTATCTGCTTGCCATTCGCGCTCTAGATATACAGCTCCCTCATTTGTAGGGTAAAGATCTCTAAAGACCTGCAAAGTTTGTACACAGTATAAAGAATGCGGAAGGGAAGTCTTCTACCAATGGGCAACAGTAGAGAACTTCACTAAATGTACAAAAAGTTAAAGACACCTCAAGTCCGTCTTGGGTCAATTTTACGGACTGCTCCTTCCGCGACAGAGAAGAAGCTGCATTGAACACTGTAACTACATCAAGTAATATCTGCAAAGGCAGGCGAAACTATTCAATTATAAAATGTAGAGCTTCATGTTCAGAAGAAATTTAAATATGTCAAAAACATCCTATGATTAGGCTTTAAAGAAAAAAAGGAAAATTAATCTATAGATTTCAAAAGAGAGAGAAAAACAGCAAATTTCTTAATGAGAACTCTAAAGAAAAATCATAAATGGCATGCTTGAATTCAAACACATCTTTTACTATATCTTATATATTTATGCTAATATCAGAAAGGCCAGGATTGGGTTTAAGAACCACCAATGAGATAGCTTCAATATTTCAACTCTATGAATGAACGGTGCTTACTTGTTGAATCAAAACTCGTAAGCGTGCAAGCAAACCTAAAATCGTTAGTGAAAAGCCCATGAAAAATGATTGAGCAAGCAACTTAGATATCTCTCTGGCAACAGTTAAGGAGGAAATAGTGCGAATGTTGCACCAGATTCTCGACAATCTGATAACTAGAGAATACAGCTTAAAGAAACACTTTCGACATTATTTAACAGCCTATGTTTGGCTAGACCAATTCATTTGAACAAAAAGGGAAGAAAACTGCGGTTAAAGCTTCTGAACATAAGTACAAGTAAATTTCTCATTAACTTTAGAAAGAACGAATTAATTACAAATCACAGGATTAGAAAGCTTAAAAGTAAGATATTATTTAAGTATGCAGAAAGAATCACCTAATATAGTTAGATAGCGAAACTAAGTGGCTGAACAATAGAGGAGGATCCCCTTCCACAAGGTTTTTAAAAGAAAAGATCAACTGCAGATAACAGTAACCAGAAGAGGATCAAGATGAGTGTCAATTTTAAAGTAAGTTTTATGCAAGAGAAATATGAAAGACCAAAAGTTCCAATAAGTAACATGTAATGACAAATCTTACAGCTCTTACAGCATGCAGTTGGTAAATCCATAGAGATTTAAGCAAACAATAGAAATTTTGTGTGTGTGTGTGTGTATGTACGTATGATATACATATCCATCTATCTACACACACACACATATTAATTTTACAAAGAAGATAATTTATTAATGAACATCAAACAAAGGATACGTAGCCGCCTTCACTATTGGTTCAACAATCTGCAAAGAAACAAAGAGGAATATCAAGGGTGATCGAAGAAACAATTCATAGTTCTTAAATTAGCTAGTGATTTCCATAGAGCTGAGGAAAAGCTATACTTTAACCTTCAAAGAAGGTAAGACTGCCAACCATCAGGTCTTTTATAATAGGTCTTTTGTGATTATTGGTTTGATTATTATTATTATTATTTTAATTAGGTAGATTTGATTAATGATTGATTTATTATACTTAATTTGATTGTAATTGCTTAATTAGTAGTGTTTAAAACCCAGTTCGCAGACGAATTCACTCCCAGTTGTGTGTGCATAAGGACTGGGCTATTATGTTATGTATGGGCTTAGTAGTCCCATATCAAGCAGTATGGGATACTTGGTGCAGTTTATAATGAGTTTGGGCACCCTCACCTTAGCTATATTTTGGGATGAGTTCTTCCCAGATTCATTATTCTGTGTGGGTGGGTGGGTGGGTGTGAATGTGTAAACATAAAAATAATAAATTAAATATCATTCAATTAGCATAAGAATAATCACAAGGTAAGAAATATCAAAAGATTGTAGAATACACAACATGACTACACCTGTGACAGTAGACGTGCAGCTCCCAAAAGCCGCTCCAAAAAATTGTGTTTTCCAACACTTTTTCTTCTCTTTAAACTGTTTAAAAATTACTGGCTTAGTCCTAATTGAAATTTCAGATATAAAATAAGTACGATGGACTACATCATCACCAACAGTTTCGGCAATTCATGTTGAGCATATAGAATAAGAAATAAATGAGAAACTACAGGTACACCTCTGCTATGCATGTTCAGCACTTAGTATTTCCAATGCACTACTGGTTGTTTTGTAACAATACGCACTTATACCATGTAATTCAGAGTGACATACCAACAAAATAAACAAAGAGAATTAGGAATGAATATACCTTTCCAAAAGCTGCACCTTCTGTTTAGCTCTTTTTCCATTTATAACTAGAAATGACGAGCTCACAATTTCTTCCAAGTGAGCTGATTGCAGAAGCCTCAGATCTCTTCTAACCTACAGGACAACAATCGGGGCAATTAACAAAGATAACTGAAGGAAACACATCACACAGTAAAATGTTAATGGATGCATAGAAAATGAAGGAATAAACAAAATTACCTTCATTAGATATTGGAAATAGGAGCAGCGCCGATGCTGATTTTTGTTTTTGTAGACCATTCTATCAAGAATACCCTGTTCTACTTTAAGCTGATCTAGAAAAGACTTCACCCTCTCCTCAACAATTTCCATTTCTGAATCCATAGCCCCACACTGTACAAATTTTATACCAACAAAACAAGGTCAGTTAGAAAGAGCTGATAATAATGCAAGACAAACTTCAATTAGTTCCACTCTGTCATTTGTGAGCACATAAAAACTACTCCATATAATTTTAATTATGATTTTAGTTTTAATATATAAAAAAGTCATGATGATTTTAATTATAATAAATTGTCTTCAGGGGAAAGAAAAAAAGAAAAAAGGTTGGAACCCAATGCAGCTATACACCAGTTATTGAACTTCTAAACAAAAATATATGCCAATTCCAATTTTC
Source organism: Centella asiatica (assembly GCA_014636745.2). Classification (NCBI taxonomy): domain Eukaryota; kingdom Viridiplantae; phylum Streptophyta; class Magnoliopsida; order Apiales; family Apiaceae; genus Centella; species Centella asiatica. The sequence continues at coordinate 786,135 of CM025783.1, forward strand.
ATGTTCATGACATAATATATGTCATCATGAAAAGCAATCAAATAGATTGAAGGTTAGATCGCTAATGCTGTATGATAATTATAAAAATTTTCAAGGCTGAAATCAACGATGACGGTAAGTTTGGGCTGGTAGTTGAACTTCACTTGAGCATTTTATCAAACATCTCGAGTACAACCTTACGAAAACGATAACTACAACCAGCTCAGTTATGGAAAATTAAGAAAAAGAAATACAGAAGCAGGAGAGAGAATTACCTAGATAGCCGCCGCTTTTGGCAGAGGAGCAATTGGAGGAGCGAGGGCAACAGTTTGGCGGGAGCGGCGGAGAGGGAGACGGGCTTTGGGCGGGGCGGGGAGGGGAGGGGAGTGATAGGTGAGGTATTTTTTGTTTTCGTTTTTTATTTATGATTTTTATTTTTTGAACTACGGACTACTAAACTTAGTATATAAAGACATCTATAATGCCAATTAAGATTGCCTATGTCATTAAAAGACAGAGATTAAAAAAAATACACATCAGCTGTCATCTTGAATCAAAATTAAAAATCAAAGTAAATTTAGATTATTTTGCTATATATTTACCTAATTCTAAAGTGTATGCATAGATATTATATAAAATTTCCATCAATTACAATATGAAAAAGTTGATTAGTCGTTAAGTCGTCGTTTTCACGTAACCTCACAAAGACGGAAACTCAACCTCTTCAACTTTATATCGAATTTTAAGGATATATTTGAGAATTACTTTCAGCTTTTAGATTAAAAGTAAATTTTAATTTAAAAGGTTATTTTTCTAAAAGTAAGTAAATTTGTTTTGTTATTTTAAATTATAAGTTGCTTTAAAAATTGAAGTGTTTGACCTAAAAATCTATTTTTAAATTATAAGTAGCTTTTAAAGAGTTCCAAACGGGCCCTAAATTCTCAATTTTAAAGTTAGAAATATTGTTTTAGTTTCAGTTATAAATGATAAGAAATAGTATTGAGTGACATCTTTGCATTTAAAAATCATAAACTAATTCTAACAAAGTCATCTATGTTTAGAATATATTCCTCTTAACAATATCAGTATCGTTCGTTAGTTTTTTTTTTTTTAAATTTTAAAACTCAAATATAATGTAATATTTTGTCACTCTTAAAAACAGCTAAAATTACAAGTTTACACATGCATCGAAAAAAAATAAAACTTTAAGTACCTTAAAATCCTTATGTAATAACTTATAAATTTTACAAATTTACTACAAAAAGATGTCATACCATTATCATCACCTACTCATATAAATTAAAAAGAAAAAATTCAATATGATGACTACTTTCCTTTTTTATCTGATTAATTTATTACTCCCTCTGTCCCTTTTTAATTATTGTTCTAAACATTTTGTAAAATCCAAAATTAATTGTTCTTTTAAGTTTTCATGGCAAATTTGATAATTTATTACTTAAAATATTCTTATTTAATTGTATAGGATGAATTTTGTATTTGATCAAGATACTATTCATATATGTATAGTGTGTTTCATTTACTAACTTGAAAAATAAAAAGTGTCTTTTTTTTCATATCGCTAGTAAAAGTTTTAATAGAGGTAAGTATGAGAAAACAATATTTGTTATAAGTTATGATTGTTAGCCTTAACAGGTGTGTAAAATACTATAACAACAATTAAAAAGTGAGAGAGGAAGTATATATCATTAAATATGACCAATATTTACTCTTATTTTCAGACGTGGAACTAACCAAATAAAGTCATCTTTAGGAAGGAATGATAGCGAAACAACTACTAAATGTATTAATACCCCAATATAGTATTAGTAGTTGTAAGTATTAAATAAAAAGGTAGGCAGCAATAATAAATAAACCGGCGTGCACTTTGGTTTCTTCAAGTCTTCACTTGAGCTGCTTTTTGTTATTTCACGTTTTCTTCAGATTCAAGATTTTAACAGTGCCCTACCACTACACCAATCGAACTGAACACTTTTTTTTTTTCCTGAAAAATTGTTTTATATTTGTCTGATAATTACTTTTAAGTAAAGTAAAGGGGATTCCAGTCATTCTTATGGGCTTTTTTTCTTTATTCCAAAGAGCTTTTTAATACTTTGACGAATGTCATTGGGAGCTTTCATAGTAACCATCATTTCAGCTCAACTGATACTTGCACTATGAACATTTTAAAATAATTATGTATTTACATTAAAGCCCCCTGTTTGTTTGTTTGCGTCTGTATAGCTCTGAATAAGACTACATCATATTCGGTCAGACCCACTAGCAAGGCTGTTCGGTAAAAAAAATTCCTCCTCTCGCCGATTCTCTAACCTCTATTTGGTTGAGATTTCAAACCCAAGCTCAATCACTCAGAGTCGAAATTTGTCAAAACTAACCCAAATACTATTTCCTAATTCATTATTCTTTATCAGCTTTGTCTCCACCATTACAACCCTGCAGGCATTTCACAGAAATTTCAAAACTAAAACATCTTCCAAAGTTTCTACCGTAATGAAAAACTAAAACTTATATTTGAATCTCTAATGGGTGAAGATTAGCAGGTTGTAGAGTGTGTGTGGAATTACCGAAAATTAGGTTGCAGCCTATTTTTTAATTTTGGGCTGTAATAATTTTTCTAATATTTTTGAAAAATATAACTGCACATATTAAAACAATCTTAAAAAATAACAAAATATACAAAATTTTATGAGTTTATATGATATGCATCATAATTTTTTAATGATACAAATTCAACAATTTTTCGTGAGTAAAATTTTGTATAATATTATATAGTTATAAAAACTATTTTACGCATCATCAAAAATCATAAAAATTTATACAACTTCATGTTTTTGAATGCTCTATCTATTCATACGGTTGAATTTTGTAAAAAAATTATAAAATATAAGAAGAAACTAATGTAACGTATTTTTTAAAAACTAGGCTACAACCTATTTCCCACTTTTCATATACATATATTTTTAGTAATATAAAATCAATATAAAAATAGATTTCTACTATTTTTATCATATGAGACATATATATTATTTAAATGTTTTAGGGTTAAAAATGTAAAATTCATTATTTCAAATGCTTTAGACAATGAATTACCAAACAAATCATTTTCATTCGGCTTCTATTTCAAACAAAAACACTAAATCATTCGCACATCATAATTGTTCAAACTTACCTGTGCTAAACAGACCATTTCTCATGATATGTTAATTCAACGCTATATCCAACTTTAATAATCATATCTATTTAATTTTATTACTACATATTAATTGGCAATAGTCGATTCTATTGAGTCAATTATTGATTCAATCATTTTTTTTTTCATTATTGCTAAAAGCAGTTTAATTTGACTCAAATACTTTTTAGTTTTGACTTTAACAAATTGGTTTAAAACAAATTTTTATAAAAATATTATCTTATACATATAATTAAAATTATATTTATAAGAAAGCTACAAGTAAAAAAATATTTTAAAATACTTAATTTTACTTAAAAAAAAAAAAACTTGTATTACACGCGGACATACAAACTCGTCTACATTATTTCACAAAAACGAAAATACCATACATATATATTAATTCGTGGATACCTAAATCATCGGCCACCCACCAAAGTGACCAAACTTTCAAAAAGAAATTTTATACTACTAATACCTAATTTTTATTGAAAAATTATATTATAGGGATAATAACAAAGAAGAACTTTGACAAATTAATAAGACAAAAATACCCAAAGCATCGTAGCAAACAATAAGCCGGCAATCTGGACTTTTTCGGTAAATGAAAAAAAACACCGGTCAACCGTCCCCACAATTACAACAACAATACACGAGTTTCCGTTCCTTTACTCTGTTCACAGACAAATCACGCAAAAACAGACACAAGAACTTCAATTCCTTCTCCTCCTTCTTCAGTCCTTCTACTACTACTACATAAACAAAAAAATAAATATAAGCCCATCAAATGAAAGAGCCCACACACTTCCATAGCCATGGTCCAAAAATACACCAAGCCACCGGAAAGATGACTCAGCTTTGCCGGAAAATTGTTCGGATTAATATCAGATGGGTTTTACTTGAAAGAGTGCCATTTTTTCGGGATTTCTTTAGGTTTATATGGGACAGAATGTTTCTTTGTTCTATGTGGAAGCCAATAAGGTACCGACGTTTGGATCGCCGGAACTCTTCTCCGGCGATGGAGACAGTTGACTCCGATATGGGGCGTGAGGAGGACCCCGTGACTACTAGCGGCGGTGGGTATGACTCAGATTCTGATTTAGTTAGTCTCAAAATTTGTATAGTTGGTGATTGCCAAATTGGAAAAACAAGCTTTGTGGTAAGTTCTTTCTTCCTACTAGTTTCAATATAATAGTGTAGTTTTATTGACCAACTTGTGCATATTATCAATTGCTTCTACTTTTTATTTTTTTAAAAATTATTGTTAAAATTATTTTCAAGATCAAGTATGTTGGTGATGAACAAGAAACAAGAAGCTTGGAGACAAGAGGATTGAATTTAACTGATAAAACAATTGTTGTTCGAGGCGCAAGGATTACTTTTAGTATATGGGATGTTGGAGGTACCATATCAATGATATGATTTTAGTTCTTTTTTTATTTTGATTTCTTGATATTTTCTTGAATATTTTTTGATGAAAATAAAAATAAATTTATTTGTAAAATGGATCGTTCTAGGGGATAAAGGGTCGCGTGATCAAGTTCCGCTTGCTTGCAAAGATGCGGTGGCCATTTTGTTTATGTTTGATCTTACTAGCAGGTGTACACTTAACAGGTAAGCATTTATATTGTTTAAACAAGATAAAGTTATATATTTTTTTGTTTTTTGATATTTGTGTGTAAGCAGTAAGCTCATTGTGTTATTTTAAAATATTGCAGCGTAGTTGAATGGTATGATGTAGCAAGAAGGTGGAATCAGGTAACTAACTTGTTGGCCGCAATGCTTTTCTATACATAATCATCGTTAGTTAATTGAGTAATTTGTAGAAATTATATTTTAACAAAAAAAAAAGGAAAATTGTTTGAATATCTTTATTAAGTTTGTTGTTTGGGAGAAGAAGCGGCAGAGGCTTGTAGTGTGAAGGGGTTACAACATAAAAGAGTAATAAGTACAATGGGTGGAAATTAATTTAACAAGGCGATATTGTTACATTGGCAATAAGTGGTAGGGGCTCTTTTTCACACATCAAGAAAAGGGTTGTAATGGCCCTTAGTATAGTGGGTGGACAAGCAAGCAAACAACAGAGAAAAGAACCTGAAAAGCCCCTTAAAAGAAGAAAAGGAAAAAAAAAGAAAGGGTAGTTGAAACTTCATGGTTCGTTAGACAATAATTGAAATATAATGAATGTTGTAACTGAAACATTCTTGATGTACTGTATAATAGTCCTTTTCAAGTGCTAATGATAAGGAAAAATGCTATCTAATTCAATAATTGGTCTAAATTATTGTGTGCTTTTGAATTATATTCCCAACTTAAATTTTTTTTAAAATATTTTTGTAATTATGCAGACTGCCATTCCCATACTAGTTGGAACTAAATTTGATGATTTTGTGAGGCTTCCACCAGATCTCCAATGGACGATTGTGACTCAGGTTCAATTTCTTCCTTTCACCATTACTATTCTGCATCCCGTTATGTTTGAGAATTCTAAATATTCTAAAATATGCAATTAGGGCCGTTTATAATTTTATTGGATTGAGATATTGATAAAATTGGTGTTTACCTTAATTTGAAGACCGAAGGAATTAAATTGCGAAGTGTAATTTTAAAAGATCAAGATTCGAATTATTGCAGATTATATAAAAATAGCACCTTAAAAGTACCATGTAATATTTATTCACGCGTGTATGAATTTTTAGGTTGTGATTGCTTATGTAATATTTATTTATGGGAGTCTTCGCGTGTCAAGTCGTAGACACATGTTCATATGGGAATGGGGTAACCACAAGAAAGGAAGATTCCAACCTCTTTCCTTTGGAACTTAATTTTCTAGATGAAGTATTAGATTGATCAACTACTGACCTACTCTTTAAGACACATATTGAATATTCGTTTTTTAATTATCTTATTTATGTTGACCAATTATTAATTAATAGTAAAACTTATGAAGACGCTTTTTCTTTCACTACTAGAAAAATAGAAATAATAATGTATTTTATGTAGATTTTCATAATTTCTATCTTTTCATTTTATTTACGATTAGGTAAATCCGAATAGGAAAAAGTTATTTAATACGAGGAAGGTATGTGTTGAAATTGAAATGACAAAATGAATGCAGGCGAGGGGATTTGCGAGGGCGATGAAAGCAACGCTTTTTTTCTCAAGTTCAACCCACAACATCAATGTCAACAAGATCTTCAAATTTATAATGGCGAAGCTATTTAACTTGCCTTGGTCCGTGGAACGTAACCTGACACCTGGTGAACCTATTATTGACTTCTAAATTTGCTTCTTCTTTTTTTTTTTTTTTTTTTTATCAAAATCAAATTATTGTATATACGTAGTCACACACATACACGTCCACATCTATTCCTGTAACAACAGAGTGAGTTTATTTCACAGTTTTCACATTGTAGAAATGGTGCCGATTGACATTTGAAGAAAGTTAAATCTTATGACACATCTTTTTTTTTCCTTCCAATAAGTAGAGAATTCTAACCAACGACAATGTTATATGATGGATAATGTTGATGTCTCAAGTCTCAACGTTATGCATTGGTATCTTCTTGAAAGTGGATGAAAATTTATTACTGCAATTAACCTCCCGAGAGTAATTACATTTGATATTGTCGGAAAAATAATCAGTGTAGTACACTGAAAATATTAATTTCACTAAAAGAAGTATAAAAGTATTTGTTAAAGTTTAATTGCTTTAGCAACACATTGACAATATCAACGCAAGTAATAAGAGCAGCGTACTGTCAATTGCTTTAGCTACGGTAACTCGCTTCAGCCGAATGACAAACGCCATTGAAATTTTCTAACAAAACAAAATTAAGAATCCAACAACAAATAAAGGAAATAACGTTTCCCTCGGAGTACCAAAATATTTCAATGATAGCAAGCCACAAATTATATGTTGCAGAGACGGTACAGATAATGAAGCTAATTTGGAGAAACCACCAAATTCATTCGGGAGTTTATGGGCATTCCTGTATTTCAGGGAATGTTGCACTTGTATAATTCCATGGACTAGACAACACTCAGATGTTTTGTGCACGTAATGAATTGGTCTCCAGATAAATATGGATACATCCATCTTCGAGATGCAACACATGGCAAAAACTTCACCAAGAGGGGCAGACGGAAAACTAATGATGCAATCATCCAGCAGATTGCTCGTGCAATAAAACATACTCTCGGCTACAGAAATAAAAGATTTACTATTAGAAAGTTGTTGAGGAAAAGGAAATCTATAGCGCAACCAGTTTTCGATTAAAAAATAACCAATTTTATAGATACGCAGCAATTGCTCAGTATATAACCAGTTCTAACGCAAATGTGTATCCCATCATAAACAACCTACCTACTGTTGCCGAACTTAACAGTGTCTCCCTCAAATAGTTCATAATATCGTTGAGGTTCAATACGCTCTTGCTGCAAATATAAATCAAGTTAAAAACTTATAGCATCTTTGTATATTTTTAGAGCCTAGAATGGAAAGCAAGATGGCAGAAAACTACTTACATTAATGAAGGTCCCATTTGTGCTTCCGAGATCCATAATGTAAGGCCTTTGTTGTAGATAAACAAGAGAGACGTTAGCCACATGTAACGTTAAGTATAAACATAGCCAATCAACTTGAATTAACTGGAGCAAGGGTTTGGAGCATATTTCCTACCTCACTTGCTTTGACAAAGTACCATCAGGTTGCTCCTTTTCAACTTGCCTGTCAACAAGTCACAAATGATAACTTATAGTTACTAGAAATGATGTTTAAACCATTTGGAAAAAGGAAAAGAAAAAGAAAAAGAGAAGAAGGTACATTTATTGCTACATTTATGCAACTTATTTTCTAGTTTAAAAGAAATAATGGGTGAGAGTACTTCAATTTTTCTTACCGGTACTGAAGAACAGCATGCTGTTTGCTGCATGAAGGGTGGTCTGTGGGGATCTCTGCCACCCTTCTCTCTCTCCCAAAAAGGTAAGAGGGTTGCCGATGCACATACAGAGGTTCTGTTCATCAGATATACGTAACATAAAATAGGCTTAATTGTATAACATTAACATATTGTTAATAAGCCACATAATCACACACCAAATTCGAACCCTAAATGGACGCTGCTATTGCAAGTAACACGGAGTCGGTACAGTCAAAATTGTGACCCAACATAGAAAGACCAAACAGTTAAAACTGAATCCTACAGATTTATAAATCAAGTAATACCAATACAGTAATTATTAGCAACTAAAATTACTATGATTAATTTTTTTAGAAAAATGTGAAAAAAGAACCAAATTTAAATGTGTTTATCACAATTAACAGACAGCCAACCCTCTGAAAACTAGAATTTAATGACTTAATACTTAATGGCAATGTAAACATAACAATCATAAAATTCTTGGGATTGAGAAATTATTAATTATTAAGTGGACTGAAGTTCCCACTGTAGTGAAACTTGAAGCAAAAAATAATGATGATAAATAAAATAAAAATTTATAATAGCAAATATATCAAACAGATTCTCTACAACAGACTCAAAAAGTGAAATAATCAGAATGGTGCCAAAACTTCTTGCATCAAAGTCAACATTACAATAGACCAGCTTCATGGCTTCAACTCTTGGAGTCGTGGCTTCTGCTTTGTTGTATTAGACAAGATACAGACATGACTTTCTTCCTAAAAGATAGTGCATCTGAGATATCAACTCTACGGGTTTCACTCAAACATGTTTCCTTATAAACTCAAACAAAATATCTGTAAGGTGGAGGGAGGGGGGTGGGGTGGAGAGAGAGAGAGAGGTGGAGGGGAGGGAGAGGCTATACGAGTATACATCATAATAAATTACTGAAATTTGGCATTTGTGACAAAACAACAGGAGCATATATAATTAACTAACTGCAATCTAGATCTTCGAGAGGGGAAAAAAGCATACCGCATTATTAAATAGAACTACTTTAACAAATTAATGCAACCCAATCTGAAATAAAGGGATGTTCAGTTTGGATGGATTCATATTATAAACATGAATTAGTGTTTCCATCGCCAATTTAAGGATAAAATTAAACATATAGTCTCCCTAAATTTACCGTTAAGCATATCTCCACCCTTGAAAACATACAGTCTCCACCTTATATCTGGTATGCGAGAATCTGGTGGCTCAGTGAAAAGCAGTGTAACGCCTGATACGGAATAAAATCAAGTCAGGGACAGCTGGAGATACAACATTTTGGACACTGTGAAACTAATTTGTCCATAACTCCTTTTTCTCTAGCCTGGTATAACTTGCAGGTAAATACAAAATAAAGTAGAAATAAAAGATGCCCGCCTGAATAAATGATTTGCTGCTATATAAAAACTGTTGAGGACCACAACAATATATACAATTTAATAACTCAATAATCCATCTACTATTGATCAGCAACGTAACTGAACATTTCTCTATAAATTGAGGAACAGGAAAAGTCAAATGCAAAAAAAGCCATCTAGTTAAGAAAATCTTTTAGTCATCCTGCAATAATGTTAACAAGATGAACAAGGACATGCATTCTAAAAACTAGAAGATCAAGAGAACTATATTCTAACAAAGTAACAAGTATAAAACTGAAGAAAACAAGGATCTGCAAGTAAAACAACCAAACCACCTGCAAATATATACTTTAATACAAGTAAATTAGCAGCTTCCTGACATTTCTCTCTTTTAGAAGTAAACCATCATCGAAATTTGGAGTTAAAAGGTCCAGTTAGAAGAAAATAATCCCCCTATTACATTAGATTTGAAGCAATGAAAAACTCACCTCTAACTCGATTTGTTTCTGCAGCAAGTTTTCCCGACAACTCAAATGAAGGCTTTTGCTGCAAATGAAGATTAGTCAAGCTTGTGCTTATAAATTTAACAAGAACATAAGGGAATAACATGAATTATGAACATTATCAGGAAAAAGACAAATGAGAACAAAAAATGCTTATGCTCGGTAACAAGATTCATTTATAAAAATAACTACATTAAACAAATAACAACGGATGCCTTGTGCATTTGGGAGAAAAAGCAATAGTCACCTTTGCCTTATTTTCCAAGGCCTCTGCAGCAGCTGCCATCTTAGCCACTGAATCATCATTTGCATTCCTGATCAAGATATATGAATAAGTTAGACCCCTTCTCCTAAGAGAAAGTACCTACTGACTAGCACATTCAAAGTATCCCATAAAAGATAGAGTTTAGATGAAGGATTGAGGTCCTTGGATATTTGCTGACATGGGGGAGGTTCTTAAAAGTAGGCAAAAGGTTTTGTTGTCTGCGCTTCATCGGTATCCATCATATTTAATCTTTTACATTTCTATCATATTTAATCTTTTACATTTCTATCATATTTGATCTTTATATTTCAGATACCTTTCCACTAGAATGTAGCCGTGTAGCAATATAGAAATCAAATTACATCTCTACAATGATGGCTGATAATAAAAAATAAGTACTTAGCTTGTTCATGGTAAGTACATCTTTACATCAATATAGCTTGTTACCAATTGCAGCAAGTCCTGGTCTATTATCTGGTAAAAAACCTAAATGCCTAATATAAACTATAATTCACCGACTCTACTGGCATCAAGGATTCCTGGCCCAAGAAACAGAAATACTAGTGGAGATCTGGAACCATGTCATAAGGAAGTTCTAGATGCTTCAGGTGCTTGAACACTAATAACTAATATCACATCAGAACATGGTACAGCATTATTTTAGAGATTCATCCATTACTAGCCAAAAAAAAACTATGAGGGGAAAATAAAAAAGCAGCAACTTACCCATGTTCACCTCCTTTAGAATTATTCACCTGAAAATAATAAAATACGTCAAATATCCGATCAAACAACCATGCACGGTGTACTTTGATATTCGTGATTTGTTTGAATTGCATATTTATTTTTGTGTGTGTGTGGTTTAAATTCAAATGATCTTCTATTATAAGAAATGCTCATCGCATGTAAAAGCTGAAAGCTAAGGACTTAAGGTAGTGGATATCACCAGACACCTCGTCACGTGCTCCAGGATCAGCAGCATTAGGAGAGCGAGATCTATGCCTCTTCATACGGTGATGATATGATGGTGAAGTGGACTTCCCATGATTTGATCTAGATGACCCGTTATCAGCTGCATCCCTTCCAGACCTCTTCTCCCTTCGTGCTCCTAGTTCCCTCTCTGAGTCCCTTTCCCTGTGAGTAGACCTGTCGCTCCCCTTATGGTCCCTCTTTTGTTCCCCCTCACTTGCTTTTCCAGCCTTAATCTCAGCTTGTGCTCTTCTTAATCTCTTAGTCCGTGGTGAAGGAGAATGAGATACAGGGGAAACTGACTTGGGCTGTTTAGGGGACCTGGTATGATTAGAAGTTCTCTCTCTAGAAGGAAAGTTTCGTAAAGGAGACCTCAACTTTTCATGTATCGGTGACCTAGTATGACCTGCTGCTTTCTCTCTAGCCAGATTATGAAATTCAGGTGACTTAGATTTTGTACGTCTTGGGGACCTGGTGTGACTCAAAGGTTTTTCTCTTATTAGAGAATGAGATACAGGTGACCTCGACATTGCACGCCTTGGGGACCTGGTCCGACTTAAAGGTTTCTCTCTCACAGGGGAACGAGGTACAGGTGACCTGGACTTTGCACGTCTCGGAGACCTGGTTCGATTTGATGGTTTCTCCCTCACTGGAGAGCTTGCATTGTTTGAACTTCTGCGACGAGTAGGAGATCGTTCTCTTCGCGACGGGCTCCTCCTATGACTTGATACGCGAGCTTTAACTGGAGATTCTGAATGATCAGATAAATTCCGACCCATTGTTTGCCTAAAAAGCTCTGGCAAGCTCACCTAAATGGCAAAGATGTCAATCAAAATTACAATAAGCTACCAAAAAGAGTTGGCAGAATCCTGTGTAGTGAGAGATATCATGTATAATGGAAACTAATGATAAGCATCTCAAACATATGAGTGATAGGCTGCAGTCTACAAAATAGACTCGAGTTCCAATTATTTAGTTTTTACACTGATTTAGATAAATCCAACCTTATAGATGGATAAAACTTTTAAAAATACGAAGGTCTACAAAATTTCATATTATTTGGTGATGCGTAGAATAACTTTTATATCTACATAAAAGTATGAAAATTTTACTCACAAAAACATATTAAACTTATATGGTTATAAAAACTATGATGCACATCACGAAAACTTATGGAATTTTGCATACTCGTTTATTTTTCATGTTGTTCTCATCCATATGGTTAATTATTTTTAAAACATTACAAAATATTGTTTTATAAAAAATGGTATAACCCACATAAGAAAAAAGGGCTGCAGCTATACATATCAACGTTATCTGCAACAAAATGCACATAATGAGTAAAATGATTTGGAATCCAACCACATATATTTCCGTATCCCTTTGATTAGTAGCTGATAAGCAAAGAACATAAAGTCATAAAATTTTGGCTACTCTCTCATCGGTATACATGTATTGACAGGCGTAATTACTCACCATAACAACAAATATTAAATCTCAATTCTCAGACCAAATTTTCTCTGGAATCAATCAAATAAAAACCAGAAGCCCACCAATGACAACGTCAGGTTATGACAAATTCTGCAGTGTCAGAGTGAGTTTTCCTTTTATATCTAAATTGTGCAATTCCAGCCACTAAAGCTTACGCTTCTGTAACTAAAATTTACTCCTTTAGAAACTCCAATCTCACACACTCTCGACAAAACAAGTTGTTTGTTGGTAATCCCACACAGTTGTAAAATCCTGGCTCCGCCACTAACAGGAAAATTATCTACGAGCAATCAACAATAACGACACAAAAACTGCACATTAAGGCATTAAGAACCAAAAGACATGACAAAAGAGACAAACTAGCAAGAAAAACCTTATAAACCCTAGAATTCTGAAAAGAAAAACAAAAATCAACAGCAAAGAAGACACTTACGATGAAAGTATGATGTCGTAATTAGTATTCGTTGGATTTGGGATACTTCGCCGGAGATGATTATACATACAATCCAATACAATAGTGAGCAAAACAAAGATGGAAGATTGATTTGGGAGCGAGAGAGACTCTGGACGTGTGGAGCGTTGCGGACTGATCGATACTTGGAGCGAAAGGTAGTGGGTCTGTTAACGATCATGTTGGACTAGGGCGTTAGCACTGTATCCTCCTCTGGATTGGGCCTTGGCCCGATCGGTAGCATTATAACAATTTTCCTCAAATCAAATAAATCTAATAAGTTGACGCAAATAAAAACCAAAAGGATAAGTGGTACTGTATAAAGTGGAAACTTTCGTCGAATTCATGTTTGAATTCACATAACACTATATTAGTTATAATGACAAAAAGTAAACTACTTAGTTATTAACAAGTCGAAAGTACTTATTATTCATTATAAGAATCGTTACTTCAGTCTTTTTTTCTTAATTTTGTCCGATTATTTGTTTAAATTTGTTTTAAATTACATATTAATTATACTACAAAATTCTTCAACAACTTTCATTCTTCTCAAACTATTGCCGGGAAAGACTATGTTAATTTGTTTGTTAAATACTCATCCAAATTTCGTTGGAAGATTATTCCTTAATTCAAAAAAATTACTATAATAACCTTATTGCACTTGGTGCAAATTGTAGTAACTCAATTCCCATTCGGGTTTTGTGGGGAACAAAAAAACAGATATTAAATAATTTTACAAAAGAAAAGGGCAACATATATGATGGATTCTCATCAACATAAAAAGAAAAAGGATATATAATATAAATTTAGTTATTTTAACATGATAATGATTAGAATTTGTATTAAGTTTCTTAATATGCGTAGTTTCCGTTAAAGTGAAAAAACTGAGATAAAATGAGGAGGCAACGAACGAAGGAACTGTACATAAAATTGCCAACTCGTATAAATCATCGCGGAAAGCGCAGTGCGTATTTTAACTACTACTAAATATATTCTTTATATATATCGAGAGAGACGGAGCAATCTAATTCCAAAGATGGCCTTCTCCTCCACAGTCCCAAATTGCAGAACGCAAACCCCATCTTCTTCTTCTTCACATCTACCAAAACCCTACGCTTCTTTCATTCCCTCCTCCAATTCGCCCCTTAATCTTCGCAAATTTACAATTTGCCCATCCAAGCCTCCTTCAATCTCTTGCATTCTCACCACCAAACCGTCGCAGGTAATGGGGGAGGAGGAGAAGTATGACAGGGAATCCAAACCGGCGGTTCTTCAGCGCCCCGATTCATTCGGTCGGTTCGGAAAGTTTGGTGGGAAATACGTACCGGAGACCCTTATGTATGCTCTCTCCGAGCTCGAGTCCGCTTTCAAGTCTCTTGCTAGTGACAGAGAGTTTCAGGTACTCTCTTGTTTGTTTGTTTTTTCCTTTCCTTTTTTTCTAGCAATGGATAGGGTTATTTAGTTATTACTTAGATGCTGTAATTGATAAGGTTATATCTCACTGTATTATTTTTTTTTATTTAAATCATAACAAGAATTGGTTGGGCAGATTATTAATTTTCTTGGGTGCCGTTTGGTTGTTTATTTCTGCATTAATCTTTGCAAGAAAATGAAAAGGAGACAGCTTTTGATTTTAACAGATCTAATGTTCTGAAAGGGACGGTCACCTTCCCACACTAAAACCCTCAATTTGTGTTTTAAGCTTGTGGATGTTGTTATGTATTTATTTTTATGGAGTTAGTAGCTGAATTCCGTACTCGTTCCCCAAGTTATAATTGTGCAATTTCAAATAAAAAACAAGCACTCGGACATAGCTGAGATATAGTAAGCAATTTCCCCTATATTATAAAAATGAAATGAAAGAATAAACAATTTGATCGGAGATCGACGAATTGTCCCCTAACATATAGGGTTTACCCCCTTATTCTTAAATTTTTGTCGTCATGCAAATTTCCATTCATGAATAATACTTCATCTTTACTGTGGGTATATATCTAGTAAGCTAATTAGTTTTCCTTTCAATTTATACAGAAAGAATTAGATGGGATCTTGAGAGATTATGTTGGTCGAGAAACCCCTCTTTATTTTGCGGAACGACTAACAGAACACTACAAACGTTCAAATGGGGAAGGGCCTCACATTTATCTCAAGAGGGAAGATCTTAATCATACTGGAGCACACAAGATTAATAATGCCGTTGCCCAGGCTTTGCTTGCTAAACGGCTAGGGAAAGAACGCATCATTGCTGAAACTGGGGCCGGTCAACATGGAGTTGCAACTGCTACTGTATGTGCGCGGTTTGGGTTTCCGTGCGTTATTTATATGGGTGCTCAGGATATAGAAAGGCAATCACTGAATGTATTTAGAATGCGGCTTCTGGGTGCAGAGGTTTATTTTTCTTCTTATTCTCATCTGTCATTTTCTATTTTTTATATTGAAAAACAGTTATTTGACCTATTTTACAAGCAAATCTAAGAGAGGAATTGCCTGATTGTCAAATATTATGTTTCCTGCTCCTTTCTTATGGGGCTTCGCCTGTACCTTATAGAATTTATTTTCCCTGTTTTCATGTCAACAAAAAGGTAGTGCTCAACTGCTCATTCTTCTTTTCTCTTTTAATAAAATGTTTCTATATCACTGTTCATCCTTTGTGAACATTATTTTCCATCCAGAAAACATGTCATCTTAAGATATTTTGGTGAAGCAACTTCTGTAATTATATATTTACAATTTACGCTTCTTTCATTTGTATTTGGATTGTTACTGGCTCAAGGTTGGGCTACACATGCATGGCTACAGCCAAATTGCTTCCATCTTATATTATGACCTCGGGATTACTGAATATGCTCTTCATACTCAAATATTCATGATTTCGAGTTTGAGCAACCTATGTTTGATCACATTGTAACTGAATTATCTAAGCATAACGATATAGTGAAGCACATATTTCTTTTCCTGCACATTTTTTGTATTCTTTTGTAATTTCCCCCCCAAATCTAAACCATTGGTTTAGTGTCTTTGTGAATTCTTCTGTAGTGCATATTGGTTTTGGAAATATTTGTTCGCTTTTCCACTTCTACTACTGATTTGATATTTCTTAAGATAAGCCCTACATGCCTTCTACAACTATAAAACACTATCGGTCAAACTTAATTCTTGGAATTTCTCCACAGGTTAGAGCAGTTCATTCTGGTACAGCCACTTTGAAGGATGCTACTTCAGAAGCCATACGGGACTGGGTAACCAATGTTGAATCAACCCATTATATATTGGGATCTGTTGCAGGGCCACATCCTTATCCCATGATGGTGAGGGAATTTCATGCTGTGATTGGTAAAGAAACTAGGAAGCAAGCATTAGAAAAATGGGGTGGGAAACCAGATGTGCTGGTTGCATGTGTTGGTGGAGGTTCAAATGCCATGGGACTCTTTCATGAATTTGTTGATGATGAAGATGTAAGGTTGATTGGTGTAGAAGCTGCGGGTCTTGGCCTAGATAGTGGAAAACATGCTGCCACATTGACAAAAGGAGAGGTCGGTGTGCTTCATGGAGCTATGAGTTATTTATTACAAGATGACGATGGGCAGATAACTGAGCCTCATTCAATAAGTGCAGGGTAAAGATATACCACTTAGTAGCTTCTTCTTGTTTCATGTGGAATGATTTGCTAATTTCAACATTTGATCATCCTTTTTGATTGATAGTCTTGACTACCCTGGAGTTGGACCAGAGCACAGCTTCCTAAAAGATATAGGACGGGCTGAATATTATAGCGTAACCGATGAAGAAGCATTGGATGGTAAGGTTTATTAAATTAGTTTTAAAGTTTTGGTCTATATTCAATTTCATGATGCCCGCGCAGTTCCTTTTTCATTTTCTTATATATACTGCATTATGGGAAAGGATTAAAATTATTTAGGTGTTTGTGGCATAAATTTCTAAGTTATTTTTAAATACATTTATTTACTTGGTATTATAAATGTTCTTATGATATTTTACAGTATAACATACAAGTACATAAATACGTTAGTGCAACCTCTATCCTCAAAAGTGAAAGTACATTTTTTCTTGAAAATTAAAGAAATTGTCTAAGAGGATAGAGTATAAAACGAGTTCCAACTTCAACCATGATGGAGCTCAAATATATCATAAATCTTCATTATTTTTTGTTGCATTTTTCATCCTTTTTAGGGACAAAATTTGTTTGTACATTTATCATCCCTTTGAAGACATCGTTTGTATATACGTAAACATAAATATTATGTGTTTGTATGTTTTAGAATCCATGCGACAAACATCCTAAAAAGAAAAAAAAGGTATACCATTCTTTCAGCATACACAGACACATACTTGCATACACAGATTTATTCTTGAGAGAGATATCTTCCCCAAACAAATTTGATATCATTGTGCTTCTTTTGGCTATATGACAGCTTTTACAAGATTATCTCGACTAGAGGGCATAATGCCAGCACTGGAGACATCTCATGCGTTGGCCTATTTAGAGAAACTTTGTCCAACCCTGCCAAATGGAACGAAGGTTGTGCTTAATTGCAGCGGTAGAGGAGATAAGGATGTGAACACAGCCATGAAGCATTTGAAAATTTGATTTCGGTGCTTGCAACATCTTTCACGGGTGCTACCAAAAGGTTGGAGGGGTAGTGTACCAATGCATGTCCCGGATGTAGATTGTGTTGAATGGATGAAACAGAAATTTATTTGCTTGAATAAATATCCCTGAATTTTGTATTTGGAAGGTGACGTTGTCCTCCATATTATAGCAAAATTTTATTTTTATTTATTTTCACATCTTTGATTTAGTGCCATATCATATCAGTTGTTTGACCTTGTAATTTTGCTGTGCCTAGACTCATATTACGAGAGAAAACTTGTTTTGGGCGTTTAGGATGGTGGGCTTAATATGAATCATCTTTGCCCACATGGTTACATTGTCGAGCTAGCAACATGGAAATAATGAAATGACATGGTTAGGTTCATGCACCAGAGGCCCACATAAAAGCTGGCTCAGAAGTCAATCTCGTGAACCATCTGATTATCACTAGCTTTACTCTGTAGTTCTGATCTGAGCCTTATTCAGCAAAAATGAAAAAAAAAAAAAAAAGGAAGCTTCAATGGGCGGAATAGAAAATGGAAATTTTGGAAATAAAGTAAACCTTCGGCCTTTTTTGCACTTTGGTTTACACTTTTATGGGGAATTCTTCTTTCACAGGTGCTCGCCCAGGTTCCGCGTTACACAACTTCTTTGGTGTTCACATTATGCTTAGCTAAGTCTACTTATTTTCTTCTAATTAAAATATTTAATAAAATAGGAAATAAAATTCCAACAAGCAATATTAAACCCCTAACATATTATTACTCGTAGAGTCTAAAACTTTCTATCATATTATTCCATCTACTTCGAAGGACAATCATCTACCGATAATAAAATCCAATAAAATGATGTACACTTGCACGAAATCATCTTATTTACGTTAATCCACGAAGGGTAAAATAATTTCTGCAGAGATTGGACATCATATGCCAGTTTAAATCTGCTGTATCATTTGATGTTCATCTTATGTCATATTTTCTCTATAGCTGTGATATATGTAATATTTTATATTTTTAATTGAAAGATCTGAAACTTTAAGGATTGACATGACAATCTGGTGGAGAAATAAGATACAAGATAAGACACAAAATGCCACATTTTTCTCCATAATTGACATGTATTACACACACACACATATATTAGTTTTTTTTAATTGAAGGATTAAAATTCTAAGGATGACATGACAATTTTAGAGAAATAAAATACATATTAGAATAGAAAATTTCAAATCATCGTATAGAGAGAAGTTTGGCAAAGCAAAACGTTTGTGGATAGCTTGTAAAAAGTCAATTTAAATTGCCTTAGATTTCAACTTACAAGACCCTCTAAATAATGAAGTCTTTATAACTGAAATACATGGTTCTACTTACATTTTCTTATAGCAATTGTTGCAGTTATTAGTTATGCAATTGATTTGATAGAAAAAAATAAAATAATGAATTTTATGTATTTCTAATCTACACTCCTACATAAATAATGAATTTTATGTATTTCTAATCTACACTTCTACATCAAAATTTGTCCATGCCATCACAATTCACAATTTATTCCATCATAGTTCACAATTTCTTTGTTACCATATTTTTCTTGTAATTTCTCATTCTTTTCTTCCGCAATTATTTTTCTTTTTCTTAACTCATTTTATTCTCTATTTCTCGTGACATTCCATCTAACCAAATACAACTTATAATTCTCATGACATTCCATTCAACTAAATACAACTTATAAGGTTTGCGCCGCCGCCGCCGCCGCCGCCACCACCACCACCACCCCCCAGTCAAACTCCGCCAGCAAACCGGAAATATGAAAAGTTCGCCGGAAGTCAAAACTTGAAAACTCACCTCATTTATCACATATATATATATATATATATATATGTTATCACTTTAGAGGCAAAATTGGTGCATTTGATTGTCGAAATACAATATTACATACCATGTTTGGCTGTTACCTTAATTTATTTGCTGTTTATAACAATGTTCTGAAATCCCCAAGTTTCATTGCCTTCAAAAGAGTACAGTACCCCAGGATGGGGACAAAAGAAAAGGAAACGAAAATCCTGTCTAACAACCTGTATAATATTATAATTTTTGATTCCGAACTCATTATTACTAACTACAAGAACTGCAGGTCCCATATGTCACAAGTCCCATAAAGACACCATAGCACAACAAATCTTGAAACAGCCACTCATTTATTCTACACAACTCTAAATTTGCATCTCAGCTTCATTGCTTTGCCTGTTCAAACAAAAAGAATATAGTTTAGAATGCAACTACTGCAGATAACTTAGACTGTGGGTCTTTGTGATGCCAGTAGAGTAGAAGAAACCTAACCCCTGAACCCTGATCATCATAGTTCTTTTGCGTCACTAACAGTTGAAAGTATTTTGCGGTGATGTAAAGGATGCAAACATATACATCACGCATAAGAACAAGAGATAAATGACTCTACAAGTTCACCCGATCACAAGAAGCAAAATGATAACCAGGTCATAACTCGGTCTACTAGAGATGAATTCAAACACCGACAAACAAACACTAAACCTATGGGCAGCAGCAAGATAGCCAATCAAAGCAAATCAAATTTTCAAAAGTCATGTTGTTGCTACTCAACATTTTCTTTTGGACAGCAATTTGATGTGAATACCATGGGTTAAGCCACAATTTGGATCAACAAAAGTGTCTCGCCTCTAAGGTTCGCAAGGCACCATCATAAGCATACACAAGTGAGCTTTTAGTTGATGAAAGACAATAAGAAATTACAAGAAGCAAGTTCAGTTCAAACATCTGAGGACAAATAAATAAATTGTGGATGAATAACTCGTTTCCTTTAAATTTTTACTTCTACCAGCGTGCATTGAGCAAAATGTGTGTATTAGCTTTCTAGTTAGAGGATATGGTACGAATGCTTGTTATTTAGAGGACTCTTCCTCGACTGCTTTTTCTTAGGCAGAATAGAGCACCAAAAACCATCAAATGCATCTAGAACATCTACTACTAATAGTAATATTCTCCTACGTTCCACCACAGTACTCTGGAACAGAGATATTATCTTCTTCCTGAAGTCATCACTCAGGGGAGGGCAGATATTTTAATTCACATCCAAAATAGATGACCTACTCCATAACAAGCATATTTTGTCCATATACACAATTTCACATAGAAGTCAACTCACACAGTGAAGTCTTCCTGAGCAATTGGGGAACTATCGGACAGCATAAGATATGTATTTAAGTCATGCTTTGTCTTTAACAAGGAAAGTAATGAATTACCTGAGAATACAAGAAAGTTCCGAGGACAGCAATGGCAGCTCCTAGAGCATTTACGGGCTGAACAGGTGTACGGAATATGATGATAGAGGAAACTATGACAGATATACGTTTCATGGTGTTTCCAATGCTAAATGTCAAAGGAGAGATCTCATCTAGGGACATGTATGAAACCTGATTGTAGAGATGATAGAATACACTCTGGGCCGCCACCCACCTGTTGTACACAAATATCAGCCACAAAAAATTTCTATTACAAAAAGGAGAAATATCTACCTTTTAAGCTTCTTAAAATTTACCATTTTATAAGGTTCTATAGATGTTTAAAAAACATGCCTAAAGTTGTACTATAGTCTTGCATCAAACTGTAAATAATTTCATTTACGGAGTAGTAGCAATTAGAATTTCAAATGCTCTAAACTTAATGTAGAACTCTGTGACAAAGGATTAACATTTTCTAAAGGATATTATTGGAGAAATTTTAATTTAAGCACATTTACTAATGAATAATCACGTGCAATTGATCAACTGATTGGGTAAAGTAAGATAGCAGAATTGGAAAATAAAGACATTTCTAAAATAACCTGCGTTTGATAAGGAATTAAGGGTAGTTACTTTCATAAGCCTTGTGACAAACTGCCAATGATTAATTTTACGGATACATCATCAGGTAAAACAGTCAACAGAGATTTTGCTTACGTTATAATTAGCCAATTTATTATATATTGCGTGCATAAAGACAAAGTAGAATGTGCAAACAAGATTCGGTAATACAAGCTTATTTACCAGACAAAATTTGGGCCAATCTGAGAGATGGCAGCTTTCCATCCAAGTGCCCACATCTGTGGTCCCTCCACAGCAATTGCAAATGGTGTGAGAATTAACAGAGATAAGATAGACAAACAAGCATAGTAGTTCATTCCACTAACAGACTTCCCCTTCATGCCCCTCTTTGAAAATATATTTCTGAATACAAACGCCAAGTTTGAAATCATTGCTCCCATGAAACCTGAAATTGACAAAAACCCCGTCACTAAAAGCATCAAAGAACAGCCAATGAAAGAGAGATGCAACATAAATTATATTCAAACCCCAACCACTAGGGCATCATCTTTTAATTTCAGATTATCACATAGTTCCAGGAACCAACTATACAAGAAACTTGTGACTTCTTAGAAAAAATTAAAAGTGATAAGCAAGTTGGGGAATGCATTTATTTTTCAAAATAATAACACTTGTACTTTTATAAGTCACTGAAAATTTTACAACTAATATTTACTACATAATAACTAACAGAACAAACATGGACTTCTAAATCTATAGTATTATTATTAATTGCGGTTCCTTACTAAACTCCTTATATGATAGGTCAAAGGAATTCGGTTCTCAATTTTCCTACCTATTCAGCGCAATCATAAGGGGCATAATACAAGAATCTAAGTGGAACACGTTAAAATATAATACATCACATGATAAAATTCAAAACTTATGCAAGGGGAGTTTCTCTGATTACCAATCATGTTGAAATTCAGCTCAGTTAGAGCAGCAAGACTGCAGCCACCGATTATCGGAACAAGTGACAAGTAAACCGGCAATGGAAATGTCTCGCCCAAGATGAACCTCGATACCAATACACTAAAAGCAGGTTCACCACTTTTGATAATATGAGTAAATGATACCGCAACTTTTGACATACTTACAGTAGCTGCTACATGCCCTATGGTATGTGCCACAGCAACCTGAAACAATCTCAAAAATCATGAATCAACAAACCCAGAAGATCAACAACCCCAGATCACAAGATTACTACCATAAACAAAAACCCAGGTCAGAAGATTTTAAAAAACTCCTAATTTGCTTACAGGGAAAAGGGTTTTCCAGAACTCAGGATCGGTCTTTGGAGCTTCAGCCACCCTTAGAGCCCAAGAGACCAACATAATGAGAGAGCCAGCAGCAAGAGAGAGAGTGGAGGTCAACCATGGAAAGGGAAAAGCATTCAAAACTTTCTTGTTGTATATATTGAATACCACATTCAAAGCCCACCACGTTGCAAAGTAAATACCAATCTTAACCTTCCTTGCAGCTTCACCAGGGGTTTCTGCTTGCTCGATCTTCCCATCGATCGGCTGCGATTTATCCGCCTCGTAAGCTTTGCATGTGGTCAAAGAAGATGACTTGTGATCATCTCTTCTCAGAGACCCAAAACTCTCAATTGAAGAAACATAGAGAGGCTTTGAGGCCGAAATTATACAGGCTTTCGACTGGCGGAGATTATTCTCCGGTGTAAGTGGCGGCAGTACCAAGAATTTCCGCTGGGGGATCGGAGATTTTTGCCGGAAAAGATCAGAACCGTCGATCGTTACATGCGATTGCTTAATAGAAGAGATCATCATTGTAAAAGTTGGAAACAGAAGATGGGTTTTTTGATTTTGACCGAAACAGAAAAACCCTTGAAAAGATCGAAAGATCTCTCACAAAGTCGTGAAGATGTCAAAGTTTGAAAGAGAGAAGAGACAGAGAGCCAAGTGCTTTACGACTCTTTGTCAAACAATGAGCTCTATGAGATCATCTAAAGGGTTTTATCTACAAAAACCCCGGCTAACAAAAACTGAAATGATCTGGGGGATCAAGCTTTTTTAGGAAATTCTGAGAAAAATATTAACAGAGAGATTAATAAGTGAAATCTCAGAGCTAATGAAGTATGCTTGCTCTGAAATCTCAGTGTTTATTCATGTGAATGCTGTGATCTATTTTTCTGTATAAAGAATGCCAAGGACTTTTGCTCATAATAATTAGAAAGTTGGGGTGGCTGCCATTTGACAGCTTTCAAAAGGTGGTATATATTTGGGTTTATTATTTCTAACCTAACACCTTCCCCAACCTCTCACAGGCCAATATTCTTTCGGTTTTTTTTTTTTTAATAAAATTTAAAAATTTTATTTGTTTATGTTTTCTTCATTTTCCTAAAAAAAAAAAAAGTAGAGATGCATTTTTTTTTCAATTATTACAAAATTACATTTCGTTTTTATTTATGACCAATAAAATAATAAAATATGATCTCTATTATTTTCCAATCATCACTCGTTGTGGTCTCTACTATTATTAAAATTATTTTTATTTTAAATATCATAACATAATTCGTCGTATCTGAAATATACCTCTGATTTCTTTATAAATAAAGTATTTATCTTTGACACGTAATATTTCAAGAATTAAGGAATGTCTTCTCCTAAAATACCTTTCTTTTAATATTTCTCTTTTAATTTATAATAGCAATTATTATATCAAGTACTTTGATATATTTACAACGTTATTGAATATAAAATGAGGATATCAATATCATTGCATAAGTGTAAAACTTTCTAAAATACATTTACAATCAAAAGTAGATTAAAGTAGCACATTTTGCCATCTCAAAAAACTTCAATAATTAAATAAAATTTATTTGACTAGTTAAAGATACACTTTTCATGATTGTTCGGTAGAAATACATAAAATTTAGAATAAATCTTTGTATCTCTATCAATTATAAACTTAATTTTGAAAATAATTATAAGTGGTATGATGCGACTTTTTTATGTGAGTCATTTTTCTTTCTTCTAGTCACAATTTTTTTATGGTTATTTCTGGGATAAAGTTGAAAATTAGTATGCGTCCAAAGATTTGTTCTAAAATTCAACATAAATATACCGTTCAAGTGTTTACATATCAATTTATCTAACTATTAATTATTTTTTTATATTTATTTGAAAGCTTCTACAAAGGACTTCTCTGTTTTTTTGTTATTCAAAAAAACAATGAAATTATGTGTGTTTTAGAAATTGGATGAGAAGTGAATTTATTTTATTTTTACTTTATTTCCTATGATACTTTGTTACACGTTCATCTCCTTCTATGCAAGCCGTTATAGAATCCACAAACAATTGTTCCATATCCATCTCATTATTTATTTATCAATTTTTATGTTTTTTCAATTAGCTTTTAAAGTGTGTACGCCAGTCCATTTTTATGCAAGGATACAAGTCCCTTGTTTTCTTTCCTTTTCTTGTGTGTGAGGTTACATCGGAAGTCCATGTTACTTCCTCAGTTTGGCTCTTTTTATTGATGGAAAGAGATTGGATCCAGAGCCATCAAATCACAGTTACCTAGATTTTCTATCAGCAAGATTAACTGATACATAAATATTTCTTATTATGTTTTAACAATAATAGTTATTTTAAATTTTTTTTACAGTTATTAAGGAGTACATTGATTAATTGAATTGATAATTAAATATAACTCTAAAATATAATATTATCCTTACACTCACTTTTTTCAATTAATATGCATATTCCCCTTAAATAATAAATAAGAATGATAGGACAGATTTCTTCATTCATTTATCTAGTTTATCACAATATGTCAATTAAAATATAATTTTAATAAATTTCTAAAACGACTATTATGATGAATCGAAAGAATACTCTTTTTTTTCTTTGTTTTTTTTGGTCGAGGAGTGAGGGTGGACTAAGAAACATAATTATATACGGAGTACTTAATAACATAAATCGAGAATAATAGCCTCACATGAGTCGACTAGTCATAAATGTAGCAAACATTTAAAAAATGAGCGTTGGTTTCGTCACAAATTCGCAATAATGTACAACTATGAATAGTATCCCTTGTTTCCTTGTTTGAACAAAGCAAAGAAATTCCACACCGTAAACGGAGTCTACAATTTCTATTGAGAATTGCACACTTGGACTGCCATCAACTATTCATGGTCATGGTATTTCCCTTGGACCTTGCAAAATATTTGCATAAATCTCTAGAATTGTCATAGTCAAATGCATCTTTAGAATTGAAGAATTGAAAGGACTCAACTTTGACATTAAATTATGAATCTTAATCTATATGTTAACCAAGGTTAAGTGATTATCTCATTAAGGCAATATATAAAATTAAATTCATGGACCAATGCCTTTGACTTTACATTTTATTAAGCATTTTCAAGTGGCATATTCCGAGGATATACCTAGACCTCACCGCTATACACAAAGTCACAAGAAGTGTGAACATACCAAGCCTCGCCAAACTTTTCTCATCTTGCTGATTACTAATGTTTTCTCATTTATAATATTTGACATTAGTAGTTCCTGAAACATATTAAAGAGAATGATACAAATCATCAGGAGCTCGAGTCCAACAGAATTTGTCACTGAGAACACTTTTGGATTCCAGCACATGTTACAGTTTTAAAGAGAGCGGCCTGTATGTATACCGGTGTATTAAGGGGCACATTGATCCTACATATATAACAAACTTGTACAATACACAGTAATAAGCAATGATAACGGATCCCAAAAACAGCATTAACGATGAACTCTAACAGCAATATGAACATCATATCTTGAGCAAAGTGAATCAATTCCGTTGGTCACAGTTTATCATTCAGAAAGCTGAGAACGGGCAGCTCCACAACATCACAATTCACTGCTGAAGCCAAAAAGAGCAAGACAAGATGCTAGCAGACCAAAATTATCAGACAGGATCAAGATTTTGTTTTGATATGTAGACGCACATGGGCCGGTGAATTGATCAAGAGTTTTAAACACCAAAATGCATAGAGAAAGTAGTTGTCCAGCGGATACTCAATTGTCTCTGCAAATGTACCGATCCTATTGACGAACTTGCAGGATCGCTTGCAACGGTGGAGTAAGAAACACTGTGTAAGGAAATCAACAATGTTAAGATTAATTGAATATATTATTTCTCCAACTAAGATAATTCCCTTATTGCTAGCTCAAGTCTTTTGAGAATAAAACCAAAGAATAATCCACAAAGGCCCTTACCAAATACAATTCAAGTGGCTAGTTCTTAAAAGCGGTTGTTATCTACAACCCATGTTACTAGTTGTACAACAGAAAACATTAAACCAATACCCTCATTCTTCTGCATGGGTGAAGTCCAGAGTTGGTATATGTTTGTAACTTTGTATTGAACTGGGGGTGAAAAAGTCAATTTGTTACCATTGGATGTGTAAACAAGTTACAGGTAGTGTGTTTGTCTACATCCATGCAATAATAAAGTCATGTCAACCCAACTGAACGCATTTATGCATAAATAAACAAGATACTTGATTACAAAATCTCATGTTTCTACGGAGTATGCTAACTTAGAAAAGAAATGAAACAGAATAAGGAATATAGGATGAAGTACTCACAGCATCCTCAAAGTTTCACAAGAAAGCGATTATGCAACCTTTAGAGCCTCTATTAATAATTTGTAACCTAGTCTTAAATTTGCTTTGACTCTTCCAATCTCCTGGTGCATTCTTAGCAGGAAAAATATGCATCCTCTCCAACACAAGTGCACTTTCCAGAAAGTATTTCAGGAAGCTCATTTCTGTCTCATATCCATGAAAATTTCGGAAAGTGACTTCCTTCAGGCAGGATAGTAAACATTTAGGTACTGGGGTTGAAGTCCAATCACTCTCACAAAAGCGCATCCCGGGCTCAAGTCCCTGAATGATATTAGTAAAACTTGGTCACAAATAATTAATATGATGTAACCCATTTCTATAATGAAAAGATCTACCTCAGAAAAGTCTATAGATTGTAGATTTGGTGAGCACAGGAGCAATTCCATCAGTGCCACAACCGTGGGATTCTCAATTTTCATACTCAGCTCCAAATTGGTCAAGTTTTGAAATAATGGAAACTGATCAAGCACACTATCTGCAGAAAAGAGAGGCTTGCCATGGGAAAAGACAGAAAGTAGTCAGTATATAATGATTAGACAAACAAAACATATTTCTTGAATGCTAGAATAAACTTGTGTCCTACATTACATTTCAATGCTGTTGACGAGTACCTCAATAGTGCGAGTAGATATTCTTAACGAATTGACATTCTGTATCCCTACAAGTAGCTTAGCAGCACGACAGGCAACCTCTTTCCTCTTGTCACAGAAGACTGGAATGTGAATATGTGCTCTGACCAATGAAGATACATTGTACGGACATATATCGTTGCATAAATAGCCAATGTAATTTAGGTGTGTAAGGTTTGCTGTGTTGATCTTGATCTGACAACCATTTAAATCATCGCCTCCGAAGTATGGCAGATCATCTATGGTTAAGCTCTTTAGTGAGGGAATAGAAATTGCAACATTTACCAAATTCATCCACTCACAGTCTAATATAGCCAACTCTTGAAGGACTGGGCAGCTAGAGAACAGCTTTTGGGTCGAGTGGTCATCAGGGAATGTCACTAGACAGAGATGTAAAATTCTAAGGCTAGGGAAAGAAATGCAAGTAGGAAGTTCAAGTACACAATTCATTTCTATTTTCACTACTGTGAGAGATTTACTATCAAATACACAAAGGGGCAGCATAAAAGGCTTTTCTACAAAGAGACAAAGATCAAGTTCTTGAATGTTATGCATGATAGCAGCAGATATCCATGCATGAACACGAGATGCACTGAAGCAAACTCGACATGAAAGTCGAAACTTTTTCATAGCTGAAGAATCTCTAAGTAGAAGTACCCTTTCCACAAAGTTCATGAAACAAGTCTCCTCCAGTGGATACCACCCAATCATCTCATTTGTATACAATAATGCATCATCAAAGTCAATATTAGGAACAGAGGTCCACAAAAATTTCCATCTTTTCGATAAAATGCAGGTTGCAACGGCATCTTTGGTGGGAAGAAATGAGAGAATGTGTTGAAGTATACAATCAGGTAAAATACTTATTTTATCATTTGCGGCCTGCAACTCATAGAGCTTTTGGTCCTTGTAGTCACTCATGATTCAATTGCTTTCCGTCCCCTAATATGAAACATAAGGAGAGGTTACAATGAAAAGTGATGACTTTGCTAAGCAAAATCATGGTGTAAGACATCAGTAGGATAAGCATATAGAAAAAAGCTTAGATGATCTACGGTCAACATCTAATCAAAAAAGTAGTTAGTCAAGATCTAAACAAAGCAGTAATTAGTCATTTTAATTACTAATCAGTCAATCAAGATAGCTACATTCTTAGTGAACCTACAAACATGAAGCCCATGTACAATGGAGTGAGGTCAGAAATTTTCACAGTGAAGCAATTCATCAAATGAAACTACGAAAACTGATTCTACCCTCTATGCGTCTCAATGCTTGAGAAGCTCGTGTAGCTAGCCATATCACCAAGTAATAGCATATGAACAGATGCTTTGGTCTATTTTTCATACAACCACAAATATGGTCTTTTCGACCAAGGGCATAGCTCGATGTTGTATGCTTGTATATGCATACCACTAACATTAAAAGACACATAAACCCTGAATATAACTCATTATAAGCAGTACAAATAAAGTTCAGAAACAATTCTCAATGCCTTGTAAACGAGTGACAAGGTATGAATAGAAATCCAGTATACCCCCAAAATTTGTTAGCGATTTAAAGCAATTATTCACCAACAATCAGCAAACTCTGATAATATTTTTTTGTTGTTGAAATAATCAGGATAAAAACAAAAGGGCAACAAGTTTAAGGACACAGAGGGAAATCTATCAGAAAAACACCACAGACGAAGCATAGATATAGGATAAATATGTTTGATGTGTGTGAGTGTATACCTAAATGGAAAGAAATAGAGAAGGATTTAAAAAGTAGTACCAATTGGTGGTGATATGTTATTGGACAAATGATTGAAAAAGGGGTGAAAGAACAGAGAAGTCCGGTCCGAGTAGTTGCGAAAATAAGTAGCCGAATTGGAAGAATTAGTCGGTGTTAAGATAATCAACAAGCTTTCAGATGGAAGCAGCGGAGATAGCGGTGGTTAATAAATGGTGCGCAGATACAAACAGCGAAAGAGATAGATAGAAGAGATCTGGTAGCGCCAACCAAACGAGGAAGACGAAGGAACGCATAAGATTGGCGACGTAGGTTTCACGCGTTAATGGGAGCGTGAGTTCCATGAGATTGGCACGTGGAAGCTCGTGACTGGAACTATTATACTGGGCTAGCAAATACGGATTACAAGAGGCCCAACCCAAGAGTTTCTATCTGACCATAACAAACGGGTCTTCATTTCCGAATTCTCCCGAACAAAATCTAGTAAGAGTATTTTAAAAGAAAAATAAAGGTCCCAACGAGTAAAAAGATTACCGTATCTAAACAACTAGTGATTCTAGAGTAATGATTGTGGTATCAAAGCAATTAATGGTGGTCAAAGGAATTTTAATGCAGTTTCCATATTTATTTATTTCATTATTACCAAAAACAACCGCCTCTCTCTATCTTTATATGTATATATATACACACACACATGAGAGGTTAAGAGAATTGATATATAGTTTATGTTTTAAATCATACCGATTAATTTTATATTTATCAATTTATAATCTATATCTAAGAAATGCAATCATACGAATTAAAAAAGTATAAAAACATCATTTTGTAGTGTATACCATAGTTTTTATAATCATGTAAAATTTGTATATTTTCAATGATCAGGATACATTAATTTTTTCATGATTATAAAAATTATGTAAATAAACTCAAAAAAATTCCACAAAATTACATATTATTTATTTTTACATGCTCTTTTAATGAATACGGTTAAGTTTTTCTCATATATTTTGAAAATCAAAACATAACAAGAATGAGTAAGATTATAAAAATGAGTTATAGTTTATTTCCCTTTTTCTATATATATATATATATTGAAGAAATACCATTAGTCATCCTTGAATAAAATTAGAGAGCTTATTGATTTATTGAGGTATGCTTTCAGTAGATCTCTCTTTATCAGTTTATCTACATGGCTTTCTTAATGCACTCTATAATGTTTTACCCTTTATTACACTCTATGTATATATGCAATTTGGAGTTATTATCACTGTGTAATTAATTGTTTGTTTTGTGGAGACATGTCGAAGATTAGAAAATAGCCTAAATCTTTGTTCGTTTTATTTGTTTGTAGAATGCTCGATCTGCCATGCACATTCATAGATCAGACACACATGTCTTGAGAACAAAAGGCAGAGGCTTTCATCTTTGAAGAAAAGACGGGATGGTGTGGTGATGATGAGTGCTGGAAGAAGTCATTTCAAGCTTTTTATCAACCTCTAGTGATGATTACTCCACCAGATAATGTGAATCTCAATTCATTGAACTCATTTGAAGGTTTTCAATTCCTAACCTGGTGACTCAGCCTGCATATTTAAACTCTTTTGGGGATTATATATGTTGATCAAACTTATCAACCATTGTCCATGGTCGAGCATGCAGACACGACATTTGAAGATTACCGATCTCTCTCTATCAACCATTAGCCCCCAGATTCAAATACATTTGCTGATCTTCATCAGCCTATTACAATGATCGAACCGAACGACCCCTTTATGCCACAGTCTTTTTATGATTCAACTACACTGCGCTACAATCATATCATGAACCGATGTTACTTGAATACGATTCAATCAACTGGTTCTGGACAGGCATTTCGCCATCAATATTTGCTACCCGATGGATCTACCTTATGGTTTTTGCTAAGAAGAAGCACCAAGATTTTAAACGATTCAATTTGAGTTAGTCTTACTATTTCAAATGGTAGGACAATGAATTGTTTGAGTATGTTTTACTATCTATCTCTGTTATTGAGAACTGCTTTCTGAACAATGAACATCTGAAATTGTGTTTACCTTATTGTTCAAGTTTGTGGGCATTCATATTATTTTGAATTCACACCCCAACCAGTGATGAGGCAACCGTACAGAATTTGTTGGTAAGTCCTCGTTCAATATTTGTACAAATGAAACATGTTTCAGGCTTTTAGCTCTATGATAAAGGACAAATACATCGACAACTTGGGAAATACTATTTTAGTAAAACATGAACAAGTTCTTTGTGAATTTATTATCACCAATTGAATCGCAATTTGTGATATAATACTCGTATAACATTGAAGGCAACTTACATTTCACGCAATTTGAGTCACAATAAATTGGTTTGTTTTAATTTTTAATTTTTTTTTTTTGTGGTAATTCCTTTCCTTCAAATAAGGCTATAATTCCTTTAATAACAGGTTGGGATTTTCGTGTCACAACAGTAATATCATTTTAAAGTTATGATCATCCTTTCTATCATTTTCCCAATATTTCCTCTCTATCTTCATACAAGTTGTCCCATCTCCGGGTCAACAAAATCTATATTTATCCAAATTTTATCAAAAGTTCAATTTTATAATACCCAACAATGTATTATAATTAGTTTTAACTTTCCTTTACACCATTTACCTTTTCTAATATCAATTTATAAAATATCTGGTAGGCTAGTGTCTTGTAAGAATTCAGATCCTACATCTCCAATCCCGTCCGTTGTGGACGGCGAGTTTTTTTACGAGGACATTATTTATGTATATAGAAATTTCAATATCATCAGTTTTGTCTCAAATTAATCTCAAAAATATATAAATAAATAAATCGCTGTATCCTCTCCAAAGAATTTCTATACAAAATATATCAAAATTAAATTAATTTAGTTATCATTAATCTAATTTTAAACTTTCTCTTACACAGAGTACCAATTATCTTAACCCTTTATCTCACCATTGTACAAATTTTCACGTATTTATGTTTTGTTTTAAAATTTGCCCCGACTTTTACACTGAATTAATCACCCAAATTATTGCAACACTCTTTATGGTCCGCATTAAATACATTAAGTAATTAATCATATGAAATCATCACCACTTAGATGTTTTATACAAGTGATGTATAATAGTGCGCATCCTCTGTTCAGAAATAACCATTGCTGCTCGTATTTTTTAAGTACATATTAAATATTTTATATTATTTAATTAAAAAATTACAAATATTTTATTCAAAATTTTGTATTAATTAAAAATTAAAATTATATAAAATATATAATATGCATTAAATGTCACTTAAAAATTAATGTAATAACAGTTATTTTCCGACGGATGTAGTATTAATTTCCCTCCCACAGCGACCCATACGAGCAAATTAATTCTAACGAATTACTACCACCTTAATTTTGATAAGTATTCAAATTTCATCGTGTTAATTATATCTAACAATGAAATGCGTAGTTAAATATAATACTCCCTACATTGATACATTCAGACAAAATCACGAGACATTCTCTAAATTTCACTCAAGTAAGAATATTAAAAAGTACACTTAGATTCTTATTTTCTTGCAGGAGTTGGCGTTTGTACCTATTATGGCGAAACATTCGTTTAAACGATGTCAATAAACTTATAATAAAATAAAATAATAAAAAATAAAGAGCTTCAATTTTTAAAAAGATTTAGATACGTTTAAAAAGATTATAGTATCTAAAGAGTTAATAATTGTCAGTGTAAAGATCGATGGTATCAAAAGAATTAATGGTGGTCAAAGTGATTTTTTTGCAGTTTCCATATTTAAAGTTTCATCTTATTACCAGGAAAAAAAAAACAAAAACAAATAAATTAGCAATCAAGTAATCGCTGCTGCCTGATCTCTCTATATCTATATCTATATATATTGAACATTACATTGTCCATTATTACTCATTCTTGATTTGAATTGGAGAGCTGCTGATTGATTTTATTGAGGTATCCTCTCTTTAGATCTCTCTTTCTCCCTCTTCAGTTTATCTACTACTGTAATGGCTTTCTTTATTGGAAATTACTAATATATACCCATTGAAAAAGCTTCGGTAAAGCACGAGCTTGAGTATCTCCTCCTTTCCGCAGCAGTACACGCACAACATTATTCGCAAATCTCCGCTTCTCACTCCCAACAATTTTGCAAGTTTCAGTTTGCTCTTCCTCCTCAATTTTCTCTTCTTCTTCTTCTTCTTTTTTTTCTCTGCTTGGGCTCATCCTCCTCCAATTAAAACTGCCATATTTTCTTGCAATCTTTTTATACTCCAGATAGTAATGCTCTTCTTTATTTATGCACAATATAAATTTTGTCTCTTTAATACTCCATACAAAATTGCAGTTGCAGTTATGATTACTGCGTAATTAATTGATTGATTAATCTGTTTGTTTTGTGGAGACATGCTGAAGATCAGAAAATAGCCTAATCTTTGTTTGGTTGATTGTTTGTAATTTGCTCTACTGCTATATATGCACATTCACAGATCACATAAATAGTATGTGTTGATCTGTAGTCCCCTAAGAATTATATATATAAGAAAAGCAAATCAATTAGAAGATTTAATTAATTCTCTGCTCTGCTTATGAAAAATCATAATCCGACATGAGTTAATTGCTGGAAGAAATCACTAGAGCCTAAAACTACAAAGGTCGGCCAACAAAACTTTTTTCTTGAATATGGCTAAAGTTTCAATCTTTCGTGGTCAAGTCGGTCTTTATTCTCACACGTTTATAATAAAAGTTCACATCTTTTTTTAGTATATAATTTTAAGATCTTATAATCATCATCGATGTAAGGAAAGCAGATTGAAGTACATTATTTATCTGGCTTTTATGACAAATGTGCAGATGACACGAGTTAAGCGCAGCATACAACCGATTGAGAACCAAAGGCAGAAGCTTTTGTCTTTCAAGAAAAGAAGTGATGGTGTGATGAAGAAGGCTCTAGAATTATCTATTCTTTGCGATGTTCAAGTCTGCGTAATTATTTATGGACCTGATGAGCACGGACCAACTTTAGTCTGGCCGAAAGATTCCAACTTGGTTCTTGACTTGATCAGAAAGTACAAAGAAAAGTCTTCTATAGCTCGGGGCAATAGAAATGTAGGCATATCTCGTTATTTTGAGGAAAGAAATAGGAAAGTCGAGAATGCACTTGCAAATCTTCGCAAGAAAAGTGATGCTGCTTGTTTTCCCAAGTGGGATGTTTGGTTTGCCAGTTTGCCAGAACATCAGTTGAGAGACATATTTAATCTTCTGGAAAATAAGCTTGCACTTGCGAAGATCAAATTGGATCTCATGAAAAAGAGTGAGGATAACTCACGTGGATATTCTACTTCTTCCTCACAAAACCAAGTTGCTGATGAATCCTTGAACAACTCATTTCAAGATTTTCCTCAACCTCTGGCCATGATCCCACTTGATAATGTGTATTTCAATCCCTTAATGACATTAAACTCATTTGAGGATTTCCCTAAGCCTGCATATCTGAACTCTACAGGGGATTATCTTGATCAACCTTATCAGCCTTTGTCCATGATCAAACACGCGGATGTGACATTTGGAGATCATCTCTATCAGCCACAAGCCATGTCCAAGCCTGCAGATGTGTATTCATTTGATGATCTTCATCAGCCTATGACAATGATGGAACACAGAGATATGAATCCGCTGATTACAATGAATGACCCCTTTATGCAACAGGGTTTTTATGTTCCGCCTCAGCTTGATTACACTCCACTACCGCCCTATTATGAACCGCCACTGCTTGAGTTTTACCCTGCTATACATGATCAGTCAATGCAGGCATATGCTTGTTCTCCAATGGTTGATCCTACCACAACAATGATTCAACCAACTAGTTCTGGACAGGTCTTTCGTGATCAACATTTGCTACCCCCGCTCGAGTATTCAAAAAGGGCAGACGATTCTTCACAAATTTATCGTGCTCAGATGGATCTACCTTATGGTTTTTTCGCAGAAGAAGCACCAAGATTTTAAATGATTCAGTTTAGGTCCGAGGACCCGGCCGGTAGAACAATGAACATTTGTATTTAGTCTTACTACTTATATATGCTATTGACCACATATGCTCAGTCTGAATTTTCAGGTTTAGTGAACATATGAAATTGTGTTTAGTAATCTTACTTTATTACTATTTGGGTAGAGGAGACAGAGTTTGTGACATTAATATAATTTTCAACTTATGCTTGTTATATGACTTGATATTCTCAATTTGCTTCACTATTCTTTCTCTTTTCCGTATTTGTATTGCAGTTTATCAAATTGGATTTAGTTTGATTTGTAACAGATTTCTTCTGGTGTTTTGGCACTGTTAAAGAAGATAAAGCGTGCATTAAAGACAGATTTCATGCTTTTGTTTAATTATTATTCCAGAATCTTAATTGCTTATAGGCTTACTATATATACGCAATTATTGTTTCATCTTATAATATCCTGCTCACTAGCATACTTGAGCTTGATAGCTATTCTTTAGGGAATACATATACATAATCCTCTATTCCTAAGGAATGTCGAAAACAATGACGTTTTTGGAGACACTTGCCTTACATATATTATCATCATATGATGGAATACATAATAACTTTTGCAATACAAGTGGAAATACAAACCGATGTGCATAAGCTCTCATTATATAGTCACTAGAATTTGTATCACAATTCGGATGGAAAAAGAAAAGAATTTAAACATGTAACTATTGTGACGCATCACACAAAAGTTTATTTTTTCTGCAGAAGCTGCTAGTTACACTGGCAGCATATCTATGTCCGTGACATCGGCATGGTGGATCAATGGGAAATAAATGTGTCTACGTGGAAATTGACTATGAACATATTCTCCTCCAGTTTCAACAGAAAATTTCTGTTGAATGCAGTAACGCAGCAGCAACCTTGCAGCAAAGAACAAGGCGAAAAATAGGTAAACAAGAATGGAGCTTGACAACGTTGAGAAAAGAATTGAGGCTAGAGATGCTAGCACAAAGAAACCAAGCAAGTTCAGGACATGGCGAATTAGAGTTACAACATTTGAAGCACCACGAGAGTAAAAGATCCACAGCAGTGCATCGCATCCCAAACAATAAAGTAGTAAAATAGCTATGGTGATCCCCATGGCTTTTGGGTGGGTATCGAATGGAGAATCTGACTTCCCTTGATACTTCAGTTGCAAAAAGTTGACAAGAGCAGGAACAGCCAAGGCAAGCATTGCCTGATTTTTGTTCTGTTCCAGTAATGAATAACTAGATTTGGGTTTTATGGGGATGAATGTGACATTGTATTGCCAATAAAAATTGTTGAGTATGAAGTGGGGCGGAGAAGAATTCATCAGAAATTATTGATAGGAATGAACTAAATGTAACAAGAGAGAAGAGAAACTTGTGTGGAGTTCTCCTATGTGCCGCCTCCTAAAATGTTTTGCATCCATATTATATGGGCAGAGTTGTGTAAGTCCTTATAATTTGAAAAGTGAAAGTGACTAGAATAAAACAATTAAATACCGGAACGTTAAGTCCCGGCACCACATTAAGTCCCGGGTAGTCAAGACAGTTAATAAATAAAAAATGTTGTATAAATTTTATAGAAATCATTATAAAATTTAAACAGGAGTCATCTACACATAATATGAATAAATTAAATTGTGAGAAACCGGAAATTTAATAAAATGTAATTCTATTAGATTCGTTTTATAATGAAATTTTCGTTGCGTTCAACGATCGATAAATTTTATATTTAAGTTTACGTGTATTCCATGTAAATCGTCGCACGCACGTTTACTAACAAAAATTATAACGAACGCGACTTTTTAAAATTTTAAGGCGTCAATCGTTATAATAATCGTATGTGTGCATTTTTTTCGTCTCACCGGTGCGGACAAACTTTTCAGCTTATGCGTTAAACCAATGCATAACCATTAAATTTAATTAGTGGCTAAACAAATCAAATTTAACACTAATTAAATTCAAATTTTCAGCTTATCCCAAAATGGCAAAAATAAGGAAAATTTCTTTTACCTATCTAAGTAATTTTTTTAAAAACTCATCCAATGGTCAAAATTAAATTAAGGGTTATATAAATATACCATCATAGAAAACCCTAGCCTCCACTTCTGATATTTTCTCCAACAAATATTTCTTAAATTTCGGATTTTTCATTTAAGCAAAATCATTGAACTTTTGGATTATTGTCCATTAAAGCTTTAAAGAGATACCCCACTGCTCTCTTATTTTTGCATTTATTGTTATTTCTGTTTATTCCATTGTGTAGATTTTTTTTTCAGTATCATTTTCATATATGGCACATGTTTATAGCATTTATGGATTGTGAGTTATTGATTTTCAAAGTTTATTCAAAAAATAAATAAATATTCAAGAAATAATTATCAACCCGAAGAACCCTAGCTTGTTCCGACTGAAATTACGGCCTGATGCGTTGCTATTTGTTCAAATTGATTTTATGAACTTGTTTCTGCACTTGTAAGGATCTTTTTGCCTCAAACAATTTGAGAAACGGTCAAGTATTTCACGTTTTAAAACTCGGCCGAAATTTTCAAAAACCCGAATATATGTTCTTCATTTTTCATACGATTTTGTTGTTGAAAACTGAAATATATTGCTTGAATGAGTTTTTGGAAGTCTCTAGAATCATTTCTATACCCCGAATCGTCAAAAATGGTGAAGGAATGAAGCTTTGAAGTTCGGCCGCAAGCTTCGCCGCCGTTAATGGCGAGCTTCAAACATCCTGCTATGGTGGTTTTTCGGCGACGACATGAAGGCTAGGGGTATCTCTTTACATTGATCCGTGTGTGTGTGTGTGTGTGTTTGGGCCTACTGCGGCGTGCCGCGGTGCGAGAACGGCGCCGCCGGCTGCTCACTGCAAAAACCCTAGCAGGAGGGTGATGACGATGACGGGTCAGGTTGAACCAACCCAATTCCGACCGGGACCCATGACCTTGACCCGCGACCCTGACCCGTCCGACGCTGTTCGACCCACTATTGACCTGGATCCGGCCCAAGCCATATATATATATATATATATAATAATAATAATACTAAAATAAAAATAAAATACTTTTACATTTTAATTATTCAATAAATGACTTTTGAATAATTATTTTGACATGTAAATAAATCTTTTACATGATTAAAATTTCATGTTTTAAAATTAGAATAAATTTATGATGTTAGATTATCTTAATTACCTCAATTAAGTGACGAGTCATTAATTCATAAATAATTATTATTTAATTAAAACAATTAAAGAATAATTAAAGAATAAACTCTAAAATTTTATTAAATGATTAAATAAATCATTTAAGCTAAGATTAATTGAGAAATAATCCTTGATTAATTAAATTGAAGAATCAAGACCAATTATTATTTAATTAAAACAATTAAATAATAATTAATGAATAAATTTTACATGATTATTAAATGATCAATAAATCATTTAATTTAAAAGTAATTAAGAAATAAATTACATCAATGATCGATAATTATTATTTAATTAAAGCAATTAAATAATAATTTAAGAATAAATGCTTAATAATTGATAGAAGATCTATAAATCTTCTAAGATTAAGATTTAATCAAGAAATGATTATTGTTTAATTAAAACAATGATTAAAGAACAATTTTAATAAATGTTAAATGATTTAATTAAGTCATTTAAGCTAAAGATTTATTAATTAATATTTATTAATTAATCTAAGGCCTCTAATAATTAAATTTAAATTATCGAGAGCCTACGAGCGACGTTTTATCAAGTCCACAAATCTCTCGGACTCCGATTCGGTTCCAATTGAATCCCAATTCAACGATTGACGACTCGTTCAATCAATCATAGACTTGAACACTTCACGAACACTCCGCATGTGCATCCGCATGTGTATTTAAGTTGAGATTCCTCACGTTATTTCATGTAAATGTTTTACAGAATCATTTCTACGCAAGTGTTAAATTATCACTAAGGACTTGAGGCAATTATATACTCACTCTATTTTCTTTCAATTAATGCGTATAATCATTCTTTTGATATACGTAATGTATCCAAGATATTATTATGTTGATATTCATGATTTAAATTCTTCAAAAATAAGTAACGTATGATCCTTTGATCCGATGTACGTGAAAAATATTGTACTTGAATCGAGTATTCTTGGGCGACTGTTAGCTATTTAAATTCGCTAACACGCCAATGTAAATCTTATATGGATGTAGAAAGCTTATTATTCACCTTATACTTGTAAAAGTATATCCGTGTAGGTAACTAAAGGCTAGTGGGATGCATCTGCCTGGCATCCCGGGCCTAGGATTTATAGGGAACGGGAACCGAGGCATTGGTAACCGGACTCTCGCAGACAAAAGGTTTCTGTATCGACTACGTATGTTGTTATGATGAAGTCAAACGGTGGTCAGGCTGACCAGCTAATATACTATTTGATACGGAGTTCCTAAGGGCAGGTGCGCCAAATGGACATGGTTATAAGGCGCATATGAAATTATTATTTATTCTTTTAAGTAAAGGGTCAGATCCATCGTTATCACTCGGGGACCCTATAATCTATTTTTCTCCAAGCTATTAAGAGGTGTTGGCATTGTTTCCGTATAACCTCATAAACACTTAAACCCAATGATTTATCCCTCTTTTAGAACGCACCCAATACTTGTTTATATACTTGCGAGCGTGAATCGCTCATGTTATTATTACCAAATGTTTTTACAGGTTTTGGCGAGAAGACCGAGTCGTCTTCTAAAGGCAAGGAAAGAATGACTTGACGAACGCTTCCTGATCGTCCTCTTGCGGACGGCTTTCAAGGGAGGGTGAAGCGTGAAGATGTTATAGAAATATTTAGATTGTAAGGCCTGTGTGGGCCCCACATAAAATTCCGCTGTCAGACGATTATTTTGGATTATTATAATAGATATTACTATTTATTTCTCTAATTTAATATTATACATGTTTGAATGTTAATACTTTTTTTTTGTCAATTTTGATGGTATCTGAGGTCCAGTATAAAATTTTTGGGATCGTCACATAAATTGTTGATGGATAAATATCTATGTATGAGATTTACAGATATCATTGTAAATTTTGTATACATGGTTGTTATAACATATTTTTAATTCGTTTTATATATTTAAATTTTTTGTTAACTTTTACAGCATATTTAAGAACCTATTTAAGAACAAAGAAGAAAATAATACTACGGAGTACGGATTATTATTATGTGCGTCGTAATTAAGCAATTCGTACTGCGTCATAATTAAGCAATTTCTTATAACCGTGCCAAACGCCATCTCCCGTGTTATCGTTGTTATGAAAGTGTGAAATTTCAGATTGATTGGGATCTTCTTCACCTGAAATGGTTGAACGAGACGAAGAATGGGATTTTCACCTGAGAACGTTGTCTTCCAGTGCTAGAGACTCCAATTTCGCCACCGACCCTGCTTCCGATCCATCTCTTCTTCATTCCGTTAGTTCCTCCCCTTCTTTCGAGCTTTTAGATTTCTGTTTCGATTCTGCATCTCTTCGATTTTTTGATGATTTGATCGTCCGCTTACATGATCAGGTTAAGAAACTTTACGAGCTTTGCAAAACCGAGCAGTCCGAGGATTTGATAGCCAGGGTTTATCCACAGCTTAACAAGATCTTTCAACGTTCGCTCGCTTCTATTTCTCAATCTCAATCCTCTAATGGCCTCCTCTTACTGGTACTTGGTTTTTTTCCCAATGCAATCCCTAATCATCACTTGGCATTGGTAATCAATCTGAGTATAGAATGTTTTAAGTAAAGATATTAGTAGAATACTGAAACGAGGGAGGTGATTGAGATGATGACGAGGAAATGCCAATCTGGATGAATTCATCTTACCATGAATTTGTTTGTTCAAAAATTAGTTTACTCATTCTGTTTAAAATTTGTTGCTGTGGCGTACTTTCTCAGTTAAACCTTAACGTATATAGTTATATTAGTGAATGTGAAATGTTATCATTTCAATTTTCTCCACTCATCTGTTGTCTCTATAAAATGGCTGTTCACGCGCATATATTGTCTTAACAACTTCTGTTGCTTAAAGTTCTCATTCTATTGTTTCTCAGGCTATTCTTCAATTTTTCCTTGACTTTGGAGAATTAGTTCTTCACGATGCTGATCCTAGTCTGAGGGCATTTTTCCGTACATGCTTGAGTCGGTAAGATACGCCCAGAAAATGACGTTTACAAGTGGTTTTCCTGCATCTTTTCCATAGTTACTGCTTGGTTAGAAATATTATGTATTTAAGACAAGAATATTAAATATATATATATATATTTCATAGTTAAGCAGGGGAAACAGGCTTAATAAAGTTTTGCTCTTTTTTGGGATGTGAAATTCTGAAATGTTTGTAGGCTTATCTGCTTAAAACTGCGAAAGAGGGATGCTTACCATGTACTCTCTAAAGGAGAAATTTAGTGAAATATACATTTGAGAATCTTGTGCATTAATACAAAATTTGTTCAGTACATCATTTTCCTTATGCTTCTTATAGGTATTTTAAGTTTTTGTTTATGAGTTCTTTTGCAAACCATAAATAGTTTTCTCAGTAGTAATTCTTAATTTCGTGCCAATTGTAATATTCCATGCAAAATGAGGAAGTTCAGTTGCAATCAGTTCATTGTAGCACCAAAGTATTTTTTAAGTTTTTGCTACCCCTTCTCTAATTGCACAAGGCTCAGAGTCCTTCCTTTTTTTGTTTATACCTGTATCTGACAATGTGTTCAAAACTAGCAAGAGGAAACTGTTAAATGGTTTCTTTTTAGACGTTTTTGCTTCTTCTTTGAAGTCTTTAACATATATATCTGAGAAGAAAATAGTCTTGTCTATCTTTTTTTTTTTTTTTTTTTTCTTTGCTTGTCTTTACACATTTGCATGCCTTGTATACTTGTGTAAGATTTGGATATCACTTGTTTCATACGGTGCAGGGAATTTGCAGATTATGCTGTTGCAGAAGCAACCCTTGATTTTCTGAACGCAAGTAAGAGAAAGCTGTTATCTTCTTTTCCAACCGTACTTCCTCAGGTGAGAACCAAGATTACGGGTAAATAATTTTGACCTGTTATAGCAGAATTCGACCTTTTTATGCACTATGCTTCTGTTTTCAATATGCTCATCTTGATGATTCTCAAGACTCTTTAAGTTGATGCCCCAAGTACGCTTCTGATTTGCTTGTCAAATAAGAAAGGTGGAAAACAA
The DNA here is from genome assembly GCA_014636745.2 of Centella asiatica. NCBI lineage: Eukaryota > Viridiplantae > Streptophyta > Magnoliopsida > Apiales > Apiaceae > Centella > Centella asiatica. The sequence goes on from CM025783.1 coordinate 829,061, forward strand.
TCTTTGGAGGCCAATGTTTTGAGAACTGTAGTTTCAACATTTCTGAAGCACATATATGATCAAATGGTTGATTTTATTTGCGTTTGATAATAAAATTTCACGGTTTAATGGATTTAGAGGTTTCTATATCATCTTCTCTCCTTTGATCTCTATCATGTTTCTGCAGTTTTTCCCTTTACTGCTGAAGCTGATCGCTTGGAATGGAGAGAAGTAAGTATTTTTCTTATTCCGATCTTCTAAAATTACATAAGCTAAAAGTCTAAAACTATACTTCTCTCCATGTGTTGAAGAAGTGCTACTTTAAATTGGAATAATGTTTTTTAACATTTTTTCTCAATTAGTATTAGTTATTATGTCTCTGTGCTTGACTCTTTCCATGCTGTTCCAAACACTTCTTTACTAGCCCATCTTTGTCTTAGGCCTATGACCTGTGTTGTTAAACCAGCTTCAGCATGAACTTCCTGTTAAACTGAAGATTATTAACATATGCATTTTCTGATATTTTCTTTCACTATGGCACTATGCAGATTAGAAAAAAAATTTCTCCAGCTGTTTCCAGTATTGCTATCTCCAGGAACATTTCTTCCACTGTCCCCGTCAATTGTTGATTTACCTAGTGAGTTAATAATCTGACTTCCCTACTGACTGCTCATTTTTGTTCTGTATCCCTTCCTTTTTTAGTCTCATGAATTCTCTTGAAACCACTTTTAGAATTGCATCCTTTAGTTGTATGACCTCACACGGTTTGTCTTCTTTACCAATTGTCTGACAGGCTCACACCTTAGTCCATGGAGTCTTTAATTAGTTGTAATTTCCTGAGAAACATTGGTTGACCATTGTTTATTCAGCAGTTGCAGATGTGGCTAGCTACAATATTGCATCTCTCTCCCTGCCACTAAGCCTCTTGTACCATTCAAATTTCAGCGTGTCTGGGTTACTTGATGTAGAAACAAGCTTGTTTTTACCCTTTTGCTCTCCTTCATAACTTTGAAACTCGTTCAAAGTAAATTTATTCATTTTTCTATTAAGTAACATGCAAAATATTTAGTACCGATTGCCTATATATATATATATATATATTAATTTCACTCTCTTTAGATCATAGTTTACTTTTGTTTCCATTATTTATTTAACCAATGATGTTCCACTTTAAAGTGGGATAGCCATTTGTTGTGTTTTGGATTGCAATGACAATCTGGATTGCGGAGATTTGTTTTCATGAACAGTAAGTTCTATATGACAATTCCATCTTGTGTTTACTAGTCTTGGTTGTGGCTTTGGAAAAAGTGGAACGCAGCTCTGGATCTCTCATTGGCAGCGGCATAGCTTTGATTCAGAAGAGTACAGCTCCAGAGGTTCTTTATGGACATATACATTTGTTCAAACTTCATAAACTTTTAGTTTTGATTTGAATTAGGTCATTCTTTGCATGTTGCAGATGTTACTTGCACTAATGGATGAAGCATATACTGGATCGACCATAGGCGATGGAGAGGCTGATTCTGAATCTGAGGATAACAATACAATGGCCGCAGGAGACCCATTATTTCTTGAGATTCTAAAGGATGAAAACGATGGCCTTGCTGTATGTTGCTTTTTAAACTTAGTAGTGATTGAATTTCCGTAGCATGCATTCTTTAGACAACATATAATTTACCTGTGTCATGGTTGTTGATGTTTTCGCATACATATACGCCAAAAGCTTTAATAACATGTACATAAAAATAAATTTTACTCCTACTCTACGTTAGATCGAGGATTTCCATAACTTTTTGCATATGAATAAGATGATGTTGTTGCTTCTGTCATTTTCACTTTATTTCGCGGAGTTTTCACCATTTTCTGCAATTTCTTCAGAAGAACTGCTTTCAGCTGAACCTTATAGCAACTTATATTGCATATAACATTCATATGGTTTGTGCAGATGGCAGAGTCTTCTTGATTATCAATCTTTGCCATAGGCAGTTAAAATTCTGTTGTCATGAGATTAAGCTTGTGATTGTTCTTTGTTGGATTTCTTTTCTATCTCAAATATTGAAATTTGGTTATTTGGCTTTTGTTTTTGGTAATTGGTTTGTGTGGCTTTCAATATGTATTATTATATTAATTGGTGAAAGTTCTATCTTGGTTGGGAGAAATGATTCTCAAACTGGATTACCTTCAATTATTGCCTATTGATTCAGGAACGGCATTGGACTTCTCCAGGGATGATGAACGCAGCACTACAGACCGCTACTAATTCCCCGCACTCTGATAGACTGAAGCAAGCACTCAAATTGGCGCCTCGGCTTCTAGATGTGTATTTTGCCATTGCATTGCACGATGCTGATAATTGTATGTCTTTACCTGTTCACAATTCTAGTTTTCACTTGGCCTCAGTTTTGCATTGTAAAGGAGACTTGTTTCCTGCAGATTAAATAAATCTAGGAAGGGTTCCTCTCAGACTGCATTCTGAAAATCTATGTTGTGTTGCAGCTTTGATATGTGCTTCGATTCCCTTACTTATGGCAAGAAATTCTGCGCTTTTCCCAGACAAAATTTTCTCATATGAGGTATTCCTTTAGATAAATAGAATTAGTTGCAGGAGTTCTCCCGTTTCCTTTCATAAAAATTTGTTTCGGAAATTTTTGAATATGCAGAATCTAAAACTATTATACCTGGATGATTAAGAGCATTCTAGACCTTTTAAAACATGTTTTCGGCTAATTTATCTAAATATCTTTGAAACTTCCATGTAGGAAAGCATGTGCTTTAGACCTTTAGTTATTACATATATATTTGGCAGTTGAGTACTTGGATGTTCATGATAAGTTGAGGCTCATATTTCAGGTTCAAAAGAGGCTCTTAGAGTTCATGCTTGCTGCATTTCATCGAAACCCTGATTTCATAGCAGTTTTGAAGGTATTCTTCCTGGCTAAATATTGCCTTTTAATTTGATAGTGATGTTTTGACCATGTTTCTCCTCATACCATCCCGTAAGGTAAGATGAACAGAGTAACAGGTATGTAACCAAGACCTTCTATAGTATAGTTCCATCATTCCATCCCACTACAGGATATAAAGAAAGAAAACACTTCTCCTTGGGAAAAAAATTTCTCACTAGCTTCTTCCTTTGATTCCTTTTTTTCTACTCACCCATACCCAATAACCCATCAATATATGGAACTTATTGTAGAACATGAAAAATAAATCTTACTTGTGCTAGCTGTTCTGCTATATATTCAGATCTTGTTATACAGCTGTGCTAAGCTTCCTCAGTGTGTTGATAAAATTTATTTGAAGTCCTTTGCAGAAGCCTATAGTAGACAAGCTTGGAGAAGCTTATGACAGCCCTGCAAAGGTCAGTGCTTAGAACATTTTATCCCTTCTCCCCACCAATCAACCACGCACATGCAAACCTATTTTGTGTATATATCAGTCTTCATGATACATACATACATACATATAATATATATATATATATATATATATATATATAGAGAGAGAGAGAGAGAGAGAGAGAGAGAGAGAGAGAGAGAGACAGATATGAATAAGCAGTCTTGATGGGCATAGGCGGACCCACAGTGGGGTCCATGCTTGCAAGTGCAGGCACACTACTTTTCATATATTTCCTACAAGCATATCTTGATTCTTAATGTGGCATAGCTGGTTGGTGTATTTTTACTCATTATATACCAATGGACTAAGGTTCGATTCCCATGAATATTTCTTACCTCTTTGCTTTTATACCTTTTCCTTGCACAAATTTTTTTCCTTTTTTGTTTTGTATTTTAAGCCAACAAAACTATAAAATTTGTCCTCGGTAAAATATGAATTTACAGCTTTAAAATATATCACATATCAATAGAACTATTAAATATGTAACTTAATAAATAAAAACGAAATTAATCAAATTTATTACAGATTTGTACTAATGACTCTCAATAATACTTTTTAAAACTTTTAAGAATTCATTCTTCGCCTTTTCTTATTTTTTTTATCTTTTAAAATATTTTTAGGTTCGTTGTCTTGAATTCCAAAAATATTTGTGCACCCACACCGTAAAAATCCTGCGTCCACCATTATTGATGGGTATATATCGGGTGATTTGTTTGTTTTCTGTTACAGACTGAATTGGCGCTACAGTTATGTTGGGCTATTGGGGAGTATGGAGGTGGTGGTGCATCTCACAAGGATGCAGCTCGTGAACTTTTCGAGAGTTTGGAACTGCTTTTGTATGAAAATCTTTCATCAAGGTAAAGAAAAACGCTGATCTTAAAGAAATCTTTAATATTGTTAGTAAAATTGCATTCTGATTCAGTCTTCTGCATTTCTTTGTTAGTCGTCTGGGTTTAAGGGAATCAGCTATGGGTTCAAATAGTTCAACGACCTTCAGAAAATCATCACAGTCAAGGCTTCTGTGTTTTGTTGTGACAGCAATAGCAAAGCTTGCAACATACCATCGTGATTTACTGCCAAGGGCACGTGTATCATTGTCCAAGGTCAATCATTTTCATAACTTAAATTTAACATCTCAATCGTTATTGACTTAGTGAAGAACAATAATAAACTTATAAGAATAGTCAATAGTTAGGAAAGCAACTTGTTTATATGCTAGATATTATGTGTGCGTACAAATTAACTGATGTATCCACTTTTAGTTGCATTATAGGTTGCTCGTTCTAGGATCTCTGATACAAGGGTGTGGCAGCACGCTCGTGATTACTTGGGTTTGATGAATGAACCTGCTATATGCTTGTCTGTTTTGGGTCCATCAAGACCTTCTAGTGGTCACACACAGAGACCTGGCGTTGTCAACTGGAGTGAAGGGGGCAAAAAAATGATTGCACATATTCCAGTTTACATTCTAAGTGAACAAGAAGGTAGGGGATTGATTATTAGAAAGGTAGGGACTAAGCAGTTTCTGAAACTTACAAGAAAAAAATATAGAAGGAAAAAAAAAAGTATAGGAAAAGGAAAAATGGTATTCTTGTGTTTGACTAGTCTGGAACCAGTTTGAGCTTTTATTCTCGCTTGCAGGTCCTCCCTTCCATGATTTCTGTTTCTCAGACATACTGCCCCGAGAATGAGAGGATTCATATTGTCATGGTAAATTCGTTTTGTCACAGAGCCCAATTCATGAAAATTTTGTTGCCCGTTCCTTCCAAAGCTTGCTGCTACTTGAAGCATGGCTATATGGGTACTATGAATCTTGCCAGTAGTAGCTTGTGGCCTCCTATTTTCACCATCAACGCTTCTGTTTTTTTCATCTTAGAAGCATTTAACTTTTTTGCTGTAATATCAAGACATTTTCTTCTACAATCTAACATTGTAAAATATATATCTTTAATGTGCCTTAGATATATGAAAATTGAATAGTAAAACCCAATTACTTACAATATTTTTTAAAAAATCCCCAAATTCCGAAGGAACTTCAATGCATCATGGACAGATACATGAACAGCATATCACGATTTCAGGATTTGATAAGCCAGGTGTACAAACTTCTGAGGCACACTACCGCAATTTTAGCCAACTTGTCCTTATACTGCATACTGTTTATAAAACTCTGCAACTAACTCCTAAACTGATCCTTCGATCATAGAAACTGTCCCAGCTATGAGATTATGCAGTGTCGCCACAATTTGAGGAGGAATATACTCCGGTGAAGATAAATGCTCATCTGCGATCTGAAATACGATAGTTAACATACTTCCACTGGTTGCCATGTCGTCCTGGTGTATCGGTCTCTCAGGGAAGACTGTAAATCCCGATCCCAGTATTGCCACCCGTCCGGAGTTTCCACCCTTCAATGTTTCCGTGAGAGCTGAGTCGTCTATAGGTGCATAAACTATGTAATATCCTGTTGCATCAGTATAGCTTTCTTGCAGATAAAACTTCGTCGTTTTATTCGGTTGAGGCTATAAATAAAATGATTTATCAATATCAATACAAATAGGTCAAAGCAGAATCCAGAAATATTTTGACAAATTTTTTATTGTTCGAGCTTTAATTAATTACCTCAACTAGCACTATCGAAACACGATTAGATGCTTCTCGTCCGGTAGAAAAGTGTACAAGATCTCGAGTTGCGCACCCACTGGAAAGTATATCCCACTACAAAATCAGGTTTGGTTACATGTGTATTTACAAATTCCATTATTTATCGATCAAAGTTATAAGTGATTCTCTTCGTTTGGAAGGTGTTTATGTACGCATTAAAAACAATTCTTTTTTTTTTTTTGGGTCCAAATTATAAAAACTTGGGAGACTATATTACCTTGTTCCGATTAGTCCCGGAGCAAAGAAAGTCAAAAACATCCTTGGCTGCTTTAGGCAACCTCACAGAAGTTGCAACTGTTAGTATGACACCACGAGGATGCCCTGGATCATCTACGTTAAAGCTTGTCTTGACCATTATATTCTCGGGATTGCTAGTCGGTAATGGCTTCCACTGGTTCTCCGGTGAAGCGCTAACCGCTTCATTGTAACTTCTACTTATTCTCTGACTAAGCTGCAGTATAGCCCTCCTTCCAACTGCATAGTTCAATCAAATTTTTTTCATGCATTTTGCGAATTAGACTCCCCATAATTGTCCATTTTTCCCCCCCAAAAAAAGAACAACTTAGTTAGGTGTTATGATTTGGGTCTCTCACTCTCTCTGTTTAATATTCTTCTTCTATATATCAAGATTCAAGGGTGCATTAATTTTCTTTCAACTTACTATTGCTCTCTTCCATAAATATTTTGAGGCGCTCACATTGCATCTCCAGCGTAGAGACCCAACGCTTTGCACTGAATGCAAAACCTGAACTAATTAGCTCTCCGAACATATTGGGAGCAAAACCATTTTCTACTTCATTGTGCTCAACCCATGTAACCTACAAATGCGTACGCAAGAAAATAAAACATGATCAGATCAATACATACATATATATGTATATATATATATATATACAATCCAAGTAAAATAAACTTCATAGATGATATCTACTATCTAGAGGGTTAACTAATACTAATTTATCGTTTATATATGCTATCGCCAATGAATCAATTCTACCTTTGTGAATCCATTTTCGAGTCCTTGGACTAAACAACCTGATGGCTTTCTTCGACAACGGGTTAGCATATTGGGTATTATACTTTCCAAGGAAACATCCACCACTACCCATGCATTAGCTGCAGCTAGTTGTTTGCAGTATCTTGCAAAATACATCTCCCTTGTCTCAACAAGTGGCGAGGCCGCATGAAGTTCCGCTTTCATCTGTCGTCATTTAATTAAAATGCTAGCTTTCAAGGATTCGTAAACAAAAAACATGTAAATCGACTTATGGTTATACAACTAACTCCAGAAAAATGATTGTCGATCCGTATGTATTAATTACCACTTGAAGAGTTCCATTAGCGTTTCTCAGTTCCTCTCCAGTTGATAGCAACCCCAGGACTGTAACTTTTGAGACAATATTGCAGAAGACAAGTGACCATTGCTCCTGATCGATTTTAATACAACCAAAACCTGTCGATCAGCAACCACATATACATATACATCTATATATATATATATATATATATATATATATAGCTTCTATTTCACAAAAAGTCACAATTGAAAACTTGAAATCGGTAGATATTTTTATCCTGAAAAGCCTATAGGAGTCAAGAGATTAATGAAATATATAGATCCCGTTCTATTTGACTTAAACTTTAGAGTTGGTAGATTCAGATAGTACAAATTTAAGAGAAACAAATGGGGCAATAAAACCACTGTGAGAGCTGGCTAGAGGTAAAACTCACAACATCCATGAAAATATCAATAACGTGGAGCGGATGCATTGGCACAATGCCTCTAGCACGAGAAGCTTCAGTTTGAAAATTCGAAACCTGTCCATTTTCAACCACAGCAGGCAGATCTCCGCCTCCTTCTCCCGTCACATTCCCATTGCTTGAAAGTTCCGGAGTAAGCTCTGCTGCAGGCTCCTTTACAGCAATCAAGTTAATAATTTCCTCTAGAGTTGACACGAGCGACGAAGAAAATCTCCGTTTATATTCAGCAAGATTCAGAACTTCAGTTTCTTTATCATCATCAAACTTCCAGAGGGGTTCTAATGCGCAGGCCTTTTGAATGAGTTCCTCAGAAGCTGAAAGAGCAAGATCATAGATTTTGTATTTGTATCCATCAGCATTGACTTGTACTTGCATCATAAGGTCGGTTGCTCGGATATCTCTTCTCCCGAGGAGTGGTGAGTTGGGGGATGCTGAATATGCAACATTATCATATGGTGAACAAGGATTATTTTGAGTTTGTGATGCAATGTTGCCTTCTGGGGTACTCGATTCTTCGCCAGTAGCTGCACCACTTTTAACCTGTCATTTAAAACCAAAAAAACTCATAGAAAATTTAACAAATATGATGTAAAAATAAGTTACCCTCCGATAAAAATTGCAACAAGTGTGTGACACGAATTTTAAGATACATCAAAGTAATAATTAAATATCTCATTTTTGTACGATTTTTAAATATTTCATAAATTCAAATGTTATACATTTAGTTGTTTTTTAAATTTTTTAAAAATTAAATATCTAAATAGATATTTTATGCGCTTTAAAATCTGTACTACACACTTTAAAAGAAGTGTTATAATTTTTATGAGATAAAGTGAATAATATATTAATATACTGTTTTGAATTATACATTACAAAATTGATATGGTAAATGCGGCATAAAAATATTTGTATAAAAAAGAATATAATAAAATCGGTACTGGTATTAATACAATAAATATTAATTTTTTGAAAAGGTAAATCGGTAACGATACTGAATAACCGGAAATGAACCGTTTTATTTTTTCTTACCAATTTTCATAAAGAACCAAACCGATTTAATAATTTACATAAATGAAAATTTTGTACACCCCGAGTCATGAATACTGCCCCCGGTTCATTACTCAAATGCCGAACTCCCTACGGAAGAAAAAATGACTGCACACATCCCTACCTTCAAGTTAAGGTTGAGATCCAGACTTGAGTTTTCTTGTGTGTCCATGATCATGTTCCGGAATCTGCTGCATTTTATCACCAATTAAATAGTTAATTACACATGAATTAATTATAAGAAATACAATAAAGAAATCTAAAAACAGTCATAATCAATCTAAAAACGTTACCCAATGTATATAAAATAAAATAAAAAACAACTTGTGATACCAAAACAGAACCTGATAATGAATGTCACAGAGGAAATTAATAAATTGAATTTCCCGTGAGTACCCTAATTCCTAAAATATGCGTAGTTTAATCGTATGTATAGAGAATAATTCATGAATTGCGAGTTTTCAATAGCTATGTCAATTATTGAGTGTTATCCCTCAATTTTTGATATACCAAACTTTTGTACCGTTGAGTGTAATCTTTTAATTTTTCTCTCAATTATAATCTCCTGATCGATCAAAAAAATGATCAGTTTTTTACTTATATATAACAACCAAAAAAATATAATGTACGTACTCTTACTCGATCATTGTCGCCTGATCAATTAGAAAGACGATTAATTTGTCACACATATATAGCCAAATGATGTAATGTACGTACACTTAATCGATCAAAGCCTCGAAAATTGTTCAGTTCTTTTAAGGTGCCAACTGTTGGTACTTAATTCTGGAGAAGATGCAGAAAGGGAGAGAGATTGGTAGCTAGGTTTTGGGGAGTTTTGGAGTTTGAACCACTATAAATATAAATTTACGGAAGTAGTCAAAATTTTACTCCTACTAAGATACGCATTAAATATGAAATGATATCTCGTGGATTCATCTTTTATTTGATCATCAAGTTTACCTAAAAAATAAGTATTCAGTTTGACATCTTTATATTTTATCGAATTAATATCGAATCAAACTAAATTGTATTAAAACTGAATCTTCGAAATATATTGTTTTTTTCATTCCAAAATAAATTTTTGTATATTAAAGAAAAAGAATAAGTAAAAATCGTAATCAACAACCCACCCAACCAAAAAGAACAACAAACAAACAAACAAAGTTTTTGCATGCAAAACTGCAGAAAAGTCCAAAAAGTGATAGTGGGTGGGGCCGTACGCAGTTAACAGAACTTTAATTTGGTTAAATCAAACCTCAGCCCATATATCTTCCGGGCCTCTCGCATACAACGGCCGACGGTTTTTCGTATGACTTCATTTCCACAAGGAATGAGCTTTTCAATACATCTCTGTCCCCTGATACCACACGACATACTACTCCCTCTCGTAAGTAGGCCTGTAAACCGTAACGGAAAATTTTATATTTATCTTTGTCCGTATTGTTCGAAACAAATGGATATCCGTATCCAAAATAAATTTATTCATTTAACATCCGTCCGAATAAACATTTGACGGATACCGGATATATGTTATTTCGAATTCGTACCCGAATTGATTATTTTATAATATATATGTGTGTGTATGTATAACATGTATTTATATAATTTGGTATAGAATAATAAATACACAAACACACATATACGACTTGTAGCATATATATACTTGCATACTATGTAATTATGTATAGTACATTATTAATTTTGTTAATATAAAATTACCATGTAGATTAATTAATTGTATATGATATTTATTAGTTAAATATAAAAACAAGTCAAATAACATAAAAGTGAATGTGTAAATGTATATCCAATTCATCCTAACTATATCAAATGAAGAAAATTTACTTTTGATTTAAAACTTTGTTAAAACTGAAAATTAAATTATTTTTTTTTGACAATATATCTTGATATAATTTTATGTCACAAGAACTAAAGAATAAAATAAAAAATAGATGAAAAGAGTAATTAATGTGTTACATGAAAAAGTAATTAACGTGTTACACAAAAATACACATTTTTATATCATTAGTGATGTATACCGTTTTTATAGCCATTAAAAAATTGTAATGTTTACAACGACTCTGATTTTTGTTGTATATCCAAATTGATATTATATTATTATATATACAATTATATAGTAAAATCATTTATCACCAAAAAATTCAATTCAATCTAATTTAAAATTAAGTTAGTGTGATTTTCAAAATTTAAATTTGACTATATATTTGGAATGGATGAAGTATTATTTTGATAATATTATTTATATTTTGCTAGATTTTTAAAATTAAATGTATTGTAATGATGAATGAAATTAACATAAAGTAAATCATTCAGAATATGTTTGATTAATAAATACATATATAGCAAAAATATATAAGTTATCAATATAATCAAATATATAAATTATCAACATAATCAAATATGTAAATCCCCAAGGAGATGTTGGATTTAAGAGATCATATTATAATTATTGTTATAAATTTGGACTATTTTTTCTTGATAAATGATAAATTTATAATGCGTGTTGGCATATTATGTGTTATAACGTTGAAAAATAATGATGAAATGACTAAGTTATGTGTTGTATTTATGAATTTAATTATAATTCTATTTGTAAAATTAATATTATTGGATGAAATAACAATTATAAAATCTTAGACGGATACGGATATTCGGATATTTCAATTATCCGGATGAATGAACGAAAATGAATAATATTCGTATCTGGATATATTTTTGAATTTTGAATACAAATAGTAGTTAAAAATATCCGACAAATAACGATACAAATACAGATAGAAAGAAAATAACCAGATACAGATACGAATAGCGATATATCTGACTCCGAATATATCCATTTACAGGCCTAGATAATAATTATTTAAAAAAATTAAAATTTCATATTATTAGTTATTTTCGTAAAATAATTTAAAATTCTCAAAAACTAACATTTGTCTCTCTCATCATCTGAATAAACTTCTATCGATGAAATTAATTTTATTAGTTCTTTCTCATCTATTTATATATTCTATGAAAGGATAAAAGTATTTTTGATTTATATTTGTTATTTTAATGTAATAATTTATGAACTTACTTGATATGTGTAATTTGAGATAAAACAATTATTATTTTAAACCGGAACGAGTACTTTACTACTCATGCTTCTATGACCGACTTTTTTTGTTTGTCATTCTTAAAAACAGATAGCAATAACAATATTTACTACGGAGTAATAAATTATAGAACCCACTAATAAACTAATATCTGTTCTATTTCAGATTTTAAATTAAATTAGCCTGCGTAATTTAGCTTTTATTTTATGAATAAGTGAAATATTTGTTTATTTACAATTATATGGTGAGAACACAGATTAATAAATTTCGATTGTACTGAGTTTAATTCATAATCACTTGTGGTGGCCCATGTGCAAACCAATCTGCACGAACGGCTATCTGCCCTTTTAATCATTCATATGTTTTTATATTCAAAAATTTTATAATTATTTATCTTAGTTTCTATGCGTATTATGTATAGAAATGGCAAGATACAAAGTATTTGACTTAAATTTAGTATATACTCTAATTAAGAATCATGTACCATTAGCTAGATTGATCAAGCCCACTAAGTAGTAGGCAGTGCACTAATTAATCCACTTCTCCCCACAACAAAAAATTGAAAAAAGAAAACACTTAAAACAAATTCCATCAGACATTTATTTATATATGCAGCAATTTTATTAATACTGGTTGGTATAAAATTATTGTCCAAATACTTTAAAGACAACCTGCCTTGATGGAAGGCCTGATATATTATGAATATAAATACAAATATGAGCAACATATAGTTGGTATCTTTTGTCTTTTATTCTGATAAAATAAATTATAAATGTGACAACATGCATATAGTTGGTAATATGGGCTTCTTTTTAGTTGCAAAATTAAAGCACTTGCTATATACTTCCTCCATGAAGGCTAGTGCAAGTAGTCCCTTGTTCATATAACACAAAGACCTATATTCAACAATACTAATTAATATTGAAAAATCCAGCAATTGCTTTGGGTAAATGATATGTGTATTAAAAACCAAGCATTTCAAGAACTATCTAAGCAATAATCTGGTTAATTGTTTTAGGATTTGCAACAATATGTGGTTATTAATTTGGGCATCTTCATCTCTATATATTAAGCATTTGGTCCTTATAATATTTACTATAGTAATTTTGGATCATAATTTTTTTTCTTTTAGTTAAAAAAAAAGTCACCCACAATCCACAACTTCCAATAGATAACTTCCACTAACTCTCAACTTCTCAATAAGTAAAATAATTTAATTCATAAAAAAAAACGGATTTGAAAATAAAAATAAAAAACTTGCACACACAAATGTTTGCCCAATAAACTAGTAGTTGATTAAGCTTCTAATATTTGAATTATTAATTTTTTCAAAATAAATGATATAGATCCTATCGAATTTGAAGCTGCCATGTAAGAAAAACAGAATATTTGCATTATATGCTGTACGATTATTCGCTTTAGTGGGTCTTTTAATATATATCTACGTCATTCAATACCAAATAAGTGATGCCGTTTGTAATTTCTCTAATTTAAAGTTGTTCTTTTCTACTAATTTTTCAATACTATAAGTTTGTTTCTTGGTAAAGTCAAATATATTTTTCTACCCAATAATGTCATCTATACGTACATTTACTGATATACAAACAAATGCTTACATTTATGTTAAATTAATTTCAAGTGAGGACCTAAAAATAAGCGATCCAAATTTGCTATTGTGATGTCTGACAAAGACATATATAGATGACATAATCCCTCTGATCATGTACCACATCAATTTTGTTTAGAACTTAATTTAGCTCACTTTAAAATTAACTGAAATATGATATTATCCATCTGAAATTCAAAACCAAATTAATAAAATTTGCAAGTAGTAGTACTTTATACATAATTTTATGTTGATTATATTTACTTTTTGAAGAAACATCAAGAATCAACAAACAATAACTTAGTCGATAATAACAATAATTAACAGATTGAAAATACTCAGAATTTAAATCTTGTCCAAATCAATTGAATGATAGCTTGGCTGACATTGCCTCTCAATCATTAGGGGAAGGAATTAAGCGGGAATTAAACAATTGAATAATTGAAGAAGCCAAGATTCGGCAAATCTTTGTTGATGATATAATTAAAGGACTTAAAATTTACACAATTATATTTGAGATTGTTTACAACTATTTTAATGTCTATAGTAATATAGTACAAAAGTATAAGTACGTGATGTCAAATTTAGTAAAAGAAAATGTTATGAAAATATGATCAACACCCCATTAATAATTATAAACTCCAATATATAAACACAAAGGTCAAACGTTAGTTTTTGTCTCTGTCTGAGCTCTGTGCGGCAGCCTGCAGCTAGCTTGTATGTTTTTCTGTTGCAGCTGCTCAATTTAATAACTTAACTACCCCAACTCACTATGGCCCACATAGTGATTGATATGTTCATCTTTTATACTACTCCTTATTTTTCAAATATATAATATAATATCCATTTTCTATATTAGCTATACATAGCAAGATTATCTAGCAGTTTTTGCTACAAGGAAAGCTTGCTATTCTGGAGCTAAAAATGGCAGATTGTCGAGAGGAGAGTGGTTGGACTTCTTATTTTGAATATTTCTTATGTAATAATAGAAATAATAATGAGAATGTTGAACAACAAGAAGAAGAAAAAAGTGGTAATCTTTTTTGTAATTCTGAAAGTCCAGCTGCTACACATTCTCATCTAGTTTCTGATGCTGCTTCTTCTGTTGCAACAAAGAAGTACTTGAGTGATCCTCCTGTATTATTAACAAATGATCAGATGACGGGGTCTTCTAATTTTAAAGCAAGTTGTAAGAAGTTGAGTTTTAAGAAGAAGAGAAGTTTTAACTACAAAGTTTCAGCTGCAATTAGTGCTTTCGATGATGCTTTGGAGGATACTGCTACTTCTCCTCTCAATAGTCCCAAGGTATCAATCAGCTAAATTACTGTACATCTCTCACTTTCATTTTTCATCTTTTCTTTTGTAGAAATTAATTTGGTTTATGCATAGAATCAAAAGGATTCCATTCATATATAGTATATATATGTACGCGCGTTTATATCATTATATGGAGAATGATTCATCACGAGCATTTGTAATTACTAAATAGCCTATTTTGATAATATATAATCGAAGATCACAGATACAGAACTTCTGGTAGATTACTCCCATAATTCCTTCTTTTTCTTCAACAGGTTTGTAACTTAATTCCACAAGGTACCATGAACAGATATGTGGAAAAATCTACAGAAATTTCAGAGGTATCAATTTTTTTTATTTTATTTTTTGGGGGTGTATAAACAACATGCATATTAAGTATATGTAGTAGTTAAGTTTCATTGTGTGTTCATATCAATGAATTTACTTGTGTTGGGAAAATTATACAGAATTAACATTATATATATATATATATATATATATATATATATATATATATATAATAATTTTGGTTTTTTGTTGCTCGATCCCCCTTTCTCCTGAGCAGAGAGGTGGCAATAAGTTGAGGGTTGAAACAAGTGAATACACAACGGAACTGAAGAGAAGGGGTCTTTGTTTAGTACCCGTGTCTACGCTCGCAAACTACCTCGCTTAATTAATTAAGTGATTCATATATGTCATCAAATATATTCCTAGTTATTCTATTATGATTACAGCTTAGCTCGTAGTTTTCTCTCTTACATGTAGATCGATCTCTTGTATCAACTATTGAACTTTGCAAGAATATATACAGAGAAACCATATTTTTCTTCAAGCTTTTCTCTCGGTATACATCTAATTAACCTAGCTTGAAGTGTGTCATGTTAGCCTTTATATATTCCAATGTTAGCTTGAAGTCTATCATGTTTTCTTATGTATGGTAATATTGGAAGGTAGTATTATATATGTAAGTCACAAATCAATTGAATTGTTGTATTGGTTTTTGTCCTCTTAGACTGTAGTCTATCTTATTATATTCACAACTTTCTCACTTTTTAGATGATGTAATTGATGATCAGTGTGATCAACGACGAGATAGATTATATTAAAATTTAAAACTGTAATTGACGATGAAAACATTTTAATTTTTCCTTTTCTTTTTTGTAACACATTAAGATCTTATATAAAAAAAAGAACTTAGGTCCTCAAAGAAAATATGTATACTTTTACCAAACCAAGCATGAATAATTGTTTTTCCTAAAGTCCTATTAACTTCTTTAATTTTAAGATCCCTGAGATTTAAATGTTGGATATTGTATACATATATTCTTTAAACAAATCACTTTCCCTAAGAAAACAAATTATGACCCTTCTATATTTTATATGGTAAAAGAAATACGCTAATCAAATTTAAAAGATAACGAGCACTATTTTTCGAAATAAAGTTGTAGTTATATATGTTTACTTAACGGTTTATATTATTTTCAACGAAATAACATGTATTCGTTGAATTTATGACCGTTGATACCATTATGCAAGTGCAATAGTTCACAATCCAAATATTCTTATAATTTTACAACATAAAATCTATATATTTTGTATAAATATATCTTTTTTCGGATTATTTCTTAACGTGGTACCTAAGGGGAGCAATTCTCTGCTCCAAAAGGACTTATAGCTCCTGTGAAAAAATATTAAAAACCGATAAGTGCGTGCTATGTTACTTCATGCAAGGCCGGAAAAGAATTTATATAACAAAATTTTTAAGAATTAGAAGTAGAGGTATTATACCATTTGGTATAGAAAATTTGATCTCATCTAAAGGTACCCAGACACGTCCAATTTTTTTCTTTCCCATAAAAAAAGTGATATTTTTACCAATTTTTCTTATTTTTTTTCGCAAGTAAAATTCATATTTATATAATTTTTAATGAATAAAATATAAATAAATAATACGTAAATGTGAGTTCTACGTGTGAAAAAATAAAAATACTCTGCGGTATTCACCTCCCTTCTCGAAATCTACAAATTTTTAGGAATTAACACGTTACTGAAGAAGAAGACTGGGATTATTGATGCGGAAAAGTAAAAACTCAAAAGTAAAATACGCATTAAAGTTTTAAGTTATCCAACAATATACGAAAGGGTGCTCTGAAAAGATTAGAAAAATAATCTCCCCCATTTCCAATACAATACGACGGAGTACTCAAAAATAGCGGTCCCTTTCATCACTCGAAACCCCTCTCTCCTCCAACCATGGTTTCGACTGCCAAGATCAAATCCGTCGATTTTTACAGGTAATTTCTCTGATTCCTTTGCAATTTCTCTCTCTCGTTTTCTTATTTCATTTATGTGTCAACAATCTCAAGTTAGATCCATTAGTTTTTGAATTATTTTTATAAGAATCGTTTCAACTTTTCGCCACCGAATGTGAAATTTCAATTTCGTACGACGTTTTGCTATGGTTATACAGTACATTTTGTTTCTTGGAAGTTTGTATATTCACCGGTGAATGTCAGGGAACTGTAATTCTAGCGCAATAAGTCTTTTCATTATCTCCACCCTAGTTGCAGAAAGCTTGATTTGCTTATACAATGTCAACCTACTTGCTTAGTCCCCTTGTTTAGAAATATTAATGGTAACGAAGTGGTGCTAACCTTCGGGGTTTCTGCTTCTTGTAATAATATTTCAGTTATGATGCGTTACATTCATTTAGTGTGTGCATAAACTTAGGGCTGTTCATAGAACCTGGGTATAATACTAATTATTACATGGTTTCAGATATGAACCTGGGTATAATACTAATTATTACATGGTTTCAGATGGCTACTGAAAGCATTCAAAAAAAGTATTCCTAATTTTTGCTAAAACAGTTGAAGTGATATGCTGCCGGGATTGGGTGCTACCATATGCACCCTATAAAGGGCTACTTATTTTAGCCTAGGCCTCCACCTTTCAAGAATTATGTTCATTATCTTTATAAAAGATACTCAAGTCAACCAAATTTTAATGCTGTGAAATATTTTAATGAATCTCAATTTATGGTACTTTGCTTAGTAATAAATATGATAAACCATCAACTGAATGGAAAAATCTTGCTGGATATTCAGAGTTTTCATTTAAATTGGTTTTACTACATAACTTTCGCTTTGATATGCCATGTTAATAAGTTAGGCTCATACCTCATTATTAAGCACATAAGATTGGATATGTGATGCTCGCTGCTTTCCAAAAGTAAATGCAGTCTGAGATGTATTTGTAAATCAACTTCCAAAATGAGTTATTCGATATAAATTGATATTATATTTTGTGCTTTTGAAATTCACAAATTGAATGAAAACTGCTTTTCAAATGGAGGTAGTGCATAATACTAATTAGTATGGAAGCAAGGATTAGGCATATGCTGATCTGCATGTTGATTTAGAAAATGGAGATTATCAAAGCTTGATTCTTTTCTTTTTACATGTTATATCTCCTTAACTTCATAAAAGGTTTTTGTAGATTTAGTTATGTTGCTATGATGTTGTATCAAATTCATGTTCCTTTATCTCGTTCTGATTGCAGGAAAATCCCTAGAGATTTGACAGAAGCATCATTATCAGGTGCTGGCTTGTCCATTATAGCAGCTTTATGCATGATATTCTTATTTGGAATGGTAAGGAGCTTTCTCCTGTAAAAAAAGGAAAAGAAATTAGTATATCTGATATCCAAAATTTTGGAAATCTTGTAAAATCATCACATTTTGCCTTGTGTCGGTTATTAGTTTCTAATTAACTTAACCTTGCCATTCTTGAAAATTTGAGGATTTTCTTTTGCGTTCTGTAAAAAATCCACTAGACATATCTCGTATCGTTTTGCTATGTGTTTCTGCGAGGCTCTTTCCTTGGACAAACCATTTTGGTGAACCATTTGGCGTTCTTTTGCACTTACAACCAACATAACTACTTCCTTTATGTAGGAATTAAATAGTTATTTGACAGTTACCACCTCAACATCAGTTATTGTGGACAGGAGTCCTGACGGGGATCTCTTACGTATTGACTTCAATATTAGGTACTCCTTGAATTTTTGTTGGTCTGAATTCTGAAACAATATATTTCTTTACTTGTTCCTTTGATTTTTTATATCTCTTTTGTGGTGTCTTCAATTGTATACAAGAGGGGAGGGGCTGGAGAAGGACCCGCAGTTTAATGAAAATCAACTCTTAACCAAATTACAACTATGATTTCTTCAACCTTTTCTTTTTGATTCATAGGGAGTGTTACTCCAAACAAAGTAAAAGTCATCTGCTGGAGTTTCTTTCCACTTAGGGTGGAATTATCCTAAGTACTGGCTGACAACTTCTCTGTTTGTTTCCCAGATTGAAAATCCAGTGTTGTTGTCTGCCTGTTTTTAATTGATTTAGTTGTCGCTTCTCCTTAAGTGGTGCTCTCTTTTTCTGGAGAAGCAGTTGTAATATGTGATTTTGGAATTGTGTTAATTTTCTGATAGACGTTTTCTTGATCTTATCTTGTAGTTTTCCAGCACTATCCTGTGAATTTGCATCCGTAGACTTGAGTGACGTACTGGGGACAGTAAGTATCAGTCATTTATACCATTTTCTCTATTTATCCAATCAGTAGACAACAATAAGTATATAGCACCAAATATACATGGTTATGAGTATACAAACTAAATTTATCGCTAAAGCAAGTCTTTAGCATAGCATTTGAATGAGAAATAGAAGAAAGAACTTGCTTAAATATTACTACAATATTTCCCGCATTACATTCTTTCCATTCACCTCTTTCATTTCTGTTGGCTTCAAGAGGTAACTTAAACTGACAATGTTAATGGCAATTTTTTTTTAATAAATCCATTAGATATTGTAACTCATCTATTTTCTTGTATATTTACTAGTCCACTGTGATATATAGTTAATTTTCCTGTTGTCTACTCTTATTTCCAGAACAGGTTGAATATAACAAAGACTATTCGTAAGTATTCTATAGATCGAGATCTCAGATCTACTGGCTCTGAGTTCCATTCTGGACCAGTCACAAATATCATTAAGCATGACGATGAAGTTGATGTAGAATATGGCGAAGGTTCTATTTCACTCAATGCACATAATTTTGATAGAATTAGTCATCAGTAAGTATATTATACTAATTTGATTACCGTGATTTTTGTGAAGGTGCTCCTTGTGAATTGTTTTTCTGATTCCAAATAATATCAATTATAATGAAATCTTTTGCAGGTACCCAATATTGGTTGTAAATTTCTTTGCTCCATGGTGTGCTTGGAGTAATCGCCTGGTGATTATATATTCCTGGCTTTCCTTATAGAGCAATATGATTATGAGTTTCCACTTGTTGCATTTAATGATATCCTAAATGTTTCTGCACTTTGGTTTCAATCATATTTATTTCTGTTATCTTCTTTCCGACATCTTCACATGTATTTGTCGCTGTAGCCTCATTAAGTTATATGTTCATACTATAGTGTTGGCTATGTATATGAACTTTTTACTAAAGGTCATGTCTCGATGTGGATGTGAACAATGAACTTTTTTTTCCTTCTTCTATCTTTCTAATATGTAAAATTTAAGTCATGTCTCAATGTGGACGGTGAAAAATTGACAAGCACGCTTTTGTTTTTATTTTTTTTCTCCCTTCATTTAGATTAGATATAAAATAAAGCTAACTTTCACTTGTAGTTTTTAAATTGCTTTTATGATATAAGATATCTAATAGTGAATCAGTTATATGACGATATACTTAATAATTCCAAGTTCTTTACTTCAGTAAATGGCATTTTGAACTTAACTGATATCTCTAAATATCCTTGCTTTCTGTTGCTTGTGTCAGAAACCTTCATGGGAGAAAGCAGCAAAAATTATAAGAGAAAGGTCTATATTGATTTCCTGTTTATTGTTGTCAATTGTATATAGCCTTCTTAATCTACAACTGGAGTTACAAGAGGCAATCTAATTTGTGGAAAATTTCTAATGAAATTGTTTTTAGATATGACCCAGAAATGGATGGGCGTATTCTTTTGGGGAAGGTTGATTGTACTGAAGAAGGTGACTTGTGTAGAAGGTAAATTTTTAGGTTTATATTTGCAATTGTTTGTCAAGAAATTTGAATGCGATCTGTTAAACTAGTCTTTTAATCATATCTGGTGCTCTTTCTGTGAATTCTTGAGTCATGTTTCACTTTCTTCAATTAGCCTCCCACCCTACATAAAACATGCATTTTCTTATAAACTTTTGTTTTGAATATGACCCATTATTGTTTCCATGCACATGGACAAGTCAACTTCCAAAAAAGTTTCCCCAGCTTGTGGAATATAGTACTTTTGGTAGTTTCTACTTTCTAGATTGAGTTTGTCCAAATTTCAATATTATATATTTATTCATTTATTCTTTAAAGGTTATCTGGGTTAAGTTGTTAAGCCTATAAGAATAACTAGGCTCCACTGCACACGCAAATGCGTGTGCACTGCATATATAATTATACTGATTGTGGGTAAGAAGTTGGAGAGAAAATAGGAACAGATGAGTAAGTGGGTTTTTAATATAATTTTTTATTTTTAGGACCTCTAGATCTTTAATATAATAGATATGATATGTGGTGTTCTTTAACTTATTATTTGTAGCCACTCACACATACTAAGTTCTCACGTCGCTGCATGTCTTTCAAGTGCACATGGGTGTTAACTGAATTTACTAAGATTGGGCTGCTATTTTGTAATTTTTATTGTGTATGTGATTGTGTTTTCCTGAATTCTCTCTTTATCCCCGTGTTAACCAGATGCGTTTTTCAGGAATCACATACAAGGTTATCCATCTATTCGCATCTTCCGTAAAGGAAGTGATGTTAGGTATGTGATTTATATGGTGTTTTGCTTTACAAATTCTATATGCTTACAAATTATTAAGATGTAATTCTCAACTTTAGGTTTCTTGAAAGAATTCAGTTTTTTTATTGATGGTGTTCTTGTCTATTGTTCCTTTGCATGGATTAGAACTTCTGCATGCTTTCTTTAACATTCTTTTTTCTTTTCCTCTTGATTGCGGTGCAACCTGAGAATGCAAATCAGATTTCCTTGAGAATTTTGTGGTTGGTAGGTGGGGGGATATGGTTGGGGATTCTTTGAAATGAAGTCATCCCTCAGTTAATCAGTTGTATGCCATATACATCAGGATGGACCACCTCCGTATGATGAATATTCAGAGGATGAATGTTTCATTATCAGTATTACTGACAATTTCAACAAGGAGTGCAGACATCATCTTGAACTTGATGAAAGTAGAGTGCTGCAGATCTGCACTGCGACTGTATATATACTGCTGAAGATTCACTTCTGGTTGATAAATATAGTCCTTGTAAACATAATTTTGATAGTATCATAAGGTACTATTTTGTGTGCTGCTTGAGCTTGCCAATCTAATGGTACTTGGCACACACATATAGTACTTTCTAGTCTGACCTCTATCCATTGTGGAATATTTCAACAATTAATTGGACAAAGTCTGTCCAACTAAAAGGTTCAAAACCATGGTTTACCAATCATGGAGTATAATCTCTTTGCTATCTATCTTTTGGCCTTCTTTTTGTTATTTCTTCTGCAATAGTTTCAGTGGTTCTATTACATAAAAGATAAAGGTAAGGTAGAAATTGTGTTATATCAAAAGTATCTAGAATAAAAATAAAGTGCAGGTTCCTATTAGTTGATTTGGCTTTACAAGTCACAGTAGACATAATATGGAAGTAATAATCATGAATGGGGCCAGGTGAGGATGCTCTTATGCCCGCTGTGCTGCTGCTGTCCCCTAGGGCCTAGACTATGCAATTTGGGATCCCCATATTAGTCAACCATCTGTGGAAGCTTTTTTAACTGGGTTTGTGTTACTCCTCGGCGAATGAGACGAGAACAGAGAAATCAATGAACTAGTAATTCCATGCCCAGCTTGTGTAGGTGTAATCTTATTTGTAGTGACTAAAGTTCATCTTGTCTTAGAATAGCAAAATTTTGGTTCAGTATTGATTATAAAATCACATGGTAGGTGATTTTATATATATATATATATATATATTATAGAAATGAGTTACTGACTTTCAGGTGAACTCATTAAGGTTATGAAGAGGTAGCCTTTTGTCCATTTTTCACTTTACCATTCTATACTTTTCTTTTACTAATGTACCCTCGGTGGTCTGTAGCATAAATTGTGTAAAAAGCATTTAATCTATTTAACAGCTCTACCTCATTTTGTTTTGTATCTCGTCACATGTTTCTACCCACTTGTGGTTTTCTGATATTGGTTCACTTACTCAGGGAGGATCATGGGCGCCACGAGCATGAATCTTATTATGGAGATCGGGATACAGATAGCTTAGTTACTGTAAGAACTTATTGTCATAATGATATAAGTCATTGAGAACATTGCTTTTCAACGAATTGAACATAATTCAAGTAACGAAAGTATTACCTCCGTTTCATAATGATAGAAACATTTATTGTTAAAAGCATTGTTTTGGAGTTTGGCAAGCTTGATATATAATGTCCTTGGGTTTAAAGGAAAAATGGTGGACAATGAGATTTAATTTTAAATTTCACAAACTTTTGATGTTCATGAGATAATTGGTGGGCCACTACTATAGTGTTGGGAATGGGAAAGTATTGTGGGTGAATTTCTCAATTGAACACTTTGTCAAAGATAGAAGTAGGGATATCCAAAAAGGAAAGAATTATTCATATCATGGAATGGTGGGGGTATATGGCACGGCTTGCTTGGGTGTGATCATTTTTCTTGTAGTCGCTTGATACTATTATAACGAAGTCATGCATGTTCCTCCCAGTTCTATATTTTCAGTTTTTCACATTCTTACTGTGTAGATTATTACAGAATTATGTTTACATCAAAATTTCCCTTTTGTTGCAGACAATGGAAAATCTAGTTGCGCCTATTTCACTGGAGTCTCAGAAGCTTGCTTTGGAGGACAAATCTGGCAAGAATTTAGTTGATGCAAAAAGACCTGCACCAGTAACAGGAGGATGTAGAGTTGAAGGTTTTGTACGGGTCAAAAAGGTGAAATAAATTTAATAGTATCAGTGGAAGCATGACTAAATTGCCTTTGTTTCTGAGTCTATACTGGTGTATTTATTGGCCTATCCCCAGCTGGATGTGTTGGATATGTAAATCCAGAGTGAAAAACTTCATAACTTGAAATAGTTTTTCTTATGTCTATTTTATGTTGGAAGATATTTCATTTGTTTTTCACAGGTTCCAGGAAATCTTGTAATCTCAGCTCGTTCAGGAGTCCACTCGTTTGATGCTTCACAGATGAACGTGTCCCATGTAATCTCTCAGTTTTCATTTGGCACTAAGGTCCTCCCAAGAGTAATGTCTGATATTGAGCGAGTGCTACCTTATGTTGGTCAAAGCCATCACAAGTTGAACGGGCAGCAATATATTACTCACCGAGGAGATACAAATGCAAATGTTACTGTAAGCTTCATATTACATTTTTTCTCTTTTTTGTTTTTCTCCTATTATCAGTCAACTGCTGACAGTTCTTACTTGCTTCATTAGTAGTCACTTTCACAGTATTCATATTGTTGGGTGGGGGATTTCTGTTTCTGCATGTCGTATGAGTTGAACAAACTTAAGAAATCATGAATGACACAATAGAGATAGCAATCCTTATAGTTTCATGCAACTTCTGCATAGTTGTCAATAGTTACAATTGTAACTTGTTGACTTCTGAGGAGAAAACAATTAAGACTTTTGCCTTTATATTTGGATGTTGCTATTCTTATAAAAAAAACTTATCTTGTGATCTCATTCTTCTTACCTGGAAGTTGGAATAACTTTTAGAAGTTAATGAAATAAGAGACATTTGGTGGGTCAACGAACTGGAATCGAGTGCAGTTTCTTGCTAGAGCAGCTGCCTTTAACCTAGCCTCAAATGGCCTTCAGAAAGCAAGATACTACATATTTCAAACAATTACGTCTTTGATTTTTATTTCTGCTTTGCACGTGCAATTTTCTTTTGTTTCCAGATACATCCTTCACATTATATAGAAATGGAATATTGGTGATGTGATGGTACTGTTCTATTCATTATGTACATTGCTATATTAGGTACTTTAAGTTGCTTTTAGTCTAGAAAGAGATATGTTTACCCGGTTTTAGAATGGACTAGAACATGTTATACTCTGTAGTTTTTAAGACTATGACGTGATCTTATGTTGTAACTTGCAGATAGAGCACTATATTCAAGTTGTCAAGACGGAGGTGATTAAAAATACTTATACATTAGTCGAGGACTATGAGTACATAGCTCATAGTAGTTTAGTACATAGTCCTAAAATCCCTGCAGCTAAGTTCCATTATGAGCTGTCCCCAATGCAGGTTCAAAGCGCGTACCTTAATTGTCATACATAGCTCTAAGAGTGGATTAAACTGCTATATCGTCAGGATTTTAACACATCTAATTTTTGTATCAGGTCATAATTAATGAAAACCCAAGGTCATTTTCTCACTTTCTAACCAATGTTTGTGCCATTATTGGTGGTGTTTTCACGGTATATCTCTCTCTCTCCCTCCCTCTCCCTCTCCCTCTATATATATACACACACACACCTGTGTTTTTCCATTGCACTTATAGTTGCTTCACTCCTTTGGTTTAGGTTGCTGGGATATTGGACTCTATTCTGCACAACACTCTAAGGCTGGTAAAAAAAGTTGAACTAGGCAAAAACTTTTGAGAGGAGGCAGCAAAATAGGCAGGTTAACAGGAACGCTAAATTACCATTACCCCCATAGTTGGGACAATTTATTGTAATTAATGCATTACAGTGTAATTCTTTCAAACAAATTTTCTGTCGAATTTTGAGACTTTGCGGTCAATCTAGACCCTGCTAGAGGAAATATATCTACTGAAGAATTGTAAGCTCGGCAGTGTGTGCGGTTCCTTTTTTGTTTCATCTATTTAACCTATTTTGTTGTTTCCTGCTTTTCCGTAGTTGCGGGATCCCCCTTCACCTACGCCAGTCTAGTGGCAGACTCAGACGTATGTTGTAAAATAATGGTCACACGTTCTACATAGGACCATCTGGAGTTTCCTCCTCTCTTTACTCTTAGTTGGATCCGCTCAAGGATCCACCGGTTTAGGTAAATGTTTAATGCGTTCCCCAACCGGAGAAGATCGACCCAGTTCCTTTTTCCGGTGCACTCACTTTATATCTCCGGCACACAAGGAAGGACATCTGCCCTTTTTCAACGCATTTCTTTAGACAAAGCCTCCGTTTTTTCCTCTTTTGATGATAGAGATCATACTGAGAAACAGAAGAATTCTGTACTCGAACCTTTTAAGAATCTCCATTCTCCAAGATTAGCTATAAATGAGGATATAAGAAAGGAGGGAGCAGATAAATGAACTTGTGCAAAAATTTGGTGAGGTTTTGCATTAATGGCGTAGGAAAACTGAGATCAAGAAAAAGTCATTAGATGATGAGTGATGGCAAGTGGAACGAACTGAAGATGGTAATGATTCGTAGAAAACTAGTAGAGAGTTTTCTTCATCCCTTCCATGTACAGGCCATAAAATTCATTCTCTTCCACTCCTATCGAATTTCTGGCTGTCCAAATCTATGAAGAAATTGATGTGGACTTAATAATAGTCATTTACTACTTCCATCCATCGATTAACTTAATACAAGTCATTTACTCCCTTCACCGTTCGTAATAAGGATTGAAAAAGATCCTCCTTCCCTTTGAATAGGCCTTTTTTATATAGAAATTTAGTTAAGAAAGAGGCTTAATTAGTGGGACAGAGGTAGTATTTCGTTTCTTTTATCTCTTCTATAATTTTATTTAGAATGCAGTTGGCAGAAGTAATTAACCCGCACTTATAATATTAATTTGATAATAAAGTAATCTATACTCTGTAGAATACAAATTATCAATAACTCCGTTTTTGTTGAAAACATTAAACAACCAGTACTGTTTATTGAGCGTCGAGCGAGGGACACGATAAAAGATTGAGCAGATGTAATAATGTAATCTGGTCAAAGATATTTGCTACGGTGTAGTGGAAAAATCAATGAACATAAACCAATAACTTAGCTTCATCTACACATAGAATTCCAAATTTATTCTTCATATACACAATAATACAATACTTTTACACATCTCAAAGATGTGTTCTTGCCATCAGCTTATTTTTTCCACATGAAGCAAACCAATATCAAACAACCTGACTATACCCTTGATGATCCATTTTGAAACCACGAGTTCAAGGCTCACAAACTCAAACAATTTCCCAAAAAAAAAAAAAAAAAAAAAAAAAAAAAAGAGAGAAAAAACAAAGACAGACGAAGTAAAATTTATACTCAGGTTTTAAATGACCTAGTTAGAGAAGTAGGAAGGATGAACCAAACAAAGCTCCCGCTGAACAAAGAGAAGTGATAATGGATGTAGAAGAAGCAGCAGCAGCATTTTTATGAGGAGAGTTGTCTGAAGGTGTGTAGGGAGATTCATCGCCCGTAGGTTCGGGAGATGGGGGTGACTCTGTAGGAGCATTGTTATTATTTCTGTTGCTTCTATCTGCCAACACCACAACCACCAACTTCTCGTTCTTGTGACAGTGGTCTTCAACTCCACTTATGAAGTAGTGAGGCCCTGATTTGTCGAACTTGTACACAGTGTGCCCGTCGTCATATTTTGCAATGGGGCTGCCTGTGTTGCAATTGTTGTAGTCTTCTTTTGTTACATACAGCACTGAATCTTGATCAGCTGCGTAGTTAAACACTGCAACACCAAAACTAACTAAATCCATGAACTGAACAAAAGCAAAAATTCAGAATATATATACATACAGTATATATGACATTTCTTCTGCCATAAAAATGACGTAAATTTGAGGAAATAACACTTATTATATACTGGAAAAAGCACTTACCAAGTGTGTCACCAATTTGAAATCTTCTCGATTCAGCCCATTGATTATATGCATTATTATCAGAGGTAGTCCAACCATTGGAACCTCCAACTATGAACTCCAACGCACAACCTTTCTGGATCAACAGGAAAAGAGAAAGCAGACCCGCGACATGTAATGCCTTGCTCTGATGAACTGACCTCAGAATAGGACTGGCCATTGTACTACTAAAAGCGAAGAAAGAAATAACTCTAGACTTTGCAATGCTACAAATCTTGAAATCTATATATGTCTGTGTATGGATGTGACAATAAGAGGGTAATGCTCAGGGTATTTGTAGGGAAGGGTTGCATGAACTTTAGAAGCTGTGGAGGTGAAGCTTTTGGTCCCTTTTTGTTATTCTTGTCATTGGGATTTCTTGGTTTCCTGTACAAAGCATATAATCACCACTTTTCTATAACTGCATGTACTGGCTTATGCTTTAGAAAACTGAAAAATTAACTTTTGAATAACTTATTCTTCGAGGTTATCCTTTTCTTGTCAGTTTCCAAAAATCAAAGAATATTAATAGCTTGTGATTTGGGTTGAGTTGAACTGATATTGGATATTGATGCCTAAAAATATTTATTTAATTATTTTTGTAGCGCGTTACCGTTCTTGCAGTAGCATATACAGTTGAAACATCGCACATACACATTGTATCCGGAACAACTGAAAGTTTTTGTCTCTACCAACACGTACACTAATGCAGGACCAGGTTTCTATGTGCTCAAATATATTTTAGCTATTGCTACTTTTTGACTTACGACTTTCTTTTTCTTTTCAAATATAAAGATTTTAGTTTTCCTTACTATCATCGGACACCATCAATCAAGATTTAGCCCCCAAAATGTGGAGATGGATTTATGGAACTGAACCGCAAAGAGGGGTTTTTTTTTTTTTAATTAACAATAATGCTATTAGTGCCTAATTTTTTTAAGCTAATATTATGATACAAATCTTATATCAGTTAAATCTTGTGGAATAGATCTTAATAACATAAATAAATACGTGTAACTAACCATGATAATTTTCACACAAATTAATTTGCGAAATTCGATAATTCAATATTTTATTTTTAAATAATTTTGAAATGAAATATAGTAATATACATGAAGAATATTAATAAATATCAACTTTTATATTTTTATATATTCGTAAATAATGTAGTACTACATTAAAATTAAAAGATTAATATATCTCTAATTTAAAAATTTTGGAAAGGAGGAGAAGTGCCCGATGGTGTAGCCGCCTACGGCGCAGAACGTCAAGCTTAGAAGTCAATTCATTTTTATGTTTGACATAATAATTTTGTAGTTATTTTGAGGAATAAATTTATTATTCTAGATTCAGCTCATTCATTCATATTTTGAAAGCTAAATAGAAAAACTTTTATCTTTTATTTCATATTAAAATATGTGATATCAAGAATGAATTTATATTATAATTATTTTAATTAAAATAAATTTAATCAATAATATATTTTAATTTATTTATTTATCGTTGATTAAAATAGTAAATCAAAATTTTAATGATTATTTAATAATAGTTATTTTAATTAAATAAATTTAATTATAGTTAATACCCTGAGACGGTGAACGGTTCTAAAAATACAGAAAGATACGGTAGTAAAAAGGAAAAAAAACATACTAAATGTAAAGTAGCTTAATAAAAAAGCACATTAGAAGTAAAAGTAGGGGATTGACCAAAAAGTCTAAGAGTTGACCGCGAAGCCTGGATTTGAGTGAGTGGGGGTGGTGTGGGTATGGGTAAGGGTAGGGGTGGGGGTGGGGTCAAACAATGGGGAGAGGAGAGACGACGTCTTCACCATGTCGATGTTAATAATGACGAAGAGGGCAAAGGGGAAAGAGAAGCTTTTGTGTCAAGTCTTTGGATTGTATTGACTTGTCGCCGCCAGCACTTCTTTGATGTCTTGGATTTGTACCCGAGAAACAAGGGGTTGTTTTGGCTGGTTAGGTGATTACCCAGTACCTCGATCATACGCCTTTCTCGCTATTTCTTTGTATTTATATATATGCCCATATCGATATATACACATTACATACACAAAATACATTCATCTTCTATCTTTTTGTAAATCCAGAGACAGACAGTTGTTATGTTTCTATATTTATCCAACTCATTAATTAGCCGTAAATCTTCTGGTGGAATAGAAGCCAGTTTTTAATTTATTTTGAGTGATAAAAGAAGAAGACACTTCACCACCATCCACCAACCCCCATCTCCATCTCCATATTATCGCAACTTTCTTTGAGACAGACAAATCATTACACCCTCTTCTTCCGCAGTAGATTAATAAGCAAGAATCTGCCGTGATCTGTGTCCCATTTGGTTAATCTGATCTGGGTTTCCAATTCAGCTGGTGGGTGCTGCGGTTTTCGCTCGAGTTTCCGGAGGTGAGGAATGTGGAGGGATCCTGGAATTCCTGCTGATTCTTTCTACCAGGTTCGGCCCGAATGCGCCGATGTTCCCAAGACCAAGTTCAAAATCAAGGTCTGTCGTCGTTCTTTCTCGTAATTATTACTCCCCCATTATTTTATTTTTTGATTTTGGCCTTATTACAATATTCTATGCGTCTAATTTATAGCTTGTATAGTATTGTGTACGAACGATATATGTTTATGTGCATATATGGGAGGCACATTTTGTATATGGGGAGATTTGTTCAATGATTATTAGCTTAATGCTGCGATCATTATGCTATGTTTGTGCAGTGCTGCTTTCTTTTAATATATTATGGCATCTAAGCCTTTTCGCTAGTAGGTTCAAGACATTGCCGACAGTGTTGTGATCATTATGCTGTGTTTGCGATTGGCTGCTTTGTTGTAATATATTATGGCGTCTATGCCTCTTTGGTAGTAGGTTCAAGCCATGGCCAACATTGCCAACAATATTACATAGATATGAGGAGTTACAGTAAGTGCTCTCTATCCAGGGTTATAAATTGATGTATTTAATATCTGGAAACAGTTTCTGGTCCCCTATTCTGGGTATCGTGATATATTGCATAATTTGGGAGAGCGATGACTATCCATCAGGGTTCAGGGAGCAGATTTACCCTTCTCCGCTGTAATTAATTTGATCAGGAAAATGCAGTATTGTTCTGTTGTTTTGGATTCAACGATGAAAAGTAGTTACTTATCAAGATCTTATTTCTATTTACCTAATATGAATTTCCTGGAAAGGACAAGTATGGGTGCCTATTTTTCAAGGTTTAGTGACTAACTAACATAATATAATAAATGAACTCTTCAGGTGTATCTAAGTTTGCCTATTAGCTTTATTAAATTTAGTTAGTAATCTATTAGTACCTACTAAATGGTATGCTTTATTACAACTAAACATTCCAACAATAACATGAAATATTTTCCATAACGTTTATCTCTTGGTCTTTCCTACATTTACATTGTCATTAGGTGATTTCTTTATACATCTCATATTCAATGTAAAAAAGGTACATGAAGATATCATTGTATCGAAGACAAGATCACGTTTATTCTCTTTCGTAGTTCTTTTCATAGTTAAAACTAACATATTTTATTAACGGTTATTGTGATTTGTGATCAATTCATTGAAGTTCTCTTCTCCTATTTTATCTTCACATTCAGGCTGGAAAGACCTTAAGTGTGCGGAAATGGCAAGCGGCATTTAGTCTGGAGGGTCATCTTGATATAGGCAAGACTCTTAGTCGAATCTATCGTGGGGTGAGTTATCGAGAGTTTATGTTCAAGTTTTGAAGATGGCTATTTTATAATTGGTGTATGTTATCCGCGTGTCATCATTATAGTCATCATTGTCGGTATTCTCATTGGAATAATAATAGTTATTATCATTGGCTTAGGGGGTCCATCCAACAATTAGAGGAGAAGTATGGGAATTTTTACTTGGTTGTTATGATACAATGAGCACATTTGATGAAAGACAGCAGATACGGCAACGGCGTAGGTAGGCTCTGTTCCTCATTCTTCTTATTTATCTTTCTTTCTTTTTTTTTTGTATGAGCAAATTTAGCACTGTAAAGCACACTATATAAGGATGTATTATGTAAACGAACTATGCAAGGATACTAAGAAGGATATGACTGCCCATATAAACAAGTAAATGTCATTCTTGTTATATACCATAGAGGTGCCATACGCTGAGCTGAAAGATGAGTGCTACTAGATGTTTTCCATCGTTGAAGTGTATAATATGTTGATCTAATTCTTGTTGTATACCATTAGGGTGCAATATGCTCAGCTGAAAGATGGGTGTCGTCAGATGTTTCCCCTTGTTGGTAGTGGTAGATTCATCACTGCACCTGTAATTACTGAAGATGGAAGACCTATTCTTGACCCTTTAGTGCTTCAAGAAGCAAGTTATCATGCCGAGGAAAATGGTAAAGCTGAAAAGTTCTAGTGTACACTCTGGCGTGATTCTTGCTAATGTCAAAATTATTCAACTGCAGATGCCTCCAACAATTCTGAAACATCAATAGAGGTAGATGAGAAAATAATCCAGTGGAAGCTCACACTACATCAGATAGGTTGGTATATATACCCACATGCTATTTGTTTCCTATCTATTCCCCCTTCTATTATATTATTTATGTGGGAGAGAATTTTATCTTTATGATTTAGTTACAGGTTCTAAATAAGATTTGATGAACTATTATTAAGTGATATCAAAGCATTTCAAGTTTGTTAGGGAAGGGGGAGAGGCAGGGCATGACAGGGATCACTCCCTGTATACTGTAGTAGCTATCCCGTCCTATCACTTGAATCTCAGAATGCTTAATGACTTCTGACCCTCCATTGTAATCATCTCTGACATTCCCTTTGTCCTGAAATTCTTTAGTCTTACTCATCTTTTCCCTCCTAACAATTTTAGAATACCTCTCCTCTCAAGACAGCGACTGATTTGGCCGTGATTTTACTACCAAAATAGGAAAAGTAAAATACTACCAAAATGTAATAATATAATTCATATAATCAAGTTAGTTCCTTTAAAAATATTTGCAAATCTACTTCTTAAACTTAAAATGTCAACTACATTATATAATGTAGAATTTTGGCATGTCCTTGTTTGTTTGAAGTATGTTACATTAACTCCTTTGTTGCATGTAATATTTGTGTTTTTTATTTTTCAAGTTTTTCTCAAAGTTATCTTCGTATGACTTTGAACTCTTGGACTGATATTTATGCTAGGTCTCGATGTGAATCGGACTGACAGGACACTAGTGTTCTATGAGAAGCAAGAGAATTTGTCTAAACTCTGGGATATCCTAGCAGTCTACGCATGGTTTGATAAAGACGTGGGCTATTGTCAAGGTGGGTAAATGAATGATGACCTTGTGCTGCTAAGGTTCAATAGCTAATTCTATTCAGAGCAAATAAATTACATTTACAACTTATCCTCTTGTTTTGTCACTTGTTTACAGTGAAACTATGACATATTTTGATGTTAAAAGTTTGGATTCCGATAAGTGTAGGATCCTTGCTCTTATGAAATCATTTCTCCTGTATTATTATTTCTCAGTTTTGAAAATTGATACATTCTTTCATGTCCATTGCTTACTGAACATATGCAGGAAGATCTTTTGAGAGAAGCATTTATGCTTCCCCAGTTTTGTATTGACTTAATTTGATCATGTACATTCCTTATTTAAGATGATGAATGGGGGTGGTAATGCCCCATGAAATCTAAAGATCCACTGTGTCAACTTGGTTTCACCGATTAACGTCTGCAAATTTGAGTCTGTTTTTGATGCATCCAGGCATCCTCTAGCTTTTGATGCTTGATGCATTTAATGACAAAACTTTGAGTAGTGTTTTTAGGATTACTAGTAAAACATAATGTTGCCCAACACAAAGTAATTTTCCCAATAATGTTGCGTGTCTTTATGATTAATGGTAACTTTGGCAGATAATATGTAGTTGTAAAGGAGTTGAAAATGATGAAGGTCAAAGTGTAAAGAGAGAAGTGGTACCTATCACGAAAGAGACCAAAAGAAACAAACTTCATCTCTTAATGAATAACTATATTATTTGGACTAATTCACTAGTCAATGGCAGTTGTAAGGCATTTAGGATGGTAATTCTATAAGTAAGAAGAAATCTACAAGTTTCCCTTGATCCTCTTATTCACTAACTTGAAGAATTAGGGTCACTCTTTGTGGCTTGGAATTTTTCTCATCTAGTTTTATGTTCTTAAACGGCTCAAACTCACCTACCTGCTCGTGCTTTCAGGGAAAAATAAAATGATTCATTTTTCTTATATGCATTTTGAATAAGATGTGTTTCTAAGTTCTTTTCAATATCCTTTTGAAATACAATTAAGTAGCATTTAGAACATGAATTTTGAATTCCTTTTTGAGTTTGTTTTTCCTTGTAAAATCAAAGGAACCAATAATATCTGCCAGCCTGGTATACTAATTTTACAATAATTTGACTGTACATTTGCAAATAGATCCAGAAGTTGTTTGAGAGACTTCTTTGATAAGATTGTTTTTATCATTCTAGTTGGAGTGTGTCTTAACCTTGAACTCAATATCAATTATGTGTTGAGTAAATCTTTGCATCCCTCCTATATCCCAACTTCATCCTGAAAATGACTATAAATGGTATAATATGACTTTTTTATGTGAATCATACTCTCTTCTTTTAGTCACATTATACGTCGGTAGTCATTTTCGGGATGAATTTGAGATGTAGTAGAGATGCAAAATTTTATTATTATGTATTCAACATTTGTCCCCAAATCTGACTGCTATATTAGCGAATGCCATATCATGTATGCTATTTGTATCAAGTTTCTGGTTGATTAATAGAGTTTCATACTTTTCTGGGATATGATCAGGAATGAGTGATCTATGCTCTCCCATGATAATTCTTCTTGAAGATGAAGCAGACGCATTTTGGTGTTTTGAACGGTTAATGCGCCGCTTGGTAATATTACTATTTTGTTGCCTACATAGTTATAAACTCATAATATACTCGTATGTTTTTAGGAATGAATGTAATTAATTTTACTTTGCCTATCGGAAACGGTGGCAAAAGTTCTTTGCTATAATCAGGGGTTGAAAAAAATAAAAGAAAGAAAAAGAATGTGTAGTGAATAATTTTTATGTTTATATGTCTCCAACACTATAAAAAGTTGAACTAGTATAATAATTTTAACATTAACATTATTGTATACCAAAATCCTAAATGCATGATAATTCTGTGGAGAATAAGGTTGAATACTGTTTAGTTTTTTACCTTTATAATGAGTTATAGAGCTGTACATATCTGACCCAAGAGAAAATAGGACGTACTCAAATGTTAAATTAACTACCTAAATTAGAATCTTCAATATTATGATTCTTCGTAACATGATATGTTGCCACATAACTTCCTATCCTGGCAAACTTACTGATCTGCGAAGCTATAAAGCACTCAAAAAGTTTACTTGCAAAGTTGCTTTTATTTAGATGTAATCAATTATTTGCCTTTTCATTTTGAGTACCCCAACCCCCAGTACACGTACATAC
This sequence comes from Centella asiatica, assembly GCA_014636745.2. Classification (NCBI taxonomy): domain Eukaryota; kingdom Viridiplantae; phylum Streptophyta; class Magnoliopsida; order Apiales; family Apiaceae; genus Centella; species Centella asiatica. The sequence goes on from CM025783.1 coordinate 864,425, forward strand.
ATGAACACATGCTCAACCACAAAAAATATATAAAGTTGCTAATGTTATACTGTTTACTTGAAATTTTCAAGCGAGGGAATTTCAGATGCACTGCAAGCTCAGTTGGGGTTGAGACACAGCTTACTAATTTAGCTTCAATTACACAAGTTATTGATCCAAAACTTCATCAGCACATAGGTACCTCTTCAATTACTCTTTGTTATTCCTTAATTTTGGTCACGATCTATGTTTTAGCTATACCAGACAAACTATCAGTGGCCTTGAAAGTAGAGCAGTGTAATCAGAGTGTAGCTCCCGTTTCACCTTGTTCACAAAGTTACAGATATACTACCTCTGTCCTGAAAAGGATGTCTTAAGTACAATTTGTACACTTTTTAAGAAAAACATTTTAAAGAAGTAAAATTACTAATATATCTTTTATAGTGGGTCCACATAATAATATTTAAATATCATAGTTGTACTTATTGTTCTTTCTAAGAAGAAAATATGTCCACTTATAAGGTTAAAGTAGTAAATCTATACTTTATTAATGTACTTAAAGCCATCCTTTTTGGTATAAAAATTCTTTGAACTTAAGTTATCATTTTTGGGATGGAGGGAGTATTTGTGTTATTTCTGTGCATTATAGGTGAGAAATCCACAATATATCGAAGTACAAAGTTCCTTTGTTAAGTACCCTTTAGAAAACTAATACTACCTCCGTTCCAAAAAAAGAGCAACACTTGAGATTTTGTTCCAAAACAAGAGCAACTGTTGCATAATTTTTTTTATTATAATGCTATATTTCTTAAAATTTGTCATTACGATATTCTCATTTTATTTTTAATTGAACATTCATAACAAATTTCATGAGAAAAACTTATTATTTGTACGTGTAATTCTTAGTCAAACATGCAAAATTAATATTTTTCAAAAATCCAAATGTTGCTTTTTTTGTGGAACGGAGAGAGTATAGAATAAAATTTCTCTAAACCACAACCTGGGAATCACTTATCTCTATTCTGCCAATTCGGGATCAACTTCATTTAGTCCAAAAGCAGCTGTATGTCTTTCCTAATTTAAAATAAACAACTCAAAATTAATAAACAAATATGTATATATATAGAAAAGAATTATTTGTTTTATCAAATTTGGCTTATAAGAATTGTATTAACTTTGGCTAGTTTTAAATCAAATTTGAATTATTGTCGGCCTTCGAATATGTAACTGTATTTTGAGACGGATGGAATATGTATATTTAAAATACAACATAGATTTATTGCACAAATAATTTATTGTTCAAAAATTTTAGTAATTCAAAATAAAATTTAGATTTTATAAAGATTGTATCTCTACACAGAATCAAACATAGGTCATACTTAAAACGGGACTAACAATATCCCCATCCCAAAATAAATTTGGAAAAAGAAAAAATTATTAAAAAAGTGTAAGTATATATTTTGAATCTAAATCAAAAGAAATTTAGAGGTAGGCAGGTGGCTGCTGCTCTATATACTAATTACGAACATAATTATCTACATTTCAAAATAGAAAAAAAAAATCAAAATCAAAATTATGAAGAAATGAGAATTCATGTCTTAACAAAAAAAATCTCTCATGGAGGAATAAAGCTCCACATATATAAGGGCATCTGAACCTGGAAAATAGCTGTTCCAGGACCTCAAGTATCCAATATACAAATTGGCTGTTGCTATTGTTTCATAAAGATTTTCAATCTTTTATATGGTGTAATTGTCAAGTTATCTTTTGTTGTTACCTTTCAAATCTCATGAAGCAAGTATATGCTAATACCATTCTGATCTTTGTACAGAGAACTTAGGTGGCGGTGACTATCTGTTTGCTTTCCGAATGCTTATGGTGTTGTTTCGACGTGAGTTCTCCTTTGGTGATTCCTTGTACCTTTGGGAGGTATGCTTCTCTGGCTTACTGTTCGGTTGAAATTGCATATATTTTGCATCACTGTAAACTGTGAAACTGCAATTGGCTAAGAAGCAGTAGTTTTTCTTTCCATCAAATTTAAACAGAAGTTTTCTAGTCATATTTTGTTCAGATTCATTATACCATTCCTTTCATGGAGTTATAATTCAATATCCACTGTCAAAATGGCTCTTTTTTTTTTTTTTAATTCTTTTATTTTAGATTATAACCAAAATTTCATTCTGTTTTTGTGGTATACATTTGTGTTTGTGACCACGATGATCTAAAATCAAAATGAAAGTTAGTCATAAGTCGTAAATCATAATCCACTATGCCAAGACCAACAACTTAGCCAATTGACCGAGTTTATGCGCTTGGGAGATAGGATATTCGATTGAGCATTAATCCTCGGTTTAGCAAAAGTGATGATATTTTGTTTACATGCTTTAAAGAATGCATATTGAATCCAAACCAATTACAATTGCCACTTTAATGCATGTTTGTAGCCCTAGCTTTATCATTTCTAATAAAATCAGGTTTCCTGGTTTATTTACCATGTTCTTGGTTTCGGAAGGCTGTAGTCTTTCGAGTACTCTATTCATGTGGTTGCTAACTTTCAACAGATGATGTGGGCTCTAGAATATGACCCAGATTTGTGTGCTTTATACGAGGACCCTGAATCATCCAGTGAAAAATCTGAAGGATCGAAGGGAAAGGCAAAATCAAAACGACAGTGTGGCAAGTATGAAAGGGAAAACCTGAAAAGTGGAGGTGCAGAAGCCCCACTACCAATATCTGTCTTTCTAGTAGCTAGTGTCCTGAAGGAGAAGAGCTCAAAATTACTAACAGAAGCTCGTGGACTGGACGATGTTGTCAAGGTTAGCTTGATAATTTCAGAATATTATGTAAATACCTCCACTAAAAGTGTTATATTCTGTTAGATTAACATGTTCTCAGTAAGCAACTGTTTAAATCTTAAAGCATCTATAACTACTAGAATTGGTCCCAATAGATGCACCGCACTGATGCTGCGGTACTGTTACTTTTGAGGTGTATGATCTTTGGTCTTCAAAATAGTTTTACGTGATGCATGATTGTTTTGGGGAAAAAAATATATTAAAGCAGTAGCTAACTCTTTCCTACTAGTCCAGTCATGAATTATTTCTTGTTGATTTCAGATATTGAATGACACGAATGGAAATCTAGATGCCAAAAAAGCTTGCACCGAAGCATTGAAGCTACACAAAAAGTATCTAAAAAAGGTACAATTCCATTGGACTTTTTGACGATTTCATCCAACTAGTGTTCCATATTTTTAAACTGACAGAAGGAAAACTTTGATGAGACATTGCGCCACACATTCATTTCCATTCCTATTCTTTTTCTCATTCTCATTGTCATTACTAACAGTAGTTTAGAGTAACTACATTTTGTTAGATTCACGAGTTTGTACTCGGGCTTTTGTTTCCAACCATGGTTCTTTATCAGGTCCATTAAGTCCTTTGAGACTATGCTGATTCTCTCTCTCTGTGTGGCAATTTCAGGCTAAAAAGACATGATGACTCCAAAGGAATAATTATCAAGACCTGAGAGCAAATGCACTTCTCACAGTGCAACCCTATTTCATGAGAGAATTATAAATTTCCCTACAACCCAGCTCAAATCTTTCTGTTGTATTCTTTCCAACAATCAAAGCATAATGGTGGAAATAATGTTGTACTTGATAGTGAATTTCCACTTGCATACGAATACATTCTTGTATATCATTACAATATATGTGAAGAAAAAAAAAAGAGAATTCCAAAATTCTGCTATTTGACGGGAGTTGGACATGCCTACATGATTTTATTTCTTTGTTCTGTTACTAACTGGTATAGTGGTATGGTTCACTTTCACTTTTTGGAAGTTCAGTTTGCGTAGCTGATTGAAATACGATGAACGTAGTTCGGTGTTGGAACTATTTTAAAAAGAAGTTTGATGTTTTAACATTTAATAAATAAATATAAGGAAGTTTGAGGCTGATCGATCTTGAAATCTAAATTGCGAATTTATCTCCGTATTTGTAGACCAGTTCGTCACATTTAATTAAGAGGATCCTTTTTGCAATAAGTTTAGTTTATACGAATATGAATTGATAAATCATCCAGAGATTAATATTATTTGCGGATTCTATTAATTGAGGTTTGAAATAACTCATAAAGAGGATTAATTTAGATTTTCAAAATTGAAAATGACTCCAATTCCCTTCGAAAGTCGGACTTTATATCTACCTTTTTTCCTTTTTTTCTTTTAAATAGTGATGACATCTTATTGAGATGTATTATGTATTTTAACATTATTCTTTTTATACATCTAAACCCTCACATTGACACCCTCATTTATACACACACGTAGAACTTCATTCTTGCTTGTGTAGGTTTGCGTAGATGCAGTGCATCCTTAAACATTATATTCGCAACACACGCGGTAATTTGTTGTAACTGTAGTAGAAACTGCGGCACTAGTAATATCCAATTACCACATATGTTTGACATCTGCGCTCCCAATATATTTATGTAGCAGCTTAGAAGATTCAATTGATCATTCTCTGTCATGAGAGGTGAAAAGATTTAGGATGCTGAAAAAAATTCTAAGACGCAGTCCATTTATAGAAATGGAACGTATATCTAGTAATAATAATACTTGCTATTCATACAAACCAAATCTTGATAATGATCTGTTTCCATCAACTTCATTTTATAATAATCTCTTTCACCATCTGCTTCGATCATAAATTTTGTCGTCTGATCCACAATCATGATCCTCCTGTTCGTTTCTCATCCTCATCCTCATCCTCGTTCTCAAAATCCCATTGCCATTCTGTTTCCCTTATAACCATATTTGATGCATCATTGCCTCTACTGCTTTGGGACGGCTAACTAGCAGTAAGTTAAACGAACTGAATAATGCGGAAGGAATGACAAGTTCCTTTGTACCTATGTCATGTCCCTTTGCTTTTTCAATCGAAATTACAACAATTTCAAGTAACATAGTAATATTCATAAAAAATATGGTGGTGACGACCTTCACTTGAATCAAGTATATCAATGGAAGCGATCAGTAATGAGGAGAAACGTTAGTGCAGCAACAAAAAGCGCTGGCAAGATACCAGCACGATACTGATGTGCCCCACTGAGCTTAGGTAACTGCGCAGGCAGAGCACATTCTTCACCATTGAAGATAAATTTCGATGGGAATCCATCACCTTTTGCTATGTTAATATGAGGAGTACGCTTCTTCGAAAATGATATGACTGATTGCTGCTTCCCTGGTACTCTAGGATCAGAGGGACGTGTTCCATTTACCTCGGCCACCAAGTAATTCAGCCCTGGCAAACCTTGCATAAAGATGGTGTTGTTCAGATTAGGCAGCCTTGTCCCATTGAAGGAATATACATTTTGGTAACCAACAGCGGCCCTTTTCAATTGAACCGCTGCGAACCAATCCCCGAATGACACATCTCCCCAATTGAACAATGTGATTCTGGCACTCCATCCGGTTTTTGTGTTCCCAGTGATATGCCAGTTGACACTGACACCACAGTTGTCGCCACAAGGCTTGCGACGAGGAATTGGATGTTTCTTCATTTTGGCCCAAGCAATGGCCTTGGCCGTTCTGTTGACAAAAGGAACGAGAAGCGCCTCTGGTGGGAGAAGCATTGGATTTGCGTCTGGATTGCATTTCTCGGTCTCCTCGTCATCACAGCCACAAGCACAGCTGTTGCAGGGAATGACGGATTCCGAGTAGTAAGCAGAATAAGAGACGCAGCATTTTGCTTGTTTTGGCTTAGGCTTTGTGATGTTACATGTTACTTGCCAACTTGCCACAGCTGTAGTTTTAGAATCAATCCCCCTTGGATCAGGGAACTCAGCTGGATCGACACGGATTGGAGGACCGCATTTGTAGTTGGGGTTCACCGAACCAGTAATCTTCCAGTTTTGAGGTGGATTGATGGCTGTTTTGTTCATGTCAGGTGGAAGCTTGTACACATTCAGTTGAAAAATGGAACGGGCCTCAGTTGCGTTCATGGTGGTAGGTTTGATGCTTCCATTTCTACAGCAGTAAGGCAATTTTCCGACCTTCTCATCGTCTTTTAAGGTGGGTGGCATGTCAGAGATAGTGGGCTTCTTTTGGCAGTTCTGGACTTGGCTGAAATCCAAGTCTTGGTAATATTTCCCTTGGGGACCGTAGATGCATTCGGAGAAATCCCTTTTGTGAGTGAAGGCTCCTCTCATGTCGTAAATGAATTCATTCCTCATCCATTCCCAAGTTAAATTCCAGTGATCGATGCGACCGAGTGGGTGGTTGTTGTCAATGGTGACCTGAGCAAGATAGTTGCCTTTATAAGCTTGCAGCACGTCGTATGAAAAGGTAAGATCTCCGTGTTGCCTTGGGAAGAACTTGGTTTTCAAGGCTTTCGTTTTGAACTTTGGATCCTTTGTACAACAAACGTGCATAGTGGAACCTGCATATATAACGCAAGTAATTGCATTTAATAACGAAGTTTTACATTGTTGTATAGAACAATTGTAAAGTAACTTTCTACTTATGTGAACACTTTTTTTCTTTTTTTAATCTACCAACATTTTCCATTTGGAATCCGTAGGAATCGATGCTAACAATATACAAAAAGCATGAATGCATAAACATTTTATGACAGCATGATAAAAGAAGAGAACAAATAGATGAAAATAATTGTACATACCTCCCTTTGTCGTCTTTGGTGCAGGACATTTATAACCATCGTTGACAAGCTTGATAGTCTTGGGCATGGGCTTAGAATTTTTAGTGCCACCAAATTGGGAGCCCTTGATCTTAATCTTGGAAGACATCTGACCCAAATCATTAGCCGTGTCAATGGCAGTCTTTAAATCTGCCTGAGGATACCCAGCCAGGTGAGTCCCATTCTTCCCAACACGGATTGGAAAACTGTCACCATCGACGACGACAGCCCCGTCCACAGAAACCAAGAGCTCATTATGCTGAAACCCAATGTACATTTGCCAAGACTTGAGCTCATTTGCCCCAGCATTCAACACCATTGCCGACGACTTGAACGCCCAACCTTGAGCCGAGGTGTTCTTGACGTAAGGCAATTCCCTCTCCCTCTCTTCAAGAGTATAGGACAAGAATACGCCATTGCACTGTTCTTGTTCTTTAGAGGGTTTTACGGGGGCATCATCGGGATTCGCGTAATCATCTTGAGCCTCACATGGTTGAAGGCTGACACACAATAACAAGGCAATGGCGAGAAATGAAACAAGTACGTTGCATGACAATTTCATGCCTAAACTTGAAATCATTTACCACCAAAAGAAAAAACAGAAAGAAAAAAGAGAGGTTATTCTTGATGTTAAATTCAGTGGGCGATCAGGGAAAATTGAGGAATTAGATATTAAAATTTTAATATTAAGATGATGAAACGAAGACGATCACCGACCGAAGCCGCATGAGAAAACACACGGCGAAGGAGGTGATGGGAAAACAATGGGGAGGGACTGGAGAATTAGAAGAAGTAAAAGACAAGGTTAGAGACCGCCAACTAAGATCGGCTTAAAATAGAAACCATTAAAACAGGGATTGACCTCTTCACCACAAAATCTCTTCCTCTAGTTTTTACCCCCTACGTATTTTAGCATGAGGATAACTGCCGTTTAAATTTTCTGTCTTGTCCTCCCGCATTACGGGTACAGCTGCTTTATTTAGTTTGGTTAGATCACTGCTAACTCATTCTAGTCATTGCCCTGTAAACATTTCAAATTTCTCTCTACACAGGTACAAATATAAAAATTTTATAAAATTTCGATGGGAGATATAAATTTATAATTATGGTCTGTTTATGTGGATATCAAAATTAGAATATAATAATTATATTTCCAATTAAAATAGTTTCTTACTATTCCCAATTTTACCAAAATGGTATTATATTTAGGAACGAAGGGAATAGTAGATATACACGACATAAACAAAATTATAAACAGTATGAATGTATGATAACAGTTGCACCGACAGATTAAAAAAATATATATTTTCATTATGAAATGTGCAGTAAAAGTGTTTAGCTAGAGAAGAGGTGAAGTAAGCTTTACATTATCTTTCCAACACTACCATAACTTGATTTTTTGTACCAACTTTAGATATGCCTAGTGTACAACTGCTATGGTGTTGGAACTAATGCCTCATTTAATGTCTCGTACCCCAGAAGTGGGTTTTGAGGAAGTTTTTCTGGAGTAACAATGTACAGAACTCAACAAAAGGTGGCCCAAATTTGCAGAAACTTAACGGCATAGAAGGAACAGACTTCAACCAAACCTGCACAAAAGAATAACTCGAATTATGTCCTGATAAAAATTGGACATACAGTTCTTGTTTCATTCACTGCAAGTCTGCAATCAAAGAAGAAATATATTGATAGCTCACCAATCCTCTCTCTCCCAACTCTCTATAGGGGAGAAATGACAGAACCCTACTCTAATATCTCAGTTGAAAACACCTCGACCTGGAAAACTATGGTAGCTTGGGTGGCCACTGATATCAATAATAATAATAATAATAATAACACACGTTCATAAAGTTCAATTAAGTTTGTGAACCTAGACGTACACAGCTCTGCAAATCTTGTTCTTTAAGCAAGATAATGTAATTCCCTATAAAGAACTTACACTGAATCAAGCCACAGTTGTCTCCTCTCTGGGACTGATATCTTCTACAAACTGCGCCTTTGGTTCCAAATCTATAAACTGGTTAGATTGGCTAGCTAAATGTGAAATGCTAACCCTACCCTCGCGCTTTATATAGTCGGCAACAGCTTTCATTTCTTCCAGTGATATATATATGTATTTTCCCCTATCATCCATAACACCAGATAGTCTCCCTGATTAAGAAACATAAACCAGATCTTATCATTCAACGCATTCAGCTGGAAGCATGGGGAAGTTCAGGAAATAAGCCATATCATACCCATATCCTCTAGTGAGGTGATCCGGTTAATACATTCCTGCAATGAACAAAAGTGAACTGCATAATTAGGAAGTAAATGAAGACAGTAGGCAATAGAGCTATTTTTCAAAGTAGAAACCAAGCTAGAGACTTCCATCTTTTAACAATCATGATAACACGAATGAGATGACCAACACCTTATTAGATCAGAAAACATATTTGTCAATAAATAATAACTTCACATTGACGAAGTCCTTGTCTATATCTGACAATATAGATGTCGAGAGGGGTAAGGAAAATAGCATAAAAGGAAGCACCTGAGTCCGTAACTTGAACTCTGCAGCAAGATCTTCCAAGGGTATACATTTGTGTTTCTGCAAGAAAGTAAATGAAGAATAAGTAAGGCCTACAATCACCTTCATTTATACCATCTCCACTGTACAATCATTTCCGGCTATAGAAAAGCATTTGATTGGTTCAGTCTGATTTAGATTATCATCAAAGCCCATAATTAGAACCATGAAAAATATGCAACTTGTTGGTTGCAGAAACAAAAACCACCCACATATTAGAAATCACATCCAAAGTTCTAAAATCTAACAAGTTCATCAAGAAATCATGACTGTAACACGTCAAAGATAGCTCTACTAAAAAATCTTTTGTACAGAAAATATAAATTCTCAACACTCAAAATAGATGAGATCGCAAATCTTGACACGACAAAGACCCACAAGTTCATTAGATTAATTAGAACTCTCAATCAACATTTTTAAGGCAATATCTTTGATGCTGTTAGATGAGTGGTTATACTTGAGGACTTTTGTTAACACGCCAAAATCTAGAGACTACAGCGCTAAAATATACATCTTATTCTATATTCATTTCTTTATATATCTACCAAAATCAGCGTTTTTTTAATCTATACCTACTAAATTCAATAATATAACCGGAAGTCTAGAGGACTTGAACCACATCCACCTGGAACTTATATCTACCTTAATGTATTCCACAAAATCAAAAAGCAACCCTTGGCTTCCATCTTGAACTTCATTTTCTGTAGTACCTTCAGCATCAACTGAAAATTCTCCTTTCCATTTCTCAAACTCTAGTGCAGCAGCTTCCTCCTCTTTGGCTTGTCGAGCCTTGGCTTCTTCTTCCTGAATGAACCATTTTTAACTCCACGATATCTAACACCAACAATAATTTGACAACCAAAATTTTAGTAGAACAAAAACAGAGAAACTGACCATCCTACGTTCTTCTGCTTCTCGCTCCTCATCCTTCCTCCTCCTCATTTCTGCATAGCGATCCTGCTTTGTGAGCCTAGAATCACATGCAGCATCCTCGGCCTACAAAATCAGACAATCAGTTACGAGGGGGGCAGGCCAAAAATGCACATCATTTTTTAACATATTTATCGATTATCAAATTATTTCAACTTACGATACATGAGGTAATAAAAGAAAAGTTAATATGAGAATAAACTTATTTAATATAAATTGAAACGAAAAAGAAAAACAAAGTAGGGAGATACAAAACAAAAAAAGTGTGAACGTAGACCTGTCGTTGTGCTTCGCGCTCTTGGCGTTTCTTTTCCTTTTTCTTTGACGCCTTAGCATTAGTATATTCATCTTCATCAACTTCCTCATCTGTCCCATCGCCAGACTCTGTTACAAAGTTTATTAACGACGAAAGTCACTTCCTGTATTCACACTTTTCCCTTGATATAGTACTTGACACAAGTTCACACCTAGGCACATAGTATATTTACGATTTTACGAGATCAAATTAGATCATACCATCTTCAAAATAGATTCACTTTCCTTTACACGGACACCCACAAACACACGCAGATACACACACACACACACACACACACACACTACAGGCACAGATTAAGGGACTTCAAAGCAAGAGCAAGATACTTGAAACAACAAAAGGTTGAATGATTCTGTATTCATATACATGAAACCAAAATGCAATTGTATTTCCATTATGAACATGTCAACATATACACTAAATGATAAGTGAAGAAGCAGCAAAGAAAAACTGTGATAAAGCACTTTGAAAGCATACAGCATCCTGTTTAATAATTAATTCGAGAACATAAATTAGAAGTTGACATCATAAATTGTACCATTGGAGAAAGACTAAAGAATTTACGATTGTTAAATTCTTACTATGAGAATGACCTTTACTGAACACGCATTTTGGGAAAGATGAGTACATATACCCTGCTCATTTCAAATAAGACAAACTAAGATGTGAAATTTTCGCATGAAAGAGAACGATATTATCTCATAGAGGTGATTACATAATTTTTACATGGATATTCAATAACATAAAATATTTAAGCTGATGACAACCTTTTCTCACCGGGGCTCGATGGTTTTAAAGGCGCAACTATATGCCAATTGTTTCGATATAAGAGTATTAATAAGAAAAATGTGGGACCAAAAATGATAGAAGAAATCAAACTACAAACCTTCAACATGTGTTGGTGCTGAAGATGTGCTAGCAGCTGAGGTTGGTCTTCTACGCATACGACGAGCACCAGTGGCTCGCACAACAGTCTCCCTCTGTCTAACCTGAAATTCATTCCCACAAAACAAAGTTAGTGGCAGAACCTTTAGCAATTTAATATGGATGGTAAAATGATTAAAACCTATCAATTAGTGAAGAATTTCAAAACAGATCAAAAGAGGGTAGAAATCAAACCTGGACTTCTTCTTCAGGCTCAACATTAAGAGAAACCTGGCGTCGCCTCCATAGGTAAAGGGGTAATAACGAAACAACAAGAAGCATTGAAAGCAACGCTACCAAGATATCATCCATCCTTTCAACTTTGGAATGACTGTAAAATATAAACTGTGAACAGTAGTACCAGTGCTAAATTTGGTTACTACGGTCGTAAACAAGACAATAGTACCAGTGCTTAATTTGGTTACTATTCAACGCAATTACAAGCATTTGCATTGAATTGGCTAATCAGCTATTACGCTTCAGAGTATAGGCCGAGTCAGCTCTACGGCGAGTTGACTCAGTAACGGTGGTACCAGAGTTCAATATGTACCGAAGATCAACTCGCTTTCAAACTCGGCAGTTACTCAGCCAGTATCATTTGAGTAATCGGTAATAATTCAAATCGAAGCAAAAGAAAAATGAAAGATGATACCAATCCATCCAAAAACAAGGATAACAAGATAATAATATTTCGTGAACTGACCTGACCTGACCTGACTTATGTGTGCACTCACAAAATTCTTCGATCGCTCTATTTAATCAGTCTCTTTCTCTCTGCTCTTTTGAAGCTTTTCTCTCTCTGTCGGCGGCGGGCGGCGCCTCCGCGGTGCTGTGAGTCTTTTGTTAATATGAACCCAGAATTGTGTAGACGTCGGCCCCCTTTATTTGAAACAAAAACAGATTTCTTTTGATGTATAAATTCTGTTATATGGCTATTTTTATAAATCTTAAATTATCAACTATTTAATATTCAAATTATGCGTTTAATAATTGTTTGGTTTGCTAGAGACTTTTGGAGGTAGGGCAGTGTGTCTGTTTCCATATAATTTGTTTTTTTCCCTAAATTCTTAATTTGAAAATAAAATCACATTATTTCATTAATTTTTTTAGTCCGGGTGTATTCTTAAACACGCGCCTGCTCCATTTGTCTATGAATTTTGCTGCCCACGACAATAATTTTCGCAATAAAAATCACTATAATATTTTATACTGTTAAAATCTTTTTAATTGTGAAAGTTGTTATAGTGTCAACTGAGTTGATTTATTTAATTATATAAGATACTTTATACTTAATTTTTTTTAATATAATTCTTCTAGTATATCACCATGCATTCTTTGCCACAGATCAGAATAAATAATTTGATGAATCAATCAAAATTACACTCGATAGTGACGGATAGTTTATAATTGTTTTAAATTTCTAAACATATTTTATATTTCTTAAGGTTCCCATTCCTCAAAGGATCGATTATATAAGCCATATATATTTATCAAAAAAAAATATAGATAGTTGATTATGATATTGTAGTGTAACATGATACAAATTAATAGGAGCTTATAAATTTACTTTTAAATTTCTAATTCATACAAAATATCGAAGTAAATAAAGAATTCCTATTAATTTAAATAAATGTATTACTAACGTATCTCAAAATTAAAATACTAACAAAAAAAAAAGAATAACATAGGCATCACATAATGAAACTCACAATATAAGCATCACATTATGCTACTTGGAATTAAAATCTTATGTTTTTATAGTTGTGGACATGAGACTCCTCTAAAATGAAATTACCATGTTATTCTTGTTTGTTTTTATCATTTCGTTTGGTTAGATGAAAGAAAATGAGTAAATAAGAATAAAAAATAAAAGTTGAAGATAAAAATTACAAAATTTTGAGACAAGTATGAAAATAAAAATAATTGATTGTGTATAAAATTTTAGTTATAATGAAATGAATCATTTCCATTTAAGAGTGTAAATTTTAAAATACACATAATTTTATGAAAAGTTTTAAAAATACGTATAATCTTATGAGAAATTTTAAAATACACATAATCAGGAGAATGAGAATAATATTGTAAGAAAAAAATAGACTTTAAACGTAAACAATCAATCACTCTATTCTCATCGCATCCCATTTTATCGAGTCAAATGGTGCACCAGCCAAGCTTTGTCGCTGTAGGAAAAATCGATCAGAAAACAGAATGTGAAATTACAAATTCTTGCTCATGTTTTTTTTCTTTTGATTACAATTATTAGCAGATTCACATGCAAGTTAACAATGAAGGAAAGTTGGGAAATTACGGAGAAGTAAATGGATATGAAATGAGATAAGATCAAACGATATGATACAATAAGCATAAGTGTTCAACGAGCAAAACGTAACAGAAATGCTCCCATTTTGTAACACCAAGTTCTGACTTAAAAACTTAAAACAAAAGAAGCAACATTACTGAGAAAGACGAAGCACCCGCAAAAGCATAAGGTGATAACAGAACTTCACAGGTTATCCCCATGAAAATTATTTATCCACATTCTGCAGAACTCCATCTCCAAAACTACTTTCCAGAAACTAGTATTATTGATGTTATTACTTGGCTTAAGCATCAACAATCTCTGCGGCATCAGCAGCGGCAGCAAGAATCATATCCGGGTGAACGCTACCAACATATGTTCCATCCAAGGCATTGGGCTGTCCTAGTGCCTTCAGTGCTAAGTGGGCTGCCTTCTGTCCTGATATCATCATTGCTCCAAATGTTGGTCCCTGCATCACCAAACGCCATTTGATTGATCGCTAACTCTTAAGAGTAATCGTGTATTTATACAGTGCCTTCCATATTTGGGATTAGTCAATGTCTTGCAGAAATAACTAGCTAACCTCATTGGCTAAAACAATTGAACAAAATGGTGGATAGCTATATAAAAGCCCAAAAATTGACCTTTATGGGAAAAAAGAATCTGGCGATAACAACTTTATCCATCCACTGGCATAAAAAAATTTACTCCTACAATGGCGTTCTCCTGTTCATATTCTATTCCAAATTGAGCTCCCCTATAATCTACAACATTTTTGTAACCCATATAACACAAGGTCAAGTGATGACTGAGATCAGAATGTTATAACATTCTCTCCTATAAAAAAAAAAAATAGAACCCGTGTTTGGCCCCATGCCTTGACCCCCTGACTATCAAATTTCAAGAATCAAATTAACTAGAACAAGAATATCCTAATTTCCTGGCAACAGGACTAAATTAAGCAACCGCAACAACCATACTAAACAAACTAACAAAGTATGAATGAAAAAACAAACTCATCTGTTCCAACATTTTATTATAAAATCATAAACAAAATTAACTTTATGGCAAGAGATTTACCATTCTTGGAGCTCCATCAATCTCTGCAACTTCCATTCCAGTAACAATCATCCCCGGGACAATCTCCCTTGTGAAACCAACAATTGCATCCTCAGCCGTGTTCATATCCAAGGCCTTCATTCCCGGCACGCTACTAATCATCCCAATACTCTTCAGCCTCTTCACTCCAGTAGCTCCAAAAGGCCCATCATGTCCACAAGAGCTAACCACCACTTTAGCCTCCATCACATTCGGGTCCATACATGACTGTGTATCATGGTTCATGGAAACTAGAGCCCAGTTAGTCACCACCCCACTAACTCTTCCTTCCTTCACAATCAAATCCTCTGCCGCAACAGCATTGAACAGCTTAACATTTGGCCTTGCCAACAGCTTGCTCATGATTGTCGAGGTGAACAAAGCCGCATGCTTGATCACAACATAGGTATCTTGCTCATCATACTCAATCTCAAGCTCGTCGAGAAAATGATGTGCAGGCTTGCGAACAACCATCGAGGAGAAAAGCTGTCCACCAAGCCACGCACCACCACCAGGGCTAACAGATTGCTCAATTATAGCAACCTGCATAAATACATAGCGTCCGAATATATAGATGTTTGTTACATTTCTATAAACTTTAAAGTTTGGTAAAACAATTACAGTCTGCTTATTAGAGAGAATTATTTATTTTTACCAGTCAACTTTCAAATGCTTATAATTCAGAATTCCATATCAAAACCTCATAGCGATCTAAATTACTAGTCTTGGCAAAGAGATTTGAAATGTCAAATGTGTCTATAATTCTCTAACGGCCCATAATACATACGGAGTATTAGTTTCCTCTATCAATCTAAAATGTATAGTCATATAATGTCCGAAAAATTGTGATATTCACTCAAACAACGGGTAATCCAGTGATCAATCTCGCAGAACATGAAGCGAACGACAGTAAATCAAAGGACAGAAATTAAAACGGAAACGAAAAAAGGATCGGCTAAAATTAAGAAGTCATAAACAAATACTATATGGGGTTTTGAGACAAATACTGTAATAAAAAACCTGAACAGAAGAGTTTTTGGTGAGCTCGTAGGCGCAAGAGAGACCAGCAGATCCGGCTCCGACGATGACGACGTCGGTGTCAGCAAAGGTGATCATGTCGGTCATGTACCTTCTGGTCATTTCACGGGAAACGATTGATTCTTTGATGGGCTCGAATTTGAAGGATTTGAGATCATAAGAAGAAGAAGCAGAGACGGAGAAATTTGGTCGGTTTGATTTGATGGGTTGGAGGCGAGCAGGGGTAGAAACGGGGACGCCATTAAAGGAGAAGGAGGGGGGGGACTTGGAGGAGAGAGAAGATGCAAAGGTTGTTGCAGTAGCCATGTTCGCCGTTTTGATAGACTGATAAGTCGGAGAATAACGAGAGAGTGAAGAAGTAGAAGAAGAAGAAGTTGAGGAATTAAGATGGTTTTTGAGGAATTCAAGTGCGGGGAGTGTGTAGTTATATAGAGAGCGAGCAAGTCTCAGGACTGTTGACGACTCACGGTCATATGACACGTAGCGCCGTTTTCAGGAACCAAAAAAAAAAGAAAAAGAAAAAAAATGAAGCTTCTGTTTGGAAGATTTTTTGGGGTCGCAAAATATAAATGAATACGGATAAAAATTAACTTGGTGTAGGGAATTGAGACATAATGTGGATAAATAGGTAATTGTCGATAAAAATAAGTTATTTATTTTTCTTTTTTTTTAAATTATGAACTTAACTTTTGAAAAAAGAAAATTAGTGTATTATCTTTTTTTTAATAAATATTTTTCCCAAATTAATATTCTAAAATAAGGGTTTTGGTGATTTTGAGGATATTAATAACTTGAACTTTTGATTTGGCCGTAGTCGTCACCTTTACCTTATTTCGTAGTAATGCAGGCCAAAAGAAAAGAAAAAGAAGAGGAAAAAACAAAAAGCAAAACTAAAGAAACTTCAGCCTTGCGTATTATGCTGCCTTTCACTCCCTCGATCGCACTATTTCAATATTCCGCACCGACTACAAATATCGGCACTCCAACAAATTCGTGATTTACATCCGGAATAATTCGCAGATACAAAAAATAACATAGAATGCAAATCCTATATATCCATTGAGGTATTACGAATATTAATTTTGAAATCTCATGTATTACTTTTGTAATTTATTGATTAGCTTGTCAGCTTGTGCATTATACAAATTTTCTTCAACTAATGAAAATTATTGAGTTTCATCTGTGTTATTTTTAAGCTATCATTAATTTTTGTTGTATTAAAAAAATCATGTACAAATTAAAATATTAAAAATATAAAATTATTTTTTAAAATTTTTGATGCTTTAATTTTAGAAAGATGTACATAATTTTCTTAATGATATATATTTACAATAATAATTATTGTTTAACTTTTCATTACAATAATTAAATATATGATAAAAATTTCTTTGGTCCTAGTGATTAGAGATGAGATAAGATTTGCAACATAGATTATAGTTAACGGCGAATGACTTTTCTAAAATGGTGTGTAGTAATAGATGTAGGCATTTTTGTACAAACGGAGGAAAATTGCAATTTTTTTAATTTATTAAAGACTCCGTCCTTTGTCTCCATTCAAGTATGATAATGCATTAATGCCTTTACCTTTTGGCTTTTACTTTTGTTCGTGGACGGAGAAAGAGCACATCTTTTTATGTCATTTGGAGAAAGTAAGAAAAGGACTGGTCAAAATATATTTTGCATGATAAGGGACCATTCTCCGCGATTCTGGTTTAGTATCCTCTGTTGCTGTCATGTTTAAAAAATTTCAACCATACAAATTAAAAAATCAAAAATTTAAAATTAATACATCTTTTAAAGACTAAGATATATAGGAATTAAAATATTTCTAAGAACTGTATAAATGAATGCAAAAAAAATCAAAAAAATCAAATGTTCTGAATTTTTTGTAATCCGTACGATTAAAATTTTCTCGAATATTTTAAAAACAAATCATAATATGAACATGAATATGTATAATAATAAAAATGAATTATAACTCATATTCTTTTTACCCTTACTATAATCTATAAATTTATAAATAATAAAAAATTTAAGTCAAAAATAATCAATCCAATAACGTCAGTTAATTACCAACAGGAGTAAAAGGAAAAAAGATTGATTTCTAGACATGTAATTCCATTTTCGATGATGATACACTTATTTTCCTCAAACATGTTCTGAACTCAACGGGCCCAATGATGATATTTTTACCCCAACACAAGCTACATCAAATATATTTTACCACCACTATTTATTATTTGATTTGATATAACACATATATTCTCCTAATTTATAATAAACGCATCCTAAAAGTACCACTTTGTAGACTTGGCATCTTCTATCATCTGCACTATATACATTGATGGGCTCACTATTTGCTTGGAGCTTAAATGTATAATAAAGGCATATTCCACTCAAGTATTTCATAATGCTTATGGTGATGAACTTACAATAACCAACCGACAGTAATAAAGAAACAACATAAAGGATTTATAATAAACACGCTGATGCTAATTATTACTCGCATGATTGAAACTGAGAGAAAATTCATCATCATCCCACATACCACTAATACCGACGATTATGCGACACGACAAACAGAGCTTATCAAACCGGAATAGAGATAATTTAAGTCTAAGTACTAGTAGCACTGAATATCATAACAGAAGCATTCCACAGAAGCTGCGTCTTGACAACCTGTTGCAGCTCAGAAACCATGAATTTTGATGTGCTCCTTCTTCACGATGCCCGCCTGTTTTCAAAAAGAAAACCAGATGTTAGTTACAAAGACCCACTAAAAAGGATAAACGATTGTTACGAAATCCACTGGACCACATTTACAAGCTATGATGTTTTCTCATGTGACCTGAAGCAAGAAAAATCAGTATAACGAACTATACCCCCAAAGGAAGCTCTTCCCAAATGTCAACAAAAGCCAAAGACCAAAAAAGCTATTGATATACCATGTTTAGCCAAATAAACGTGGACAAGAAAATGTCACCCTATCAGTTGAGGGTGGGGGAGGAGAGCATGTCTCACCTGAATAAGGAACGTAGATGCGTTCTTTCGCTGATCACCTTGAAGCTGAATGACCTTCACAAAAGCAACACCAATGGATGAGGCAACTAGCCAACCACAGACAAATCTAAAAAGCACAACACTACAAAGAGTTGATGCAAACCTGGCCTAGTTCAGGGTCCTGGACAACAGTGCCATTGCAGCAAAACTCCTTCTTGAGATCCTTGAGTATCTTATTATAGCTGAATTCTTTCTTCAAACCCTGAACAGTCGTCAAGCTTTTCCTACCATTTCGCTGTTGTATACGGATGTGCACGTACTCCTTTGACCCAGCACCGGAGTCCTCAGCAGTAGCCTCAGCAAATGGATCTGAAAACACACAATTATGGTAGATGATCAGATACATACAAGGATATCACCTATCAACGTCTCACTTTCTTAGTTTTAACATTGAGAAAGAGTATATAACATGAGTAATTAAAAGTAAACTCTTCCCTAGAGCCTTTTCAACTTTATGTTTACATACTAAACTAATTAAGTTTTATAGCAAAGAAAGTTCAATACCGAAAGCATTAGGAATTTGGATGTCGAGTTCAGACATGAAACTTGGCTGAACAAATTGAGGCCAACAGAAGGTAATTCTTGTACTAACTTCAGATGCTCAGACCTGTATCGAAGGAGAAATCGCATCAATATTATAGAATAAAAAGTATGATTCATTTGCAGCAGTAACAAGACCAATGCGCAATATCAAGACCAATGCCACTTCTCTCTGTCGTAATATATATAAAAACCAAAACTTAGGGTACCCTATTCAACTTGTAAAAGTTAAGAATATGCAAAGCTTAGTCAATTAAACCAAGGTCAGCCTACACACGTCAGATGCAGAAAAGCAACACAATATTACCTTGTTACATACTTGCACATTCGAAACCAGATTGAAAAACATAAAATAATCACAAGGGGGAAATTAAAGAAAAAGAAATCCAATCAACTACAACTGCACGTTTGTCTTTTCCTCATTTGCAGTTACTTAATCAGAACAGCAAGAAACAAAACAAACAAAAGCCATAGTTGCAGAGCATGAGTTATTAAACAGTCATTCGGGGCTGCTACTAAAATTCTGAACAGAGGTCAAGTACTACAATCAACTTTAATAGGTGTAATCCGACATATTCTGCCTTTGACATTTGCTTAATTGTAGTCGTACAATCAAAAGATAAAGGAAGCTTTTCAACCTAAGATAACCCCAAGTCTGTTTTTTAAAATAAAATTACGCTTTTGACTTCTTATGAAACCCCCAAAGCTTTGGCACTCCATACCAAGATACCCAAAGCTTTGGCACTCCATACCAAGATAAATGGAATAGGAGCAGAGCGCAGAGATTTTTTTATATTAGACTAGATCAGTGAAAAAATTCTGATATTTCTGTATACTGTGTATTTACGCCACTGCCCTGTTGTAGACAATCGTATATGTGCCAAGAAATGTTTATACAAATATCATACTCCTCCCTGTACCAAAAATATTGACCATTTTGACTTTTTGAAGTAAAGGTTTTCTCAACCTCAAATGCAAAACTGGTATCATTTCAATTAATTACACTTACACAATGAAGAGGTCTCAATAATATCAAAAAAGTTCTACAAATTCATTTGCAGAAAAAAAAAAGGAAGCACTAATTACAAATTTTTTAAAGAATTTAGAATTTCAAATGAATCACGCAATTTTGCGTTTAAAGCATAACACGACCATGTATAAATTACAGGAATTCAGAGCATGTTGAAAATCGGAATAAATAAATCTGAAAAATTAGAACGCTCGAGACTAACAAGAAATCTGATCTTACCAAATTAAAATCCGAAAAGGTTACATAAGATCTAAAAACGGGATTATTATAATAAATCAGCACAAGTACAATAACGGGAAAGATGACGGATCTTTACCAGGGGGAAAAACCCATTCTTTTAACGAATAAGCTAATCAACAATCACAATTCATCATATACAATTCTTATAACAAGAAAAAGATCAACGATAATAATTACTGTTCATCCTAAAAAAAACAACTTTTTGACCTGAAGATATAAGCAGGAAAAGAAAGATCTGAAGAAAATCCGATCATATATTTTGCTGTAATCGAATCGTTCATAAATTTCTCCGAAAGCAAAGAGATCTAAAGAAGACGAGATCGTACGAATTGAAATAAAAGATTACAACGAGAGGAAACAAGAGAGCACCTGATCCGAGTAATAGGGTTTCGAATTGAGAAGCGAAGCGGAGGAATAAAGAAACCCTAATAAGCACGGATGAAGTCCGAGCTAGAGAAGACGATTGAAGATAAAGTCGATGACCACAAACTGGAGAGAGAAACTAATCGGTGGATGATATTATATTTTAATCGGGTGAATGGGTGACCGGGTCGGTCGGGTTTAGATAATGATGTGGGCCTGACTATGATATTAATCCCTTTTCCCCTGAATTTCTACTTTTATTTTTTATTTTGTTGGTACGGTGTTATCGGTGGGGAGAGTTAATTTCTTTTTTTTTTGTTGGTAATAAAATAAACTTAATATTTTATAATACTCGTCTATACTTTTCGTTTGATAATAAATGTTATGGTATTTATATATATATGTTAGATTTTAAAATCATAGAATTTAAATTATATTGAGTTATCAAATTCCCAAAATAGTAAAAGCGATACTTTGTTGAGATTGTGTAATAAGAGATTTAAAATCAATTAAAATTTAGAACAAATTAAATAGTAGAAATAAAAGAGAAAGGTTGAATAAAATTGGTAAAATATTAAAATTTTTCAAGGGTTCAATGTTTGATTCATATGTCAAGTTTTTCTTTTGGTTACGGACACATTTATAAAAATTATTATATATATAATATTTTTGAACGGCAAATGTAAGTTTGAGTAGTTGATGGGTGAGTCACGGCAGTGTCTCTCTCATCGACGAGAGGTAGAGAGAGGGAATAGTTTGAAAAAGGAGTTCCGTATAAAACACACAAATCTCGTGTTTTCTGACGTCGCAGTAGATTACTTTGGAAGGCTTCGGCCTTGAATCCTTGATTTCTGAATTGTAGTGTAGGATACTAGTAGTGTAGTTGTATGTAACCTTTTTGTGGCTGCACTTGGTCATGGGCTCATACATAATCTCTGGTATTGTGCTTCTATTTGTTTAAAAATACCAGCATTTAGGCCCAAGTTTAGTGTTTTGGGCTTCTTGATCTTACCAATGAACCTCCATCCCCCCCAAAACATGGTGTCACCGTTTCATTATATAAATTTCTTATACCTCATTTTATGGGCACATTTTGCTAAATATTTCATTTATCTCCAACATATATATATATATATATATATATATATATATATATATATATATATAATTAAAATCCATTTCTCTTTAGTTTGTCTAATTAGTTACTAGTTTCTTATCTCACCAAAATTAACTCATATTTAGCCGCCCACTTTCACAAGCAAAATCAGATTAATTTCTCATAATGTATTGATGACTTTTATGGACGCATTTGCATGTGAATCTACGTGTAAGCATTCTGATATCCCTGATCTCAAATCCTACACGTAATTAATGCTTATATATATATATATATATATATATATATATATATATATATATATA
>CM025783.1:887032-1033619 GCA_014636745.2 Centella asiatica
TACACGTAATTAATGCTTATATATATATACAAAACTCCAAATCCACTATAAATGAATATATTCAAAAACAAAAACTCGCTATAAATGAATATATTCAAAAACAAAAACTCAATATCAAGACCCCTCATATATCTAATATCATATCCTCCTCGTTGTGATATATGATGGCAAAGCTCACAACAATAGTCTCCACAGCTCTTTGTTTATTAACAGCGCTAACTTTTGCATTGGTGGCCGAGGGCAGAACCACCAGCACCATCTACACAACCATCATCACCACCACCACTCCACTCAATCACGACGACAACAACAGAAACTCCATCATCATTAACGGCGGATGTAAACCAGTACAACCGATGCAAATCCAACACTGCATGATGTTTCTGTCGCCAACAACGACGACAAGCCCACAGCTGCCGCAAAACGCCCAGGACCAACACTTACCAGAATGCTGCCAGCAAATCAAACAAGTGAAGAAAAAGTGTCGGTACATGGCAATAAAAGAGGTGTTGTGGCAAGTACAACATCAGCAGCCAAGAACTGGAACGTCATGGAAGAGCGAAGAGATGCAACAGATGGAACAAGATGCACTTGACCTCCCAAGGAGATGTAATTTGAAAATTAAACAGCCATGTGTCATTGCTACGGTTGAGTTTGCTTTTGCTAAATCTAAATAACCTAATTAATTAATATGTCCATATATATATATATGGATAAATCATCATCATATATATAGATAAAGCATCGTGTAGCATGTGCTCACACTCATGAACAAAATGGTATGGTTGAGCGACGTCATAGTCATATTGTTGATACTGGCTTTTCTCTTCTTGCTTATTTTGGTGTACCATTTAAATTTTGGACTCCTGCTTTTACAATTGTTGTTTTCTTGATAAATCGCATGTCGTTCATATTGTAAAAGTCCTTTTGAAATTTTGTTCAAACTCACTCCAGAGTATTTGTTCTTAAAGTCTTATGATTGTTTGTGTTATCCTTTTACAAGACCCTATAATAAGCACAAAACAAATTTTTGATCAATTCTTTGTGTTTCGTGGGGTATAGTGATATACATTTAGGCTATCCTTGATGTTCAAAGTGGACGTACTTATTTTGCTTGGCATGTTCGATTCAATGAAAATACTTTTCCTTAACTTACTCTCATGAAATTCGAGGAGTCCTCTTCTACTCCATCTGTGTCCTTCGTTCCTTGGGCTGTTTTTCCTGTTATACACTCTGCATCAGTTCCTCAACCTTCCTCCTCCATATTACCTTCAGATTCTTTAAATATATCTTCATGTCCTGTCGCTCCGGTTCACCCCTCTTCTCTGTTGAGGACTTCTCTTTCACACTCATTTCTTGGTGCTCGTATGAGGCGTGTATCCTCTCTATATCAACAGATACCACTTGATCATAATGGAACATCAACTAATTCCTATGTTTCACTCAATAGATCATCCTCTATTATTTCACCTCTGATGTCAATACTTCTCCTGATTTATCTCAACTTGTTGTGCCTCAAGACACTCGACCCCAAATGGATTCTTCGACTGTGCATCCTATCCAAAAATTGGGTGTTCAAACGAGAGTTATGGTTCGTTGTCAACTGGCCAATTCTAATCTACATGCATTGCGTGTTACTGTTCACTCAATAACAGACCCACTTCATACCCACAGGCCTGCAGATCACAACAATGTCGTGATGCTATAAATGTAGAATTTAATGCTTTGATGAGTGTTAACACATGGGACTTGTTGCCCCCGACTTCAAGCATGAATATTGTTGGTTGCAAATGGGTATTTCGAATCAAAAGAAAATCAAATGTATCTAAACGCTATAAAGCACAATTAATTGCAAAGGGGTTTAACCAAGTGGAAGGAGTACTTGATTACATGGAAACTTTCAGTCCTGTGGTTAAGCCAACCACTGTTCGTACAAAGCACAACTAATTGCAAAGGGGTTTAACCAAGTGGAAGAAGTTGATTACATGAAAATTTTCAGTCCTATGGTTAAGCCAACCACTGTTCGTACAGTACTCTTCCTTATCGTTGCTCAATCCTCGCACATTCATCAACTAGATGTTAATAATGCCTTCCTCAATGGCTCTCTTGATAAAACTATTTATATGACTCAACCTCCTGGTTTTGTTCATCCATCTTATCATAATCATGTTTATTTGTTGAAACGCTCTTTTTACGGATTAAAACAAGTACCCGTGCTTGGTACCAAAGATTAACAAACTTTTTTATGGAGTTCGGATTCAACATATCCAAATCCGACAACTCATTATTCTTATATTCACAAAACTCAATTCGTATTATAATGCTCATATACGTGGATGACATTGTCATTATGGGTAATAATTGTTCACGATATCTATTACAACTGTTAGAGTTCAGAATTTGCTCTCAAAGATTTGGGGTCCTTGAGTTACTTTCTGAGAATTCAAGTTGAGCGGCATGGTACTGGTCTTTTCTTATCCCAACACAAGTACTTGATGGATATTTTGCAAACAACTAACATGAGTGATTGCAAACTAGTTTGTACTCCAACTTTGTGCGAGAGAAAGTTGCAGCCAAAGATTTATTGGTTCGGTTTGTCTCTACTCATGATCAGATTTCACAAAACCTTTAAGCACTTCTCGCTTTGAGTTCTTACGCAGCAAGCTCACCCACCATGAGCTTGAGGGGACGTATTAGAACGGTGCAATCTAATTCTAAAGAAGATTTAAGTTCAGTCGATAGTTGAGATGAAAAAATTCTTACTTTTGGATACTTTGACCGATATTTATCTCTAACAACACTTATCATAACTATAAGATTTAAAGTTTTTCAAATAATCATAGATAAAACTAAATATTTGTTATAGATTGTAATATTATCTATAACACTTGTATAAAAAGTTAGTACTTGTATATTTTGATATGAAGTTTAGTACAGTAACTTAAAACTTTTTTATATTGTTGTTATTTTAATTATGACATTAAGTAAATCTAATATATTAGGTTCTGTAATATTTTAAAACTATAGTGTCATTTTATTACGATCCTTCTGTAACAGAGTTTTATTTCCATCGAAATTTAATTTACTTTGAATGGTAATTATTCGGTAATTATATTAAAGTATCTCCTAATTTAAATTATAGAATTCATAAATATACTTGAAACCCCGAACATCACCTCACCTTAATTTCTTGTAGCAAAAATAAATAAATAAAAATGTATGCGGAACAAACACCATCTGACACAGGACACATATATTCATATATATAATTAATTACTGCTCCGTAAATGACATGGAAAAGCATTCCAACCCGGAACTCTTTTTGAGTAGAAACAAAAAGCATTAATTTATGAATGCAGTTGCATGTAAATCTACGTGTAAGCGCCCTGATATTCCCAAGCGCATTATATATCGCAAACGTAACTGTTATGCAAAATAACTCCAAATCTACGTACTTCACCCCCACTTAAATGTACTCCACCACTCCTATATATATAATACACACACAAAACAAAACCTTAATCAATTAAAGCCTCCCATCCCATCCCTGCAATAATTTCACAGTAAAATTATGGCAAAGCCCAATAATTATGTAATCAAAACAACTCTCATTATACCTCTAATTTTCGCAGTGTTCATTGCAGCCGCCGCCGCCGCCACCTATACAACCACCATCACCACCACCACAGTCGACGATGAAGATATTAGTCCAATCGATATGATCAACAGCAAATGTAAACATATTCATGAGTTAGATATCAAAAATTGTATAATGTTTCTGTCACCGGCCACTAGAGCAGGCCAGCTGCAGGATACCCAGGAGCAGCATCTACCAGAATGTTGCCAGCAGATAAAACATATAAAAAAGAACTGCAGATGTATGGCGATTAAAGAGGTGTTGCGGCAATTGCAGCATAGTTCTGGGGAAAAGTCATGGGGGAGTGAAGGGATACAACAGATGGAGGAAGATGCAGCAAACCTCCCCAGAAAATGTAACCTCAAAGTATCCGACCCATGTTTAATTGCCGCTGTCGCTACCTGAGATATAATATATATATATATATATATATATATATATATATATATATATATATAATTATTAGACTTGTGTTGAATATGCATGCATAACAACTTTATTAATGTAATAAATGATCACATGATCGTGTATGTGTTATTAATATGATTGTTATTTCTTCAATGATCGTTTGCTTTTGAAAATTTTATTTTCATGATCAAAGATTCAAAGCCCATGTCAAATAATTCACATTATGATACTCCACAAAACAGCTTATCTAAAGTAATTCTCATTAATTATTAGTCTTTATTCACATTAATTTAATTTCTGATACTCTACAAAGCAGCTTATCTAAAATAATTCTCGAAGATAGTTAATTTGACTAAAATCATATAAGTCATATTTGTTTAAGGTTCTAGATTATGATAATGTAATTTATAAAAAAAAATTATAATTTATAAAATTTAAGCTAAACAAACGAATTCATAACCAATCATGAGAAATACAAATGTAGTAGCCAAAGAAAAAAAAAAGTAAAGCAAAAATTCGTCGAGCATGAAAATTTGAACACCATCTAATTAATTGGGTAAGTGTTGAAGTATCATGAAAGATATGCTGTTTGTTTTCTCATTTGATTCTTACGTATATATAGTTTTTTTGCGTCATTGATAGAATTTCCTTTTTTCTTAATAAGTTCATATATTCTCAATCGAACTTCGATTGTTTCTTAATGATCACGAAAAGAATTTGCAGTACTCTAACATATAGTTCACTGAAGGTGTAGTTGTTATTGTCTCCCCTTCTAAATTTAAATATATATTTAAATTTTTTGAATCAAATTAATGACAACATATTAAATTTTAAGTTAAAGTTAAGTTAGTTGATTTTAATTAGCTGACAAAACTTTTTGTCATAATATAATTTGTATTCAATTTTTTTATAAATTATATTTAATTTTCAAGTTTAATATACAGTTAACTAAAAAAATTAAAAAGCATCTCTAATTTTGGTTATGTAGTATTAATTTGAAAAGAGAATAGAAAAATAACAATATATCGAGCTATGGATAAAAAAGGGCAAAAGGAAAATTTTAATCAAAAGACACTTCACATATATATGGAGTACTCCGTATATTTTAATGTGTAGTACGCTTCTTTGCACAATCAATATATTATGCTTATAGATGCTACTCCAGAAATAATAAAATCTAGTATTGTATTATGTTATTATATCGATTTCAAATATGTTAAGATTTTGTAAATGAATTCGTTATAAAGTCTAGAGACCAACTAAGAGTTTTTATCCAATCTATGGTACTTAGGTAACCAATAACTAAACATGCTTAGGAACTCAAAATACTACTAATTAACAAAACAAATACGCAATCAAACACTAATGGCATGTCAAGACGGGAGTACGTACTACTATAAAATACGCATTAATTCATTAGCTTACACGTGTATTATTTCACATGCATATAACTCCAAAACGTCTACATTAATTAGCCACAACTAAATTCGGAATCATTTGCATGTAAGAGTACACGTACGTATAACTACATAGGAAGCTAGCCACCGCAAACGACAAAACCCTCTTAATTAATTAACTACTCGTTAAACTCAACATGATCTTACACGTACGTACTAGCCATGCAAAACCCCCAACTTTCACTATAAAATAATAACCTCTTATACATTCACCCTATCTACCTCATCAAATCAATACCATATATGGAAAAGCTCATAACATTAACCATAGCAGCTGCTGTCATTTTCACCTTGGCCACGGCCGAGATCACCACCATAACCACCACCGTGGTTGAGAAATCCAAGGAAAAAACAGTGCCACCGACAAGTCCAGCCGCAGCAACAGGTCCAACACTGCATGATGTACATCTCACCTCGGAGTTCACAATCTCCGAGGTTGATGATCAATGCACAGGAGCAACACCTCCACGATTGCTGTCAGCAGTTCAGAAAGGTAGATAGAGCGTGTCGTTGTCCGGTGCTGAGGGAGATGGTGAGGCAGCAACAGCAACAGCAGCAGCAGATGGGAGAAATGGAGACGCAAGAAATGCAACAGATGGTGGGAGATGCCATGAACCTTCCTAGGAAATGTAATGTGGATACGCCCGAGCAATGCCAGATCCAAGCTATATATATGTAAAAGGCCAAGTTTAAAATTGTTCCCGATCGTCATGATCGATCAGGAAATAAAGTTTACAGATGATTCTCTGGTCAATCTTTAGCGTTTTAGTTAGGGATCGATCAAGGGTGAGTTTTTCACTTGCAATAATGAACACAATTAATTAATGTGTTAATTTCACATTATGTCTGTCCTATGATATATAATTGAAGCCTCAGATCGATCATTATGGATGAGTTTATATTTTATTCTCTGCTTTGGTACTACCTCCATTCCAAAAAAAAAAAAAATTGTTCTAAAAAAAGTTACATATACATAATTTTTTTTATTATAATACTTATGCATAAGCATCTAGACACATGGACTTTAACTTGTGTATTTTGTTTTTCTATCTAAAATTAAAGATACAGAGTACGGTCCTCTCCATTTTTTTCAAAAAGTCTCGTATTTATATTTCTTATAAATATCAAAATAACGTGTTTATTGAGATTGATTTACTAAAGAGACATATTATATTCTTTATAAATATTAAAGTAATTAACGTGTTCATTGAGATTAATTAATTTACATATAATTGTAAATTGTAACTTTTTTATTAAATAATATTATTTTTAAATATAACTTTAAAAAAAAAGAAAGAAAGAGGGGAGTGTATTTTTTAAACCTTTCCAAATATATAGGCCTTGAACTGCCAGAAAACTATGATATAGTAATGGTATCTCTTATCTCAAAACGAATCATGATATCTGAATGTATTTGCGCTTAAATAGTTTTCTTGTATAATTTTGAGCATTTAACTTAATAGCCCATTATTAATTGCAGCTAGATTAATTAAGCACGCTGTAATAAACGGAGTATTATTTTTCCTATTTCTTAGTTACATATATAAAAGACTAAATTAAAAAGGTCAATCGCAACTAGTTTGAATTAAAAACGTTGATGTTAGCCCAATTTATTTCAATTTAAAATTTTGCAATGCAATAAAAATTTTAGGGCAAACAAATAAGACGGATGTACGTTGGTAAAGGAATAGAAGGTTGAAATGGAATGGTTCTATACCTCCCTCCAAAAATGAATTTAGGAACATGCAGTTTCAACAACAGAGGAAATACTAGTAAATCCTTGTTTCACAAATAAGGTTAATTTTATAATGGTAATTTCTTTCCTAGTGCATCTTTTAATTTAATCTTATCTTTGAGTTATTTTCTTTGGCTTAACTAAGTATCAGTAAAAAAATTACTTTGAAATTCTAACGAATCCACTTTAAATATAATTTATAAATGTTACGATTAATTTGCATAATTAATAAAGTAAAATTTAAATATATTTGAAAGAAGAAATCCAAAAATATACTGGATATTATACGTAATAACTTACCCTTGTTATGAGTACTATTTCATTTCACATAATTTTCTAGTTTCCAAATTTTCTATGCAATTAATTAGCAAGAAAATATATATCAAATCATTGCAATATATTATTACACAGAATTCGTCGACCTAATCAACCACTATGCATTCCAATAAATATGCCTAATATATCCAAAATGTAACGTACATTATGATCACAAGTATAGTACTCTTTTATTTAGTTCCAAAATTCAAAGTTAATCCGTTTCAAAATTGATCCTTATCTCCTATATATTCAGAAGACACAAAATGGCTAGTACTAGTAATCGACGGTTTTACGCATAAATATCCACATACGTGTAAGCAACGACACCCATGCCACATCAGCACCAAACCCCAACACCTTCCACGTAAGTACTTGCATGCAAACCCCAAACCTGTACCCACGTAGTATAATACGTACGATCCATGTACATTAATTAATCCACCACACATGCATCAAACTAATTAAAACATTAATTCACTAGCTAGCTCGATCACAATGGCTAAGCTCACAGTTTCTATAGCCTTTCTTCTGTTTAGTCCGATAGTTGTTTGGATGGACAATTGTTTGTATCGTTGACGGGAGTCCAGGGTGTAAGTTTAGTTTTTTTTTTAATAAATATTTTTTTGTAATTGTAAATCTTAAAATTGAAATTAATAATATTTGTGTTACTTGTAAAGTGCTATTAAACCGAAACATGTTAAATTTGTTATTTTGTTTACTTATGGTTTATTTTCTTATCATAGCTCGATTTCGTTTTCATCATTGTTATACCCAACATCTTCTCATAGCCCTTTTCGCCAAGGCCGAAGCTACTACCTACACAACCGCCACCGTGATTGACGGGTACGGCGGCGACAACGAGGGGAGCTCTCAACGGGGCAGCCGACTAGAATGCCAGCAGGTGATCCAGAGGCAACAGCTCCACCAGTGCGTTACTTATGCCAAGCAGGAATGCAGCACCGGCAACATGAGGAGGACGTCGACGTGGGGCTGAGCATGGTAGTGGATGAGGAGCGCAAGCAGCAGCAGCACCTGCAGGAATGCTGTGAACAGCTGAGGAATGTGGAGGCAATGTGCAGGTGCGAGGCCATTGCGGAGACAGTAAGGCAGCAGCGTCAAATTCAAGAGGTGCTGCAGAGAGCCGAGCGACTTCCAAGCGATTGCCAGATGCAGGAACCCCAACAATGCCGAATGCAAGCCTATTATTATTAATTAATTGAATCAACGTATTCGATCCATATATCTTTTTAACTTAATTACTGCATATATATATATATATATATATATATATATATATATATATATATGGCTCTAGCCGTACGTACGCGTGCCTAAAACCGATCGAGTACATTAATCGAGTTTTTAATTAAATTGCAATAATTAATAATAACAGATCGACTTCAATACTCTATATATATGAATCATAGTCTTTTGTTTGTTAATTTTACTTGCGTGGTGGTTCAATTAATTTGAATTTCACATGAAGAGGAAAGTCCGTCCACAAACGAAAGTTCTAAATGAGACAGATATTAGATATGTAACTACGTACGTACGAATTAAGTGGAGGAACAATTTGAAAACTAAGCAATCCGACTCCACCGTCGGTAATTAAATTCACTTGTGAATTGGATGTCCGACGACAATCCAAGTACTCCGTAGATCGTTAAGAGTAGATTATGCTATATAAATTATCTCTAAATTAGGTGGAAAATTTAAATAGGAAAAAAAATGTAGAAGTTATGCTTAAATCCAAAATCTAATGCATATACCACACCACTGAACCTAGAGATAAGAAATAGTGTAACTCTGCTTTCTGACCTGTCGCTCGTTGACCTAACCTAACCTGCGGTTGGATTAGGAAATGAAACGAGAGAAACAAATAAGACATCATAAAATTTTACTCACGAGAGACGTGATGTTGGGATGAATAATTATATTAGTAATGAGATGATCAATACAACTATATGTAATTTTATTTCACGAAAAAAAAAGAAAAATAATTCATTCTTTTTTATTCTTTTTTTTCAATGTGATCTCTATTTCATTTATGTTCATCTCTCCTTCCATCACTATTTTTTTCTAATTTTTTATTTATTTCCGTTCTCATTCCATTACCGCAATCCAAACTCAACACTAACTTAAAAGGCTTAGGGATAGATCCGCAATTGTGATGACAATTTCTTTAATTAGCTTTATACTTAAAATTAGTGATAGCTGACTTTTAAATTAGATTTGCCTAGTAAATTTATCTATATATTTATAGTTACGTATAATTTCAGCAAAGCTCTTTAACTAACTAAAAAGGGTTTGAGTGAATATTTAAATCTTAGTCTTAGACTGGGCACTTAGTCTTACATGAGGGATAGATAATCCAAATTATGATTTTATGATATGATGTATAGCATGCAATCCAGAGACATGACCTGTAGAACACACAACCGCGGGCAATCAAAGAATCGCTACCTAGAGCTAGTGAGTAAGAATAAGATCTTTTAATCAGGAAAAAAAAATACTCCGAAACGTACGGTAATATAATTAATTAAACCCCTGGGTAATTTCTACGGAGACTCCATCGGCCATAGGAAAATAAGACTACCTCCATTCTTGATAAAAACGCATACCCCCCAAAAATATTTACTTAAATACTACTGTAGTTTTTACTTATTTTACAAACTAAACAAATATGGACGGGCTCTTCTTTGGAAATGTGAAGAATGCGTAAAATATAGATAAGTACGGAGTAAATAAAATAATTCCACGTCAACCATCCTGCATGGTAACTCCTCCCATCTGCCTAATAAGTCCAAAACCGGCATGTGAGTGATGCATGACTAATTGTTCTGGGACTTGTGGCATATAAATTAGTTCCAAATTTTGAAATTAGGTCATTTACTGAACTCACGATATCCATCCACTAGTTCAGAAACAAACAATGTCTAGCTAATGCAGCATGTTTTCTTCGACGTGTTTACACACAAAATCCACGTGTAACCAAAGAGCATAGCCAAGTTCACCACCCCTCCTACCTACCAAAACTCTGCATTCTACACGTATGTACTAGCATGCAAATCGTAAAACTCTACCGCCTACTATAAATACCAATCACCTTATTCGTTCATTCCACCACAGATCAATTTATCACCAAAACATTCAAAATGGCCAAGCTCGCAGTTCTTACAGCCTCTCTTCTTATAGCCCTTTTCGCCTTTGCCGAAGCCACAACATACACGACCACCATTACCACCACTACTATTGACAACAACCAAGGAAGTTCCCAGCAGGGCAGCCGACAAGAATGCCAGCAGGAAATCCAGAAGCAGCCGCTCCATCAGTGTGCCCGTTACCTATCCCAGGCAGGCCAGCAGCACCAAACGAGGCCTGCAGGACAACAACAAGAGCAGCAGCAACTACAACAGTGTTGTGAACAGCTAAGGAACGTAGACCAAAGATGTCGATGTGAGGCGATAGCAGAGACAGTAAGGCAGCAGACTCAAAGTGGGGAAATGCAGGGGCAGCAGATGCAAGAGGTGTTGCGAAGGGCACAAGAACTCCCAAGGGACTGCCAGTTTCAGGAACCCCAGCAGTGTCAGATTCAACCCACCTGGTTCTACTCAATTTGACTAGCTGGATATATGTCCATAAATCACCAATAATGTCAATTACTACTCCCTTGTTAAGCTATAGCTACCACCGCAGGAACCTTAGCAACAAGGGTTTAGTATATGATATATATGCTAATAACTAAATCACAAATCAACGACTGCCTATTCAAGTTGCACCAATCTATAAAGCATCTTTTTCTAATAATATATCGATTTCCAATTCTTCTTGCCTCGATTTAATTTTGTTCAACAAAGTAAGAACTCGACCATCTAAATGTATCGGAAAAGTAGAATCTTAGCTTAAACTAGCTAGATAAGATATTTCAACTTTCCAAATTGAATCTGTTTTAACTCACTAAAAGAAATTTGGACGATACACCATTAGTCTGCTCAAACAGTCTCGGAACAGTCGTGTTTACTCAAACAGAGAGTTCAGACAAAGATAAATAAATAAATATGATACAGGGATGGACAAATCAACTCTGTACTATTTGACGACTTCTATCAACTTTGCAACCGCCGCCACTTCGAACTGAATTGTTATTTCGTATTGTCCCACTTCAGATACGGAATATCTACTGCAAGATGTAAGTACCAAAGTTCCAAAATGATTAGGGGAGTTTTCTGCCCACAAAAAGGAGAAAGGTAAAGGAAACATATTTGAGAGGTCAATTCAGACATCAGTTATCTTTCCTTAATCAGATTTATATAAAAATAATTAGGAAAAAAAAGAAAAGGGCACAATGTGAATAACATCATTAAGAAACGACGCCGTCACGATAATAAGTTAAAAACACACATTAAGTATATATTAGACTCCTAATAAGCATATGGTACATGTGATTGAGTTGTAATTCCATGGGCAGAAGAAGGGGCTTGGGTGTTTGGAGGCTTTGCATAAGAAGAAATGACGGGTTTCGAGGCCTGCGATAGCTGCCACCATAAGGAGAAAAGACTAGAAGGCCCATGAGATATTTATCATTACTTCCCCAGGTGAAGAGCAACCGGATTCTATGTCGAGCTGTTGGAGAATGACGAGGAAAGCAGGTACGGTGTGTTGCGCAAATATTACCAGCTAGTAACATATATAACCAAGTATATTTTTCCGTAGAGAAGTTGCCAAACACAATTTCTCCATGGAGATACAGATCACCATGCGTCTGTCAAAGGAGATGGATGGGAGGATTCAACCAAATGTAAAATTTAACAAAATGGTAGACGAAGGAGTAGGGGCACAAACAGGGCAACCGTACAGAAGATGAATGTCTCGTCTGTGGTTTTTCATGTTCATTCCCTGTAGGTTCTCTTTCTTGCTCCAGCGGCTGCAGGCAATGGTCAACTGAGAGGGGAGAGGAATTGACTGGCCCCAGGCAGACTTCAATGATGAATTGCAGATTAATGAGTAATGGTACTCTTCTATAGACAGGATAGAAGCTATACATAACAACAGATAACGATATAATTACACAACAAAAACTCAGAATTCCAACTTCCAAGTAAAATGTTATCCCAATTACGCAATATTATCCTGTGCTAATAAGCAGCACAAAAACCTCAGTTTAAAAGTTGAGTTCCACTAAAGGGAGCAGCAAAAGAAACGAAGCAGAGAATTCGAGGACTCAGAATATGCGTATGCATAACCCTATTTGAAGTAACATACGAATAGTGGAATCAATGTACATGGTAATTGTATACTAGTTAACGTTCTAGATCGGCAAATTGGTCTCCCTCTGAAGTTACATCAACAAAGCATTATTTATATTGCACTGTGGACATAGAAAGAGCTAGACATGGACAAAAGAACTAACCCGGCAGCGGTTAGACCATGCTTCTAGTAATCAGTTAGAAGTTCGAGATTAACATACCACTTCTGCTGCAGCATCCTCTGTGTAATCTTGACAAATTGACAATGATATACCTTCAATTGAAAACAAAAAATTGCATCAAGCTCAACAACATTTCCATCTAAAATTAGAGAAGTTGCTTCTACAAACAGGTAAAGCTCTAGTTTAAAGGATTAGGACATCATTTAAAGGGCACAAGATTGCAGTTAAACAACCTTATTATTATAATCAGAAGCATTGTATTTAACAATTACCATCACCAAGCTCTATTGGGGCTTCAAACAATACACTGAGCAATTTCAATCAAAGACGGAAAATCAACATTTTAAGCTGCTACATAATAAGTCTTAACTGATGTGTCACTATTATTAGATTATCCCATCTTCTCGGCTGCAATCTTTTAGTTTTTTTTTCTTTTCGGTTTGCAACTCTAAATCCCTTCTGAAGCTTTCAGACTTGTATTCCCACTGTTCGCTACAGGAAATATACTGATACATGACGTGTCAAGGTTTTTACATATTATTCTGTTACATTATATGAGCGAACGAGCAAGGAAATATGTGTTACAAATATAATCCACATACCACGGAATTCAACACCATAAATTGAACAAACATTCACCAAACCAGCTGATTGTTGTTCCTTCAAATTGAATAGCAACAGAGACTCTACAAAGCAAAGCTGGAAACTGGAAATCAGACAGAGCCCAACATACTGCAAGACTTAATAACAAACAAATGACCAAATAGGAACAAAAATAACGTACAAAGATTCTAGACAAATGATTTAGCCTGAAGAAACTAGCTATATGATGGATGCTGATGGTAGATAAGCCCATTGGAAAGGCATTGTGTTGTGAATCGAACTAAAAACTGAAGAACAAAATACACGTGTCCGTACACTGGTCTCAATTGATTATAATGGAAAAGGAGATTAACTCGGTGCAATCTTATCAAATAATGATTAAAAAATAGTATTGTTGAAAACATAGTAATTAAGGAAAGAACCACAACTTAAAAACCTCAATTTCTGTTTGAAGAGTATAACTGGAGACATAATAAGTACACATTACTATATGGCTGCTTCAACACTTGTATTGTCCCTTCCCCTCACCCATAACAGAAGGCTTCCTTCGGCCGCCCATGTTTTCTAACCCAACCATCTTCAATGCCAAGAAGCCTGTTTTCCATACAAATAAATCTGCAATGCAAACTAAAATATCAAATTTAGAAGTAATCTCCCTTAAAATGGCACAGGAGTACGTAACTTCAAGATGGCACCAAAGACTCGAGAAAAATCGAAAAATCTGCAGATTGTTTAGAGTGCAAGTAAATTTTGTATGTAACCCCACTAGTAAAAGAAAGCAGAATATCTATCAAAATATGAAAGCCCTCATATGCAGAAAATCCTTTTTAGTTCTCAAGAATTTCTGGCTTAACAAGTTCTCTTTGCGTTTAACATAATTGAGTTTGTTTTTTATTTGCTCGTTACCCGCCCCATTTAAATTTTATTTGCTCGTTACCTGTCCCATATCCCCGTGGGTATTTATTTGTAATTTCCATACCCATCCCATGGAGATTTATCAATACCCCGTTCTGCTCTGCCCGCCCATTTTTTTATATTTATATTTTATTATAGATAGTTATTATTTATTAATATTTATTTTATGTTATATAATTTATTATATTCAAATAAAATATAGGTTCAAATCTTACTTCTTATAGATTTAGCATATATAACCTATATATATATATATATATAATATTCGGAACGGAACCAGTAATACCCGCAGATATAGAACAAATCTCATACCCGAATAAAATACCTGCGGGGCAAAAAAATGTGCCCCATCCTTGCCTCATTCCCCATATAATCAGGGCGGAGCGGGTTAAGGACAGGTTATCCATTTTTCCCGCCACTAAGAACCGTAAATAAACACTTCCACCAAATAAAAATAAGTTTGCAGAATACAAGACAATTGGTCTTATACACGGAAGAATAACGCAGAGCAGTCAGCTGTGGGCAACGAGATAGATGACTGTCCAAGTTTCGTTTGAACAAGGGAGCACATCAGTTGGATAAACTTCATTCAGTACATAGGTCCTTCTGAGAGCGTACCCTCACGGCAAGCTACATTCCTAGGAACAGACTGAACATTTTCTCTGAACAAT
Source organism: Centella asiatica (assembly GCA_014636745.2). Classification (NCBI taxonomy): domain Eukaryota; kingdom Viridiplantae; phylum Streptophyta; class Magnoliopsida; order Apiales; family Apiaceae; genus Centella; species Centella asiatica. The sequence continues at coordinate 902,205 of CM025783.1, forward strand.
AACTGTACCACCTGTAATAGAATGAAGTGTACCACCTGTAATAGAATGAAGTGTACCACCTGTAATAGAATGAAGTGTACCACCTGTAATAGAATGAAGTGACTACGAAGTATGGTAGCTGAGAACGTCTGACTAAAACAAATGGAGAGAATTATAGTTTGTGACTTTTGACCATATACTTCTTGTGTAACAAAGCCACACGATGAGGCAATCAGAAAACCAGAAACTTCATACATAGCGACAAGCAAATTGTTTATGACCGAGATATTTTAGAGATTATCTTACACAGCAAACAAAGATTTCCTAGCAGCAGTCAATTGCACCAAATGTTCACGACCTTCATTGAAGTGATAAAGAAATAAAATTTGCACTTCACTGGATACAGGAGATGAGTAGATAACCAGTTGTTCAGTGCAAAAAGGAGTATAAACCACTACGATGCGACCCATCTAATCAGGTACAGACTAGAACACCTGCTTCAAAGTAGCTTATTGATAACTGATAACCAACCCATTCAACAACTAGCGAATATAAACCTTAAATGCATACAACTTGACAGGACAATCGAGGTGCCTCTGCCGCTCCATCAATTTAATAAAATAATATCACAATATCGCCCTGATGCAAGGCAACAAATATTAGCAGGAGAACTTGGGATTAGCAGCACTCGAAATTGTTATACAACAGTTCTTTAACAGATTATCACCACCATTCCTCATGGTGAGCAACTAGAACATTTTCCCAATAAGAACACGGCAAAAAAATGCTCCCATTTGAATAACCACCAATCAGGCAACAGAAATTGTAACTGCAGCTTCAAAGAAGAAAAGATCAACAGAGACAAGAACACAAGATGTATGACACAAAGGTCAATAGACCAGCTACCAAGAAATACCGCAAGCTAGAAAACAAAATATAAAGCCGAGCCAGCTGGCACGAGCCCAAATATTTCGGTTTCAAGCCCAATCCAACAAAAAACAAGCACACTGTTAATAATTCAAAATATTCACTAGAAGTATTTCAAAGAAACGCAAGAATTCAAGTAATGGATAAATTGAATTCACTAAATAACGGAGTATGAATTACCACGGGCATAAAAACCATCGATCAACAAGAAATGTACTATTATTGAGAATAGTCTGCAATACACCAAAACCAAACCAAAAACCACTACATTCTCCCACCTCCACTGAGACACAACCAGTCAAAACATAACATGAAAACAACAAAATTATAATAAAGACTCGGAAACAAGGGAAGACCACAGGCCACTGCCTGGCAGACAATAAAACACCACACAGACTCAGAAACCACCACGAAGACGGAGGACAAGGTGAAGGGTAGATTCCTTCTGGATGTTGTAGTCAGCCAAAGTCCTTCCATCTTCCAATTGCTTCCCAGCAAAAATCAGCCTCTGCTGATCTGGGGGGATTCCCTCCTTATCCTGGATCTTTGCCTTAACATTATCAATTGTATCAGAGCTCTCAACCTCCAACGTAATTGTCTTTCCAGTCAATGTCTTCACAAAGATCTGCATACCACCCCTCAACCTCAGCACCAAGTGAAGTGTAGACTCCTTCTGGATATTGTAGTCAGCCAGGGTCCTTCCATCCTCCAATTGCTTGCCAGCAAAGATGAGCCTCTGCTGATCAGGAGGAATGCCCTCCTTGTCCTGAATCTTTGCCTTCACGTTGTCAATGGTATCAGAACTCTCCACCTCCAGTGTAATTGTCTTCCCTGTAAGGGTCTTCACAAATATTTGCATCCCACCGCGAAGACGAAGAACCAAGTGGAGAGTAGACTCCTTCTGAATGTTATAGTCTGCAAGGGTGCGGCCGTCCTCTAGCTGTTTGCCTGCAAAAATCAGTCTTTGCTGGTCTGGGGGAATGCCTTCTTTATCCTGAATCTTAGCCTTGACATTATCGATAGTGTCAGAACTTTCTACTTCCAAGGTGATCGTCTTTCCAGTAAGGGTCTTCACAAAAATTTGCATTCCACCGCGCAGCCTGAGAACCAAGTGAAGGGTCGATTCCTTCTGGATGTTATAATCAGCTAGGGTACGACCGTCCTCAAGCTGCTTGCCAGCAAAGATCAGCCTTTGCTGATCTGGGGGAATGCCCTCCTTATCCTGGATCTTAGCCTTCACATTGTCAATGGTGTCTGAGCTTTCTACCTCAAGAGTGATTGTCTTTCCCGTAAGGGTCTTCACAAAGATTTGCATGCCTCCTCGAAGACGGAGAACCAAATGGAGAGTCGACTCCTTTTGGATATTATAGTCGGCAAGGGTGCGACCGTCCTCAAGTTGTTTCCCAGCAAAGATCAACCTTTGCTGATCAGGAGGAATTCCCTCCTTGTCATGGATCTTAGCCTTCACATTGTCTATGGTGTCTGAGCTTTCAACCTCGAGGGTGATGGTCTTGCCAGTTAGGGTTTTCACGAATATTTGCATCTACAAAAGAAATAATCAAATGTAAGAACACAAACAAATAGACATAGACATAGCATCGATCATATACAGAACAATTGGATACAAGATACAGACAAATAATTGTCAACTCAACACTAAAACATACACTTCTCCTTGGTTTTGGAAAAATTTCAGTCATACGACACAAGTAATGATAAAAACATTTAAAAATCGACAACGAGCACGAATCGTCATTCGTCGATCAACAAAAATTGAAAAGGAATCTTAATCTGTGGATAAATTTGTATAGGAACACAAATGATGTATCGACATAATTTTCATCCCAAACAAAACCAAATAAATCAATCTAATCTGGATCTGAAAACGATAAGACTGAAATCAAACAGTGCTTTCAAAAATGATATAGATCGAAATACATGAACAATTTACTAGAGAGTCATCTCAAAGCCATACCTTGAAAATTGAAGAGCAGAGGGGAACGATTCGTTGGGAAGGGAACAGATATGATTCTGAATACGATAAGAGATGATAGGCTCCGTGGTGAACGCGTCTTTTATAGAATTGGTGACCGACTCTACGCCTAGCAGCTTCCAATTAGGTTCGTCCACGTGTAAGAAACCGCTGTTTTGTCTAATCCGCTAGGCGGTAGCGGAGCCAGTAAGCAAACTCAATTGCGCGTGGACCCTGACGCTTATTTTATATGGCGTTTCTTTTCTCATCTTGTTAGTTTTTTTTTTTTTCTGGAGTATTACGGAGTATTATTTTTATCAGCCTTTTTAAAAATTTTAGAAGGCGAATTAATAATATTAAATTTCAAGTAAAACACTTGAAATAAATAATAAAATAGAATAAGATTAATGTTCCCTATTTAGAACAAAATACTACTAGTGAGGATGCCTCGGAAATTAATAAAACTAATTGGTCTGTATGTTTGTGTATAGTATGAGTATTTTTGTTTTTTTTGTAATAATAAGAAAATTATAATTTTTTAGATTTTTTTATTTTATGAAGTATCTATACTTATATATAAAACCTCCAAATACGATCTTATCTTGAGTTTAATTTATCAAGTTAGTACGATTCAATTAATTTAGATATTATTTTTAAACTATATTTAATGATACAATATTTTTTCCTTATATTTTTCCAACTCGAGTTATGCGAGTGGTGTTCGTACATCGAATTTTGGGGGTTTAAATCATTGGAACAACATACAATAAAAATTATCAAACAGTTTATCAATTATTATAAGAAAAATAATTAACAAAGAAATAAAAAAAATTATAAAACAAAATACATAAATAAAAAGAGTCAAAAATAAACATTAATTACATAACGAAAAAATTATTATTATACATATACAACTAAAATATGAATAAAAATATAATATTATCAAAATTCAAAACCAAAGAGTAAAAATTCAATAACGAACATATGATCATCATAAATATATTAGTTATTAACTAAACTTCATATCAAAATTCAAAATCAAAGAGTAAAAACTCAATAATAAACACATGATCATCATAAATATATAATGTACTACTTAAACTTCATATGAATAGCCCTCCAAACTCACATAAATATGAACAAATATTTTTGTAATTAATATAAATATTCACATAACTATTTATTAATCAAGTATTTATGTTCAACATTAATTTTAATTTAGTTATTACATCTAAATGATCAAAAAGTTTATAAATATAATGCATGTTTTATATCATTTATTACAAAATAATATAAAACGACACAAAAAATGCATCCATGTTTACACGGGCAATGAAACTAGTATGTACTTATATATATAAGGTAATATTTTTTAAACAATTAACTCATTCAAGATTAAAATTAAATAGTATTTGTTTTAAACATAAAAGGAGAAATTCATTCAAAATCAAACTAAATAGTATTTGAATTTAAGTAAATTAAAATTACTTTTAGTAAAAATAGAAAAAGGAAAGAATAGTCAAATTAATCAAGTTAAAATTTGACTCAACTTTGAAACATGATTTATCAATTAATATACGATAATAAATAGTAGATATATGAATAGATTGATTAGGAAATATTAGCTGAGATAACCCTTAGTTGTTTATTCTATATAATTAATTTACTGGTTTTTATAAATATTACATGACTATGTTCTTTGTAGATAACAGAATGTAACATAATAATTGTTAAGTTTTTAACTTATTTTCATATTTTTAAAGGGACATAATAATCCTCCATTAGTTCAAGACAAAATCTATGAAGTTTAAAATAAGAGAATTGCATTGGCATTATCTTCTATATTATAAAGTTCGAATATTTTTTACGATCGTTACTTTGTAACAAAACGTGGAACTCTTGCATTCGTTGTTTATTTACTTCACCAGTTATTTTTGCCATATTCTTTGTCAATTTTTTCTCTAATTATGCGTCCAATCCAACTATGAGGTAGATGCAATCTTTCTGTTCGCAATTCTTCTTTGACAAGTCAATTAATTTTTATCCTTTTGATTTTTGGTATCACATAATTGAGTGCATCAAGTTTAATTTTGATTTGGTTTCACACTTCAACATATTATCAATTCATCTATTGTGAAAGAATCTTGTTAAGAAATTTCAAATAGTATGGTGTTTTTTTTTTCCCAACTCTTTATTGGTTGCATTATCTAAGTAAGAGAAATTGTTTGAATCACATTATCCATCTGTTTGTCTCTATATGTATATCCGTTCATAAATATATATGCTCTCAAGTGCAAAGCATGTGTTACACTTAAATTCGAACAAAATTGTTGCTTATTTTAAATATTTTGTACGTATGTGTGTTTTCTTCCATGAAAATTACTTTCGTTGCTATAATTTTACAAATGTAAAATAACTTTTTACACACACAATTGAAATAGAATCATCGCATGCGTACGCATATGCTCCATTTAGTCGAGTATATGCACAAACACAAAAAATTTACACATACATGTGTTTATAAAAATAAAAAAAAATTACATTACACATACACGTGTTCATCTATTAACTAGTAAAATTAATGTAACTCCATTTTAAATTCAGGTGAATGTTGGGTATAATGAATTCTAAACTACCATTACTTGATAAATATATTATAAATTTGGTGATCTAGTTGATTAAGTTGATTCAAATACTGTATTTGTAAATTAGTTAATTCAACTATAGATAATTAGTGTAAAAATATATATTATATACCTGAAATATTAGATCTCAAAATAATTTAGATAAATAACAAAAACAAGAGTCAAATGTATTTGACAAATGTATGTTTTAATTTTAATATTCAAATACATATCGGAGGACAACCAAATTTGAGAGAGTGATAATAGAAGGGATATTGAAAAGAATTTTTTTGTCGATTTATAGTTTAAACAATATAAGGAGTATTTCTAATTATGGAGTTAAATAAATAAATATAAATTTTGAGTATTTCTTAAAATTTACCTCCAAATAAAAATAAGGATTGTTTTTCGGTTAGACCCGGTTATATATATACACATATACATACATATATATATATATGGCTAAATATTGGATCCGATTATATTTAGGACATATTCGGAGCTACTTCTTCAATTTTTGACTTAAAATTAAATTTTAACTTTTCAATTTTAATTTAAAAATCAATTCTTCTTTACTTCTTATTTTCTAATTCTTCTTAAAAGTAAGAAGTAATAAAAACTTGGTCCGAGCAGGCCCTAAACCGCTCTCAAGCTTTGATTCGACGCAGTTACGAACTTACGATCCAATTTTAGAGTTTGCTCCGATCGAGGCACGGCAAGGTCACCTGAAAACAAGATTTTTCCATGGCTCCCATTGCTCCCAGATCTGGAGATGCCATTTTCGCCAGTGTTGATCGAGTTGTAAGTTTTAAAATTACTTCCCAATCAACTCAATTTCACTCTTTCTTTTTCCATCGACTGTTTCATCATTGCTGTGTAAAACGATTGGTTATTTGTTATTGTCGAACAGAACGCCGAGCTCTTCACTCTGACGTACGGTGCAATAGTCCGACAACTGATTACGGATCTCGAGGAGGTTGACGAAGTAAACAAACAGCTTGATCAAATGTAAATAATTCTGCCTATCCATTCATTTCTCTATTTATATGTATAACTTGTTTTCTGATTAGTAGTTTTATGTGATTTATTGGCAATTTATTGTTTCTGTCAATTGTAGGGGTTATAACATTGGAATTCGGCTAATTGACGAGTTTCTTGCCAAATCGAATGTCTCTACTTGTGTGGACTTTAAGCAGACTGCTGAAGTAATCGCAAAGGTCTTCTGTTATTCTTAGGTTCTTTGTGTATCTTCGCCTATTCTTATACGTGTAATTTAAGAGTATTTTGATGAGCTTACCGGAGTAGCTTAGAGTATAAGGGTCTGTTGGGGAACTACTCCTAACTTTTGGATTAAAGGCAATTTTTAACTTAAAAATTGTATTTTTAGATTATAATCTAAGATAAAAGTTTAAGGTGTTTGGCAATAAAAGCAGCTTTTGGATTAAAAGCAGTTCGTGAACACCCCCTAATTCCCGTATCTTGTAGATTAAATAAACTATTACATATTTTTCAAGTAACGTGAATGTTCTTATGTTTTCATTATATCATCAAGTGTCTAACGTTCCTAAATTTCTGTAATTATTGAATTAGCATCTGCACCTTGTCATAGAAGCATATTAATCTATCTTGCTTGTAATACACAATATATTGTCTGACATTAATAATTTCTGTTAACAGGTTGGTTTTAAAATGTTTCTAGGGGTCACTGCATCTGTTACCAATTGGGATACTAAGGGAACCAGTTGCAGCCTGATATTAGAGGATAATCCGCTGGTAGACTTTGTTGAGCTTCCTGATACTTGTCAAGGTCTTTATTACTGTAACATCTTAAGTGGAGTTGTCAGAGGAGCTCTAGAGATGGTGAGACTTTTTCCTGGAAACCCATATATTGAGACCGTGTAAATACTTTGGCTTGCTTTCTTGCTTGTTGGAATCAGAACTTTTCTTATACTGCATTTATGATGGTTTGAAGTGTGTATAAATGTATAATGAAAGTGATTTCTTGCATTCCTCCACCAGGTTACAACATGTATATATACACTTTGTCACAAGAAGAGATAAGATACAAGTAAATTACAAATATAGTTTGTTGGAATCTCTGATGGCAATCCTCGAGACTTGGTCAAAGCATAATCTATCTATTTGAATTTGAATCTTCCTTATTAAATTGTTTACGTGACTGAACATCAGTCACCTTACTCTCAGGCCAGTCAGATTTCATTTCAAAAAGATATTTTACTCTTTGAACGTCATAATGCATTCTTCATTTTAGAACAGCAATATAGATAATCTGAGTTTTCTAAAGAGGGATAGGAGGGTTTGGAGGTCAGAACTATCCTCCCAATATTAGATGGATTAGGAGTGATGGGGAGAGATGCCAAAGTTTAGTAATTCTTAATTCCAATTATAATATTCAAAATTTTACAGATTTTATTTCAATAATGCTAATTTAGTAATATTGAAGTTTCATAATTCCTTTCACTTCCATCTCCATCTCTTCCCCTAGCAAAGCACACCAATTTTCTCTTCCCTTCTTAAACTGACAAGCATGGGATTCATGACAAGGGAAAGCCAAAATCCTTCTCTATCCCCTTCATTACCTCCTGTCAATGTTTCAAACTCACAAACACAATTTTAGATGTCCATGTCCCTCAGTGTTACAATGAAACACCTCATTTGCTGTTCATAAACATCTTTCTGATTATTTTCATGGTTGCCTTTTGTTAGGTTACCTTGATAGTTTAATTCCTGAAACCATAGGCGAGGACCGTGAGGTTTTCTATGTCTCTAGTATCCCTTTGCACGTATCACGCTTCATAAAGCTAGAAAAGATGTCCATGTTTCATATTTTGAAATTTAATATATCTTCACTTGAGGAAACTGAATTGGACAGGCATTCTCCTTAATTTGATGGGCATTATAGCTTAATTACCCTCTCAGATATTTGTCCCCACCATTTGTTGGGCATCATAGATCGAATGTGCTCTGCATATTTTTTGTGTTTAAGAATATCGATCAAGCCTGGAAATATGGCTACATCACATTATAGATGTTTCCTTTCCATCTGCAGGTGTCAATGAAAACAGAAATTACATGGATCCGTGATATGCTTAGAGGAGATGATGCATTTGAGTTACAGGTGAAACTTATAAAGCAAGTCCCTGAGGAATATCCATACAAAGATGACGAGTAACATGCTTTCTTGCCCCTATAATTTAGATATCATGTATATTCAATTTAGTTTTCCTTATACCAGTTTGATTTACAATTTGTATTTCGGCGCCTTGTTCTTTGCTCTGATTGTTATTTCTGTAGAAACTTCTTCTCCTTATTGTTTTGCAGTCACCTTTTATTGGAGTTTAGAGATTTTTTCTATTTAAGTCATCTCAACTAACCCTTGACTGTTATCTTTCTTGTAAAAAATTCAAACCACCTTCTCTGGGTAACATTTTGAAAAGGTTCTGATTATTACAAGAGACAGAGATGGAAATTGAATTGGTCATGGAACAGGGCTTTCCTGAGGTTCAGAATGTACAGTTGAAGGAGAATTCTGTTTTATGTTTTGTTTTCTCGATTTTATTTTTGTTTTGTATTTTATTTTGTTTTTGATAATTATTATTACTATTAAGTATGGAGAGTTGAGACTCGAAGAGTTTATAACCATACAAATAATGATCTTATTGGAAGTTTTCAATGATATTGTAATAAATGACCTGCAAACAAAATGGTATTTAATGTGTTAGCATGTTCGTATGTGGTGATATTTCCTTAATCGATAAAGTACCTGTCATTCTTCAGCAACGACTCCTTAGCTTACCACAAATTGGCCGCCAGTAGCTTGCCACTGTGTTCTGCATCTAGCTCTTATAAGTGTTATAATTCCTTGACAACCTCGGAATACAGGAAGATCAATACTGCCTATGATGTATTCCTCTTTCCACTTGTCCCATATTAATTTTTTCCTGCACATACAAAGGAATTGGGCATCTATACAAGTAACTCAGTTTTGGAATCCTTAAATAACAGAAAATAGTATGGCGGTAACAGAAAAAAGGCCATTAATGGTAACAGAGAAGCCGTCATCCAAGTCTAAAAGATGGTGGTTTATTGATGCTAGTACATGTCGTTTCTCTGTCTTTGTGGATCCTTGTGACATCACATTCGCTACATTGCTAAAAGAAATTGGTTGCTTGTTCAAGAGGTTATTGCTGATCGCAACAGAACCTGCTTGTTCAACGACTTTGCTGATAAATTGGTAGTCTTGTCATATTGATCTCAAATTGTTATACTAGGATTTCCGTTTTTTTCAAATCGCATAGATTTGATGCCCGAGCAATTATTAAAAATGTCCAAACTCACACACACACACACACACACACATATATATATATATTCATTCGTCATGGATTCATGAGTAAAACTCTGAATATTCGAAAATAGCTTTCTTCGTAATTGTAGGCAGTGCCGGATTGTAGTACGTTTTAGCGCATTTGAAACTGTTAATACACAATTATTGAGAATGTCACAACTCAGATCTTCATTCCTCCTGGATTCATTAGTTAAATTAGAAAAAACCGAAGATCTGATATTTAGCTTTTTTTTCGTAATTTGTAGGCGGCGTTATATTGAAGTTCAGTGCGTTCTGAACCATAAGCATTCGTTTGTGCCTTTTCTGTCTAGCTCTAACATAGAGCAAGTAATAATAACCATTCTTCCAAAAACTCAAGTTGTTACTGAAAACAAAGGAAAAAAAAAAGAATGGGATGAATGATTGATAATTTTGACAAAATAGTCCTCTTTTATTCAGTTATGGAAAGTTTAGTTGTAGACTTGGACACTTCGATAGATTAGTCCACTCTAACATAATCAAGGTATATTCATATTCCATCATTGTATTTGTATTTATTCCAAATCCCTCATTTTCTTGTATTTTTTCTCATTCATTTTCATTTTCTTTTTATTCAAGCACTTATACCATTTCAGCCAACATTGTGCAACATGATTAGACCTGACAAATTTGTACCAAAATCCATGGGTACCTGTAGTTATCTGAAAAAATATAAATAATGAGTGTTAAATATTGAATTTAAAAAATAAACGGGTAATAGTACCCAAATATGTATTTACCTGCTGTATTTTGGCCCAACTCATAGATACTCATGTGTTGCCCATTTTGTTTTATTTATATTTTTTTAGTGTTTTATGTTTGGAATTTTAATAAAAAATTTAGATACTTAATACATATGAATTTTTTTTATCAATATAAAAGATATCTAAATATATGTTTGTGCGATACTTTCTTTCAAGTGAATCTTAGACTTCTTTTATTAATTTATGTTTTTTCATTTATTGACGTAGAGATATATGGAGATATTTTTCTATGTGTATTGTTAGTATTCAAATTGTTAGATAGTTTATTATTTTTTACTATTGTAATCACCGAACTAAATTTATAAATTATTGAAGTTATGTTGCTATTTTCTTAAAGCTTTGTAAATGTTAAATTTGGTAATGACCAATGTGGTGGTTTTCCTTTATTAATATTAAATAATTTTTTTTTGAATTTTCTACACAATTCTTCATTAATTTTAAGGATAATAACTTTTATAAAAAAAAAAATTTTAAAAATAAAAGACATTAAATTGAATATTTTCAATTATGTATAATTTGAATTATGTGTAATTTGGGTATTCACGGGTTATCCAAAACCTATAGTCACAAGTAATGAGTATAACAATTGATATCGAAAAATAAATGATTAAATTTATCTATGAGTAAATATATGTTGTGAGTTTTAATGTTTTAAGTAAAATTATCCAAGAATATCCAATTGGCAGGTGTAAATATGATAATTTCTCTTGAATAATTGAATGAAACGAACTACAGTTTTTATTTTGAGATCATCACTGATCTAAAATGCATAGAAAAATACGTATTACTTTTAGGCCATGTCATAACACATTAACATATCTATCGGTGGAATGAGATGGTATCGGATGGAAGGATAAAGGGCACTGTTAAAGTATCTCTATGTAGTGACAGTTGATATGGAAACGGATAATGATGACATTTAAATCCTCCAATTTCATTGCTGCCGACATACTTTTATTTTGTTAAAGAATATTCCCTCTATTTCATAATAAGTGGCACTGTAATTATTTACATATATTTTAAAGAAATTAAAATTTATATTAAAATTTTGATAAGTTTATATTTTTATCATTCATTAAAATCATATAAAGAAAAAAAATTATTTTAAGAAAAAGAGTGCGACACAAATAAAAAGAATGAAAGAAAATAATTATTTTAATTACATTCAAAGGACAGTTAAGAATTATAAGTGATAAATTTTTAGTGATGCGAAAGATGCTACTTATTATTAGAAAAAATTAGAGACTAAAATATCACTTATTATAAAAATGAGAGAATATTATATATATCATTAATTAAGTGGAACATCAACTCCACTCTAGTGCTCTATATTAAAAGAGAAAAAGAAACTCTACACTAGAAAGTCGACTTACTCTAAAATAAAATGTAAGATCAAGAAGTCACAGGGTCTATCTCATTTATGCCGACATACTAAAGTTTAAACAACCATACCCCTAAATTCTCCATTCTTATGATCCCTTAAATAAGTCGAAAAGAAATATGCAGGAGAAGTGATATTTGAATTGGGATAAACCACAAAAAATAAAAAATAAAAAGGAAAAGAGAAGAAGAAGAAGATAAAATCGAAACACGACAATAACGTACATTTCATGGCCTGGTGCCCCAGCACCAATCATTTACAACAAACTGTTGTACAAAGAACTAGTAGACTTATGGGCAAACCATGAGTCTAAAAACCGAAATCGCAAATTTATTACAATAATATTGTAATAAATATTATTCCATTCGTCCATTTTTTTTTGTTGTCATAAGAATTTGCACAAAGAAATAATATTAATATTATCATTTTATAATTAATATTAATATAAAATTATCCATTTACTATTTCAACAATGTTGGGACAAATTAGTTTTAATCTCTTTCTAATCCGTCAAATGAAAATAAAAGGGGATAAGAATGAAAGGGAAATGAGTATATAATAACAAAATGAGAATGTGATAGTTATGTACGCGATTCTACCGTAATATGTGGCCCATATGAATTTTATTATTTCCATTTCAAGCTGTATTTAATGAATTGAAGGACAGCCTATTTGATTTTTGATACGAATTTTAGCTCGTTTTGGCCCCTTCAGTAGGCTCGTTTTAAAGACTAACTAAAAATAAAAGTTTTCATATAATTTCTTTTGTTTTTTCCTAAAGAATTTAAATTCAGAAGAAAACGACGGATGAGCTAACGATCGGTGTAGGAGTTTCCAAGGGTCAAGCTCCTACAACAGTCTGACCTCGATCTGAATTGGTTCCAGTCATTCCATTTTCCTAAAGTTTATTATTACAACACAATTATTGAGGACTATTATTTTGATCAAGGGAGAATCTTTACTAGTGCACTACTGTATATATTACTATTATCAAAATTGACTTTGGTTAATCTTTATCCACACAAAAAAAAAAAAAAAAAAAAAATCAATTTGCTTCCTGACAAGTACCGGTCTTGAGCATAAATGGGGAGATAGTGACAAGTAAATGTATATATAGGTTTGAAAATTTTCAAATATAACTTTTTTTTAATGAAATTATTTTGTTTAGAGCATTTTAATTAAATCAACTCTGAAAATGGTTTAAATGGATGTTTGATGTTTATGCATCTACAAGGACTTGTAGGCTTAACAACAGGAAATGGACAAAAAGAAGAAGTAGAAGAAGAAATATCCGTCTATTATTATATTATATGGTACCAGTATTATTATTATTATTTATTTGTTTTCCAGAACCCCATGTAGTGTGTTATTGTTATGAGCCAAAAGGCCAAAGGAGTAAGACTGCTATAGACAGCGGGTATAATCGTTCTTTGGTACTGTTTTTGACCTTTTATTACCGACAAATCATAGAGATGGCCCACTTGTATAATTAATTGTATGTGGAGTCCTACTTCTTCATTCCAACAAGTATAAGAGAACTGTACGCGGCTCGTAGTTATTCTTTCTTAAATATTTGATGCGCGAAATCTATCTTATTCAATTCTGAATTAACTCCTTTTCATAAACGATGACTTAAATATAATAAATTTTTATCATAAAAAACTAATTTAAATATATCAAAAAATTATATAATTACTATTTTACCATTTAAAGTGAACCCACTTTTCAAAAAAAATTAATAAGTACAATTTTACATTTAAAAAATATTAAGTAGACTCACTTCAAGAAAATAATGAAAATTTTATTTTTAAAAAGTGATTTTCTTATTTGTGTGCAATTGTACTCCAGCCATTCTTTTTGGAATGAAAGGAGTATTTATAATTCTCATTATGAATTTTTTTCCTTAAAATTTTATTTATTTGAAATAATTCATATCGCGATTATAATGAAATTCAAAAAGAAAAAAGAACAAAATTCGATATTACTCGGTATCTTCAACAGGGCCTGGGTCGTGGATGGGAAAAAAAGAAAGGGAGAGTAAATCATGTATTTCATGATTTTATATAAAGTACAATTTAAAATTAGGCCGGTATCTTAAAGTTCAAGTTATAAATGAAATATTGATTGTATTTAATAAAAATTACGTCATAGTATTCGTCACAATCAGTGGTGATAAATAGTGACGACATGTAGACATTGTAGAAATCTAAAGTTATTTTGATATTTAATAATCCAAAGGTATTTTTAATTTTGAAATAAATATTTAAAACAAACACAGATAAAAATCAATCTATTTTGCGATGAATGAAATTTATTTATAATTATCTACTAATTAACAATAAGAATTTATATCCAATAAGACTCTTTTATTGTAACTATTTATAGACCGGTCGAGAGTGCAAACTACTTACATCTATCTATTTTTACTAATATATTAAGTAACAAGAGTCTTTTGTATTTAAATTGAATTCATTGAGAGTGAATTCATTTGTAAATTGAATTATAATCAAATTAATTACGACATAACAAAAATAATTGATCACTAATCAAAATTTTGTGTTTAAAGTAATTATAATCAAATTAATAATCACAAATAATAATGTGAACTGAATTAATTATAATATAAATTATTGATTAATATAATCAGACTAAATAATTATAATTGAATCAATCAATGATAATAAATTCATAAGAGTTCACAAAATGATCTGATTAAGAATGAGGCCATTTGCAAACTAAATAACAATTAGTATTAATTCATAACGCGAATTGAGTCAACTAAAAGTAAAACTGTTTATGGATTAGATTACAATAAAATTAATCAAAAGTAATTATTTATCAAATATATATAATTAATTTGATAATAATCACACTTAAAAAATAATAATCAAATCATAAATATGATTTAATTACAGTTAAAATAATTATCATACTAACTATTAGTTATCTAAAATTATTCTAACTAAAATAATTAATTTAAATATATATAATATCATAAAATTACTTGTATTGTACATAAACTTTAAAATGAGTATTTGATTATTTCACATGGCCGATTAATATGCGTTGAAATGACTTTTGAGTCTGAATCTTCTGAAAAACAAAGTAGGCGATCAGCAACCTCTGTGCCTACTACATTAAAGAAAAAGAAATATCATAATAAGTATTCCCTTTATTTATTTATTTTTGATTTTTTCTCTTTTCACTTATATTAAGGAATCCATTTAATGTATATTGGACCACAAATTATATATAACAATATTCTATCAATCATATTCTTATATTTATCATGTGTTATTTAGTTGTTCAAGAATGAAAGAATAATTAGAGGAGTATTTTTGAAATATAGAAAATTAAAATAACAACTAAAAGAAAAAAGTGGAGGGAGTACGGTATATTGTAGGAGAGAGGGGATAATTCTTACTATATTAATTACTACATATTAAAGAGGTGCACCAATTCGTGGGAGCCCCGAAGGCTGGTACAGTGTTCAAAAGTGCTATACGGTGCGACAGAATATTCATCACATCATATCAACGAGAGCGAATTATATTTCCAAAGAAAAGGAGTAAACAGAATCTATCATAAGAAAGGACAATATTCAAATTATATAATAATCGATACGAGTTTCACTTTTAAGAAATATTTATTTAGTTTAAAGTATTAATCTTATCATGAATCAAAATTAAATAAAGTCTGTATTAAAAATTTTCTATTTGCAGAAGGAACTGAGAAAAAACGGAGTAATTGATTTTTTTTACTAACGAAAGTTGGTTCAACTTACGATGTGTAAGTTTTTTCTTCATTTATATCTCTTTGATTGTTTTGTTATTTGTATAATGTGATATTTTACTCAATCAAAAATTTAAATAATGATTATATTTTCCTTCTCAATTTTTTTAAAATAAAAAGGTATATTTTCCTTTAAAGCTCTAATACATGTTTGTTAAGTAACATGCACATTTGCTACTTATAGCTAGAATACGATACTTATTTAATTGTTTTAAATTTTATCAAAATTATTAGAAACATTTTACAATATATATATATATATATATATATATATATATATATATATATATAAAACATAAATTAGGAAATTTCCCATATAAAAGCTGTAAACTTGTGAGAAAATGACATAATTGTTCGACAATTAGGGGTGAACAAACACCGGTCCTTGAAAAAAGACTATCGTTGACCAGTCCAGTCTTGGATCAATCACAATATGACGGCTCCAAAAATTTCATAATAACTTTGGATATTGTCAATAATTGACAACAATTATACAATGTTATCTAAGCACAAATAACATTAAATAAAAAAAATACAGTCTCTATTACATTATCTAAACATTTCTATTATAACTTCACGCTTCATTCTTACTCTAAATGTCATTCACATGAGGGTGATCATGAAGCATTCATCAATACATCTTTGTTTTGCCTTTATCAGACGATTCGGCCTTCTTACCATAACCCATAAATATTTACTAATAGCAACATGAGCGATTTATGCCCACAACTATATAATCAAGTAAGGGTGAGTCTTGAAAAAGAATCATTTCAAGAGTTTAAGTGTTTTTAAGGTTTGGTGGAACGATGCCGACACCTCGAGAATAAGTTGAAAAAATATATCTTTTAGGGTTTCCAAGTGATAATGACATGTTTGAGCCTTTTCTTGAATGAACAATTTGAATAATTGGCATGCGCCTTATAACCAAGTCAGCTTGGTACACATGCCTTTAGGAATTCATATCAAACAGTATATCAATTGGTCAGCCTGACCACCGTCTAATTTCAACATAATAACATACGTAATCAATGCAGAGATTTTTCATCTGTAAGGGTTCGGTTACTGATGCCTAGATTTCTATCCCCTATAAAATCAATGCACAGATGCATCCCACTAACTTTTAGTTGCCCACTCACTAGCTTTTAGTTGCCCACACGAATATACTTTACAAATATGAGTTGTGAAATAAGTAATTTACATTTGTATAGGATTTATTTTGGAGTGTTAACGAATTTGAATAGTTAACTACTACCCAAAGAATACTTGGTTCAAATACAAAAAATAAAAATAAAAGAAATCACGTACATCGAGTTAAGGAATCATACATTACTTAACTTTAAAGAAATTGAAACATGAATATTGACATAATAACATCTTAAATACATTATGTATATCGAAAGAATGATGATACGTATTAATTGAAAGAAAGTAAAGTGAGTATATATACTTGCCTTTGGTTCTTAGCTTAAAATAAATCCACTTGCATAATGAATGAAACTCTGTGAAACTTTACATTTATATAACACGAGTAATTATGACTAAATTATAACGTGAGAATGCACACATGAAATATTGATGTGTTTCTTAAGTCCGTAATCAATTAACTAAGTCCTTATTTATTAAATTAGGATTTAGTTTAGATTGAATCAAATTTTGAAGAATTTTATGGACTAATACTACTACATTTGGAGGCTTCAAATAATTTATTTGGGACATTAGATTAATTATTCCTTAATTAATATCCACTTACATGATTTATTAATCAATTATTATAAATTTAAAATTTTATTTCATAATTATTATTTATTTTTTTAATTAAATAATAATTATTTGATGATTAAATAATTATTTTCTTAATTATTCTTAGCTTAAATAATTTATTAATAATTTATTCCTTAATTATTATTGCATTTATCTAATTTAATAATAATTATGTGTTGATTATATAATTTACTTCCTAATTATTCTTAACTTTAAATGATGTAGAAATTATTTATTATAAATTTGGATTTATTCGTTGATTAAAATAATTTATTATTTAATTTATTATTTACTTATCTTAATTAAGAAAATAAATTCTCCTTTAATTAAGAAAATAAATTTATTTTCTTAAAATATTATTTTAATTTCCCAATAAAATTGGTAATTATTTAAAATAATTTATTTCTATATATATATACCCATGTGTATGTGTGTATATATATTTATTTAACCCAACTAATAAAATAACTAAATAAACAAAAGAAAAAAAATAAAAAAAAATAAGGGGACATGGGTTCGGGTCGGACAGGTCAACCCGTGGTCAAACCGGGTTGATCCGGTTCATCATCTTCTTCGTCAGTAACCCTAGGGTGCCGCCGACGCCGTTTGGCCAGCTGCGCGGATGCCCTCCTCCAAAACGCCCGACGCCTGCGTTAAAACCGATGGAAGGGCGCGGGGAAAGCTCGCCGCCGGCGAAGCTCGCGGCCGAGCTTGTCCCCACTCGTTTCCTCACTATTCCCAACAAGTAATATGTGCAAATCGAACTTTAGACTTCCAGGAATCCATTTCTAACTTCATACTGAGCTTTTAACAACAAAATCAAACTTAAAAATCAAGATGCAAGATTCGGGTTTTCAACCCTTCGGCCGAACAGGCACAGACACACATATACTTCACCATTTTACAAATTGAACGAGGAAAATCGAAGCTCTAACATGTAGAAATTTAACCCAACAATTTGATTTCATTTTGAAGACCTGCACACGACCGAATCGAACATGGTAGTTTCAGGGTTCATGAACATGATCTTGATTTTTTTTTTTTGTAAAACTTGTAAATTTAATATCTTGAGATTTACACATGCTACGACAGTGTGCTATATATGAAAATGATACTGAAAAAAATATTTTACACAATATTATTGAAGAAAATGACAAAACAGTGCAGAAATTTAATGTAGTGTTTTACCTCTTGAGTTTTAATGATAATAAATATTAAATCTTTCAATGATTTCTCTTAAATAAATTTTCAGATTCTTGTTGGTGAATTTGCTGAAAAATATTGAAGTGGGTCTAGGGTTTCATCTTATTTTATTTATAGTAAGTTAGAATGAATTTTGACCATTGGATCCTTTTTTAAGTAAAAAATTACTTAGATTGGCAAAAAGATAATCCTCTTGTTTTTCCATTTTCAGTTGTGCTGAAATTTTGAATTTAAATGTTGTTTTGGCTTTATTTATTGGCCATTAAATGATTTATTATTAATATAAATTGAATCTCTTGCATTTTCCTGAAAGTTTGATAACACCGTCGAGACGTAAATATGCTCACGAGATTTTTTGTCATATTCTAAGTCTCAATTTTTATAATATTACGTTTTCTTACCATTCTTCGTTAGTGGACGCGTGTATCTCAATTTGTGTTATCGTTACATACACTAAATTTATAAATTATTGATTCTTGAGAGAGAAAAGATGTTTTATAAAGATTGCATTTTAGTATTTATATATTTTTTATTTGAATTTTTAGGTTCTCACACCTAAAATTAACTAGGTCAGACCCAATATTAATTGAATAAAATAGGTGAGAAATGGGTTATCGATAGAGTAGAGATTCACGTGTTAAAACAAAAAAAAATTCGAATGCTACTGATGCATCGCCTACCATCAAAATTTTTAAATATTACTTATTAATTGGATATGTCCAAATCTTAAGTTACCATAGACTGAGACTAAAAATGATGACACTTAATTCTTTCTTGTTAAAAACAATAAAAAGGAGGAGTTTTGCTTTAGAATTTAAAATAAAGTTCCGATGTTCCTATTTTTATTATGATAAGGTAAATTAATGTTGCGGTACCAAATATTGGGGTAAATTTTTTTAATGAGTAATTAAATACTTGATTCTAGCAATCTGTTGATCAGTAAATTAATCAAATGTATGTGCTCCAGGATAACAAAATAGGTCTATATATATATATATATATATATATATATATATATATATATAATTGATTATTTTGGTTAACTATGTAATTTGAAATTAATTACCTTAATTAAGGAGTTTCGGAAGAGGCCGGGGAACCTACAGGGTCAAATTAATAGATATCAATCCTTTGACTATAATTATATAACATGTTAGTAAATGCGAGTGTAGACGACAAAAAACTCAAGTAACTTGTTCGTTCTATATAAGAAACACAAGTCGTGCGCCTAGCTAGCTAGCAAGCAAGCAACAAATAGGGTTTGGTATTAATTTCATTTAATTATTCTCCGTCGTCTTTTACGTACGCTTCCAATTAATAATGGTGTCGGAACCACCTCTTTTGGACAGATACAAGAGTCTTTTTGGAGAAAACAAAAATAGCAGAGAAACTTCATATTGTCAGGAGGAGGAGGATATTATTAATATTAATATTAATACTAGTAAAAAAGAACATGAGGAGCTACCCGTTGTGGATCTGAGTCGTGGTGTGGAGCTGTGTGAGAAAGAAATAGTTGATGCAGCAAAAGAATGGGGTTTTTTTCAGGTTGTGAATCATGGAATTTGCCCTGATCTTTTGTGCAAACTGAAAGATGAACAACTCAAATTATTTCGACAGCCATTCCACCACAAGGCTAATCAGAATTATCCCCCTATCAACAACTTCATGTCGTCGTTGTCGTCGGCCACGGGCTCTTATTATCGCTGGGGAAACCAAGCTGCTACCACTCTAAACCAGTTCTCATGGTCCGAGGCATTCTACGTTCCTGTTTCTAATCTATCAGCTTTTGCGGACTTCAACAACCTTAGGTCTCTCTCTCTCTCTCTCTCTCTCCCCTAAAACATATTTGAAACTCTCTCTGTGTCCTAAATCATATTTGTTTCAGGGAAAAAAAAAGGATTACGTTTTTATAATTTTAATATGGGGTATTATGTATAATGCAATATTTTAAAAAAATTATCGTTTTACTTCTTTTTAGCTTATATGAATATTTATTTTTAAAAAAATTATTATTTGAACATGTAATTAATTCACTCAAATCTGAAATATTGATATTCGTAAAAATAATAAAAGTAACTCTTTTTCTGTAAAAGAGAGAGCGATAATTTACGATTAAACCTAACAACTACTCTATTCATTTTTAGTGTTTTTTTGCTAAATTTTGCCGACTGAAATAACTTCTGAGGACCGTTTTATGTGTTTATTTGTGTATAATTTGTATAAGCCCATTCTTGGAGTATACTATATTGATTTTTTTTCCCCATAGAATAAGGATTATCATGATGCATCAATCCAAAATTTATAGTTCCTGGAGTATAATAAATTGATTTTGTCTTAGTGTAGGTTTGAGTTTCTGCATCTTACAATTTTATCATCTAGTATTTTCTCCTGCACTTTCGTCTATTCATGGTTTCTGATTTTTAAACCTCGCTCGTTTACTTTGCAGTTTGCTAATTGCTATATATAGTTTAACATAATCTAATACGTCTTTTTATTTTTATTTTTTGGTAATTTTGTATTTTTGTTGTTTATTTTATGTGTTGATTGTATAGATTTTGGTTTGTCAAGATGTCGCACTAACATCCATCACATTAATTAGCGTTACTAGCTTTTAAATTCATGGGAAGCACAATAGTTTTATATATGATGTTATAATATTTTGTTAAGAATTATATTACATTATTGACTTATAATTTTTTGTCATCAAATTTAATAATATTTTTTTTATAAGTTTACAACCAATAATTAGCTAAATATAGACACAAAGTCAATTAAAGTTATACTTTGATGTATTTATGTTAAAAATATATTATATGGAGATTTGTGTAAACAATATTTTGATTGAAAAGTAAGATTGTTTTATTTATTTACTTAAGTTGTATTGAAATATTTAACTACAACTTTTTGTGCGAGTGAGAAATGAATTTTTTTAAATATATGTGTAGTCTATAATTAGTTAAGTTCAATCAGAATACTTTACTATATTTATATCACGTGAGATTTTGTAAATTTTATGATTTTTTTTGATAAATTTGTCTTTGTTTTTGTCAAAAGATAATGTTTTGTCTTCTTTTATTTCCTTATGGAATATTTTATCTTCATTATTAAATTATAGTGTTTTTTTGTGTTTGCACAAAAATATATTATATTAATAAAATATATCAATTATAGTAAAATGTTAGAAATTAACACTTGAAATCGAATGAAATTAGTTAATTTTTAAGTTGACTTTTTATATTGATGGAATGATATTCAATATTACCTAAGGGTACAATAGACAGGTAGTTATTGATTCTGGATTCCCTCTCTCTCTCTCTTTTTTTTTTTTTTTTTTTTGATACAATTAAGAAGTTCCTAAGTTTTACATTGGGGAATGGGGATTTGAACCCTGATCGATGGGGGATGAACTTTTATCAATGGGGCAAGTGCATCAATGAGGAGATAGTTATTGACTATGGATTCTCTCTATTATATGCATATAAATAAAACCGAAAGATTTGAAATAGAAAGAAGTGCGTCAATCGTAGAAAGGAAAAATGAGATATAAGATGTTCATTGTTAAAGAAAAAAAAAAGAGACATAAGATTGTTCAATCAAAAAAAAAAAAAAAAAACCGAAAATTTGAACTGGTTAATGATAAATACGAATTGAGAAAACAAATCAAAATTATTTCAATTTATAGGAATAGATACAAACTTAATTAATTACATTGACTTGTGCCATCTGGTAGCACAATTTTTTTTTTTTTTTTTTGTGGTCTACATATTCATACATACTCACATATCCATTAATTACTTTGCAATGTTTTTTATTAGTTTGTAAAGTTCGAAATCCTGACATTTTTTTTATAGTCATAAGTTAATTTTTTGGGTGGGAGATTAGAAACAAATTAGCGCATATTTGTTAAGAACTTTGATTTTAGTTCTAAAAAAGAATAAATGAAATACAAAATATTTGAACCATTATAAGACTACCCACGAGCAATAAAAATGTGTCTCAGTTAAATTTTATAACGGGTCTATATATGTTGGACGGATGAAGCATTCTTTCGGTGTTTGTTTAGTTTGATTGAGTCAAGTTGGTTGAGTTCTTATTGTTGAAAATTAGTTTAAGGCTGTATTTGTTTTATTAATTGTTTGAATTTAAATAAATTTATTAGATTTGAATTTATTGAATTAGTTAAGTATTTATATTTGAATTTGAATATAAGAGTAATTATTTATTTAATATTTTGTCTTAAATATTTGAATTAATATATTTTTTTTATTTTTTGTGGTCTTAATTTATTTAGGTTCAATTTTTCGGGTCATTGAATTGAGATAAAACTAAATCTATTAAGAGATAAGTAATAAGTTAAATAAACCGTCTGAACGATATAACATATAAATACACTTAAATTCTTAACATGGTAAAATATATTAAAAGATAACCAAACACAGCCTGAGTATCAATAACAGTACTCATATTTAGTTCAAAGCCATTATGTAAGGAATTGTGTTTGTGTATATCTTTGACCGTATTTTGTTATATTTGGAATGAGTTAAACTAAAACATTTTTTGAACAATCTTTTGATATAGAGCTTACAAAATTGTCACATAATTAATTCCTTAAACAATTTCTTCTTCTTTTTTTTTTTTTTGTCCTATGCATTAAGAAGTGGAAACCCACTTGTTATTTTATAAGAATTTATGATATGAGATGAATCACTCATTGTATTAGACTAGTTAATCTCGTTATATTCTAAATTGAAAATAAGATAATTTTTATTCTCCTGAAATGTTTTGCTTCTTATATATATATATAGTAATTGGTTAAGAATTTCATACCCTTTTCATATAATTCGTGAATTTCACATCTAATCTAATTAGTTCATATCTTCTTATATATTGTTTATGTACAAATTAATATACGTACATTAATAGTTGCAGCTCGGCGATTTTGGAATTCACAGAAGCAGTTAGTGGGTTAACCAAAAGACTAGGTGATATATTAGCAGCAAATATAGTGGGCGGTGGCAGGAAATTAGTATCCAATAATAGTTATGTGGAGCCAAGTAGTTCGTCATGTTTCGTTCGGTTGAACAGATACCCGCCGTGCCCTATACCTGCATCATTTGGATTAGTACCACATACTGATAGTGACTTCCTCACCATTTTGTACCAAGACCAATTGGGTGGCTTGCAGCTCCAAAAGGATGGGCTTTGGATTGATGTTAAACCTAATCCTAATGCCTTAGTTGTCAACATTGGTGATCTTTTTCAGGTACCATATCCTATATCTTTTTAATATTTAATCTCTCGAAATCAGCTAGATTTACTGTAACATACATCTGGATAACATATATAATTCGGTGTTATACCAATACTTATTTAATTAAGTTTCTCTCTCTTAAAAACAACGATATTTTTAAATGTAAATTATCCTACCTAACTAAATATCTTTTTAGTCTTCTTTATTATTTCTTTTTTATCGTCTTTATAAATTTCAATGTACCCTCCTTCAAATGAAATAATAATAATTATTGGTCCCGTAATCTAAAAATTCTGGCTACGTACACCGCTGTACTTATGGTTGGATTTTGTTGGGGTTGCTGGTTCTTAGTTTTAAAGTTTAGACTTTGGTTTTTATTTACTAGTTCTGGTGTTTTCGCTCGTTACTTCATCCGTTGGTTCCAGAGAAAGAGGAAATATTTGAATTTGTACTCGAGCAAGTATAATTGAATTTGTTGGTTGGGTACAATCAATAAATATGCAGGCATGGAGCAATGATGTGTACAAGAGTGTAAGACACAGGGTTGTAACGAATGGAGAAAGTGAAAGATTCTCAGTAGCCTACTTCTGCTGTCCTCCCGCTGATACTCTTATACGAAGTTGCATTCAACCTTCTCTCTATAGAGACTTTACCTTTCGCGACTTCAGACGCCAAGTTCAGCACGATGTCAACTCCACTGGCTCTAAAATTGGCCTTTCCTGGTTTCTCAAATGAATCATATATATATATATACACACACACATATATATCATCATTACCAATACATACATATATATATGACCACCTATATATATTGTACGAAGATTTTAATTTTCTTTCTTTTGCTGTAAGATATATGTCTATATATAATATAGGCTAGGTATTGAAGACAAGAATTAGTAGTTAATGATAATAGTTAATGAATAGTATTAATTAATGATAATTATGTACATGATATATTGAAAGTTTAAAAGTTATCAATATGTGGCTATGTATAGCCGTCTATATTATGTAATTATTTAAACGAGTGAATAATATTCTCCTCTCTTGTAATTTAATTATAATATTATAGGCTGATTAATGATATTAAAAGATAATTGCACTTAATTGGTAATAGAGTTGATTTACCAACTAAAATCTGAATTTTTTTTTAATTTCAAATTATTTTGTCAGTGGTAAATTACAAAGTAAAGGTAACGTGTATATTTTATTGACATGGGGCGAGAAACCAAGATGAGTATTAACTAAAACGGTGGCAGAAACTGCAAAGACTCTTCCATGCAAGTGGGAGGAAGGAATTTTACTTGATATGTTTATTGTTTAATGTTTGTACGAGCGCGGGACGATTCGATTGGATTCGATTTTTGTAGCTCCAATTAATTGTTGGTCTACTTGTGGCTCAGAAGAGAAGCGAGGATTACTTTATAAATATGATGATGATCAAAGTGTATTTATAATTCATATCTCCTAACATTATTATTATCAATTAAATATGTATTATTATTCGAAAATTATATTTGAAAAATCACTTGAAATTCAACATATATAAGTACCCTCCCTCATCTACTAATTCCTTTCTTTTGAGCAACTTTTGTTCTATTTTTATTTTTAATGTTTTCCACTTTTCCTTCCCTTTCCTTTTGGGAAGACCACCGAGTCAACTACTTGAAGAAAAACGAAGTTTATAAAAAGAACTTAATTGGTTTCAATTCACTATTTCTATAATTGTCGTCTAAACCCATATCAATCGCTCTCCATCTCTTTTTCTGCTCACCAGAAAACCACTTGTGTATGGCGGATTACGGAGGCGATCGAGGATATTGTCGCCGCTGTTTTAAGTTGTTATTCTCCCTAGGCTTCACCGCTCTTTTCTTATGGCTTAGTCTTCGTGCCTCAAAACCCACTTGCTCCATCCAACAATTTTACGTTTCTGCCCTCAACAAATCCGCCAATTCCACCACAAACCACACCATCTACATTGATCTGAAGCTCAACAACAAGAACAAAGACAAGGGAATTTACTGTGATACCCTCAACATCACCCTTTATTACGGTTCCAACCGTAGTCTTCCAGTTGGGAACTTCTCCATCTAAGAGTTTTTATCAGGGGCATAAGAAGAATACTCATCGGAGGAATCTGGTGGACACATTTGGGGTGCCCCGGGAAGCGGTTTCCGAGGCGGTTTCAAATGAGTCGAAAGCGGTTTTCCGGGTGGATTTGGCATCGGCGGTGAGGTTGAAGATTGTGGGATTTAAGACTATGAGACGCAAGTTAATGGTGGGGAGTATTGTGGAGGTAAATGCCGAGGGCAACAAAGTCAAAAAGAAGAGTATTAAACTCAAGTCTGGCGCACCGGAGGAGCTATACGGCTATTGTGTGCGCGTGCGAATGTATGTTGTTTTCGTTACAATTTTATTGTCCATTATTTAAAACACCAACACGAAGTTTCCTGCATTCTTGTGGCCCCAAGTTTGATTTTTGCGTTGTAATTTGGGTTTTCGTAAGGAATATTGGAAAAAAAGACCGGAGTATTTGTGGACGGGGCGAAGCTAGAGTTGTAATAGAATTCAAACCATTTTGAGATTCGTTTAGATTTAATTTGAAAATTAATCAGTTTAATTTGAATTCAATATGAAAATAAATTAAATTTAATATTTTATTTAAAATCCAATAAATTAAATAAGTAAAATATAAACATAGAGGTATTCGTTCTCGAATATATTCGTGAGTAGTTCGAATATTTTTTTTATATTAAAATATTATAACTTTTATCAAAATTCTAGTGTCAATTTTATCCCAATAATTTACATAAATATAATATATGTTGTATAATTTATTTTAGTAATAATGTTTGTAAGTAAAATAGTTATTACATATATAAAATGTGTTATAAAGTATGAAAATTTATATAAATATAATTTATATTTTGTAAAATTTAACAAATATAAATAACGAGTAGTTCACGAGTAGCTCGAATTCAATTAAAGTAGAATTTGAGCATCAAAATAATATTCAATTTAATACTCGAGTTTGAATTCAAATATCAAAAATTTAATTAAAATAGAATCTGATCACATTAATATTCTCTCATATTCGACTCGTTTGTTTATATTCCTAGGTGAAAGCACAATTAATATTACGGTATTTTATTTGTTAATACAATACATATCCCAATAAAAATTATAATAAAAAATTTATCATTAAATTTATCTCGATATTCACAACCTTAGATGTCAAAATGTAATTTGGTATGGAAGAAGTATTGTGAACTTGTTTATGTCGCGCTCCTTTATAAGAAATTGCCATCTATTTCAAGAAGTAACAAACGCATGGAATGAATTTCGTTAGCCAAATATGGAAGATAAGTACAGATTGAAATGCCAAACCCAATTGCCATCGACTGTTTTGTACTCCCTCCCTGGTTAAAAAAGTTACATTTAAAAGGAAAAAAAAATGTTTTAAAAAGAGTTGTATTTGAAATTTTAGTTTGTTATTTTGTTATAAATTAAAAAAAAAAATCAATTACAAACTTAAATATAGATCTCGTCATAATTTAAAAATTCATAACAAATTTTATGAAAAAAAAAACTTATGATTTGTAAATGAAAATCTTGATCAACGATGCAATTTTAATATTTATAAAAAAACACGAATGTAACTTTTTTTGTGAAATAGAGGAAGTATAATTTATATTAATCGGTATCTATTTGATAATCGACACAATTTAATTTGTTGGAATCTTTTCAATCATTTGCATTCACATTACTGCCATCATTCTTTGTGGATACAAACTTTTTAAACTTGTTTAGCATCACTTCCCATTGCTGGGTAATAACCTCATACTTTCAAAGATAATTAAAGTTGTAAGTTATTGAAGAAAATTATTTAACTTGTAATTAATTTGAAGGGCCTCTAAACGACTAAACGTACTCGACCAGTGATAGGTTATTAGGTTAACTCAATTATAATTACTAATCTTATCCTCTAAACAAAATTGATTGAAAACATAATATAACTAACTCTGTATTTAGAATATATACAATATTGATTAAAAATGAAGTAAAATGTTTCTATTTAGCTATTTCTATTAATAAGAAACTAGATCTAAACTTAACTTGAAATCATTTTACTAAAACTGTTTAGTAATTTATTTTTGATAAAGCACATTAATTTAAAGTTAAATAAAGTCATATAAAAGTGAACATTAAGAAAAATAAACAATAAAATTCACGTATTAATAAAAACATACGATAATAAGAAAATACATTAAATTAATTACTTCGTAATATGCCTGAGAAACCAATAGACTGTGCTTGTGTGTTGAAATAGTAGAGATGAAGAGTACCCTATAATATTTTCCAGGTCCTTTTCGAGGCCTTTATATTCAATGATGATGTTGTTTTGCTTGCATCTTACACGTTTCCGCGTAGATGTTTGACATCCTTTACACTTGTACAAGCAAAATTAGAATTTTAGCACTATTTATTTGTAAGTACTTTCCTGTCAAAAACTGATTATTGACAATTGAAACAAATAAAAAAATGATTACCAGTTTCCCATTTCATATATATATATATATATATATATATATATAGTTGACGTCAACGAACTAATATTTTGGACAAATCTCTATTATAAATATCTCAAATTTGGTTCTCATCATTCATCAATTATTTCTCCCAACATTTTTATTCATCAATTATTTCTCTTTACACATTCCAAAATTTTAAACCGCCACTCAAATATTCTAAAAAAAAAAAAGAAAAAATTAATAATAATGGCCGATAGATTTTGCTGTAACGGTTGTTGCATTGCATTTTTTTGGTGCTTTCTCATCAACTTGGTGGTCTGGTTTGCGTTCAGCGTCTTTATCGCTTGGATCAACGTCCAAACTGTAAAATCCGGTGCTTCATGTTACGTCCAAAATTTCTATGTACCTGCCCTGAACAAATCTGCTAGCAATTCCACCGCATTTAAAGATTCAATTGACTTCGTCTTCAATTTTGTGAATAACCAAGAATACATGGGAGTTTACTATGATGATATTAACGTTACTTTCTACCTCGGCCCAAATCGAAGCCTTGCTATTGCAAATTATACAGTGGATGGCTTTCATCAGGGTCAACAAGATAATACTTACTCCAGAGACTCTGTTGAGACTCGAGGTGTTCCTTGGGGAAACATTTCAGGAAATGGGTCGTCCGAGGTGGTTTTCAGGGTGGATTTAGCGACGGCGGTGAGGTATAAGCAGTGGTTCTTTACGGGAAAGAGACATAGGTGGCGTGTTGGTGGGGCTGTGGCGGTCAACGACACCACCGGTCTCAAAGTCAGGAAGAAAGCTATTCGACTGAAGTCCGGCGCGCCGGAGCTTCGCAGGAGCAGTGAGCGGGTTGGTCCGGTGGCTGTTCTCGGTGTTTTCTTGGTTCTGTTGTTTGGTATGTGAGTTTATATTGCTCCATGACATTGAATGTAATTTCTGTCCTTTATTTTCTAGTTTACTCAACCATGTAAAGAAGAGTATTTAATTATTGAAATTTATAACGTTTCTCAATATTGTTTTCCACTTCTTGTGAAGTTATGGTACAAAATTCCGAAATAAATACCACTACGGTAATTACTATTTGTCATGATAAAGACTCGGTCTCCCATTTTGTAAGAAGGATGAGTTGGATCCACTTTCTTGCATAGACCATTTATCTTGCGCAGAATATTATTCAATATTAGTGTTCAGTAGGATAATGAAATATAACCTGTACAATTTTTAACATAACGAAATAATAACACGAACGTCTAGCTAAAGGAATACATTCTTCAAATCAAACACATAAAATGACCTATACATGTACTATGAAAGTACGAAATGATTACCAACTTCAGAAGGTGAACTACATAAATCCTTCTTATTAAACCTGCTTTCTTTTCTAATTTACAAAAAATTTGTTTGGTTTTATATAAGATGGGCTACTGAGTACTGGCACGTACCGGAATACATCATATGAACATCAGTATTCAGTAACTTCAGCTCAGAAAGATTGCCATGTTTTTACCTGTTGCCACTTTGTAGCTTAACCAGAGAGTGGTATGCTCCACCGCGTATGGCGAGAAGATCAGAATGTGAACCTTCCTCCACCACTTTTCCTTCCTTGATCACAGCAATGGAGTTGGCTTTCTGTATTGTGGACAGACGGTGAGCCACAACGATACACGTTCTACCGTTCATCATTTTCTCGAGTGCTTCTTGAACTAAACTCTCTGAAACACTGTCTAGAGCACTTGTTGCTTCATCCAACAGCAGGATTGAAGGGTTCTTCAGTATTGCACGAGCTAATGCCACTCTTTGTTTTTGACCTCCTGATAGCTGAACACCTCTTTCTCCACAATAAGTATCGTACCCATCTTTCATACCACTGAAAATTAAATAAACAAGAGTTGAGAATGTTCTTAGGTATGAGAAAGCAATCACTTTCACATGAGAAGTAATTCTCTAGCAAGAAATTAATATTTTTGGTTGGTCTACACTATAGATTGTGGACACTATACAAAAGAAAGGAAAAGGACTGTTGACATTGTTTTGTAAGAATCCGTACCTTATAAATTCATGTGCATTGGCGAGCATTGCAGCCTTTCTTATCTCAGAGTCTGTAGCACCCATTTTCCCATAAGCTATGTTCTCACGAATAGATCCTGCAAAAAGGGTTGGCTCCTGACTGACCAATGCAATTTGTGATCTCAGTGCTCTCAAACTGTAGTCCTTTATATCCCGTTCATCAATATGTACTGATCCCCTAATTGGGTCATAAAATCTCTCAATGAGCCCAATAATGGTAGATTTGCCAGAACCACTCTGCCCCACTAGAGCCACTGTATTTCCTGCTCTGATTTTAAGGTTCAGACCATTAAAGATCAACTGATCAGGTCTTGCTGGATAAGCAAAGAACACATTTTTCAGTTCTACACGACCCCTAATGTCTGTTTTATCTGCATCAAGGCCAGGTCTAAGTGGGTCTATCTCACTGAATCTGTCTAGGACTGCAAACACCGAAGCAACTGCACTGCTTCCTCTGGATATGTCTCTAGTCATGCTTCCTGCTTCAGCAATGGTATATGCAGTAAATAGCAATACTAAGAAAGCTTGAAAAAGTCTCTCTGGGGTTATCTTCCCTTCTGTCAGTAGCTTTCCCCCATACCAGTATGCTAAAGCTGTCGAAGCTGTTGCCAAGAATTGGGAGCTAAAGAGGCCGATACCAGAATAATACGACTGTTTGATACTCTCCTTCCTTGGGTCTTCCAAGGTAGCCTTAAAGAGCGCCACCATTCTCTTCTGAGAAGAGAAGGCAGTTATAGTTCTGTGGTTGATGACAGCTTCACTTGCTAGTTGACTTCCTTCCTTCTGTGCTTTCTGGGTTCTTGCAGACAAACTCTTCAACAGAACACTCCTAGCATAAAAACTCCCAATCAGTAATGGTTGTGCCGCAATCATCACAAGGGCTAGCCTCCATGTGAGCACAAGTCCTAAAATATAAGCAGAGGTGGCCCCGAAGAAAGCTTGAGTAAGCAATGACATGCGGTCCCCAACAAGGGAACGAACCATATTAGCTTCAGTTGACAACCGTGCACAAATGGCTGCACTCGTATTCTCGTCTTGATCAAACCACCCAATCTCAAAAGTCATCAACTTTTCAAGAAGTTTTTCCCTCACCCTCTTTGTCAAGTGTTCTCCCATCACAGCAAAGTTGTAGTGTTGAAGAAGACTGGTAACAAAATTGAAAACTCCAATCCCTAAGAAAATATAGGAGTAAGTTCTCGCATCAGATTGAATGGATGATATGTTAGGGCTGAAGTAAACTGATATAAGGGAGCCCACACAGTAAGCGTTCATTGGTTGAACCGCTCCAGAGCCTATGGCGCCTATGCATCCGAGCAAGGCTCTTCCATATTCTGGGGCATTCATCTTCAGCAGACGCAACTGGGAAGGAGCAGGATAAGATTCAAGTTGGGAAAAATCATCATCACTGTCATAACCATCATCATATTGGACTGAGTAGGGTGCACTGACGGAAAATGCAGGGCTGAAGGGGGTGCTTGGCGCACTTGATCTAACACTTAACGGGCTAGGCGGAACACTCCTCTTGTATTGATTGCTTCCGGTGGATGGTAGATTTGAATTACTTGAAACTTCATTTTGAATTGTTGATTGCTGCAACTGCACCATCTGGAAGTATTCCCCACCCTGTCCATCATTAATTTGCGTAAGCTCATTATGTGAACCTGATTCAATCACTTTCCCTAACCGGAGAACAAAAATTTTGTTGGCCCTTCTGATCGTGGAGAGGCGATGGGCAATGACAATTGTTGTTCTTCCCACAGATGCTTTATCAATGGCCTCCTGTACAATTCTTTCGGACTCTGCATCCAGTGCACTTGTAGCTTCATCAAGCAGCATGAGTTTGGGGTCTCGTATTAAAGCTCTTGCTATGGCGATCCGCTGTTTCTGTCCTCCAGATAATTGGAAGCCGAATTGTCCGACCTATAGGATAAAGTGAGGACACACATTTTGAACTGGGGAGCTGAATAAAGGAAGTCTATGCATTATGCCTACCACACAAACTCACTTCTTCCCCGTTGACTATTAAACTGGTAACAACGCATACTCAATAATTTTTGTTAATAATTACTCTGTCGATTATAAGAAAATTGATAATTCGATTACAAATATGATATGAAATAACAATAAAATAGTCTTTTTTTTCTTTGTATCTTAATAATAATTCATGAAAAATAAACTTAAAACACGTAACAAAAAAATTAAAAAAATCTGTTTTTTCATATCTAAGATGGTGTTTGGAAGTGGTTATTTTTCAATAAAATGAATATTCTGCCATCTTCAAAGTAATTTTAATAATTTGGAACAGAATAAATACTCATTCTGATCTAAGATTTTGGAAGAGATGGGTATTATTTATTCTTTTATTAGAGAAAAAACAGAACAACAAGAACGACAATCTAATACTTACTTGAGTTTCATATCCATCGGGCAACTTTGAAATGAAGTCATGTGCATTTGCACCCTTTGCTGCTTCCACCACATCATCCTCTGAAGCGCCTTCTTTCCCGAAGAGTATATTCTCTTTTATTGATGTCGCAAAAAGAATTGGTTCTTGATTAACAAGGCCCATTTGTGATCTTAGCCACTTAAGATGCAGCGTTTTAATCTTGTAACCATCCAGGAGAATTTC
Source organism: Centella asiatica (assembly GCA_014636745.2). Classification (NCBI taxonomy): domain Eukaryota; kingdom Viridiplantae; phylum Streptophyta; class Magnoliopsida; order Apiales; family Apiaceae; genus Centella; species Centella asiatica. Next base: position 935,483 of record CM025783.1, read on the forward strand.
ACCTTCAATGGGGTCATAAAATCTTTGAAGTAATGAAACAGTAGTTGACTTGCCAGAACCACTTCCCCCAACAAGAGCTACAGTTTTTCCAGCTGGAACTCTAAGATTCAAACCTTGTAGGATGGGCGTATCAGGTCTTGAAGGGTAGCTAAAATAGATGCCCTTGAACTCGATTTCTCCTCTCACATATGATAAAGCCTTACCCTTTTTATCTTCGTTGTCAATGGATGGTTGCCGATCAATCATCTCATTGATCCGAGTAGCTGCAGATTTTGCTTCCGTAATGGCAGTGAGATTTGGCAGTGCAGTCAAAATATTCCTGCATTGATGGAATCAGTGAGTTCGAAGTAAATCAAGTTCAGAAGCATAGATAAGGAACTAAAAGTAACAGTTCGTGACAAGAATTTTCACTCACAATCCCCCCATGAGGACAAGGAATCCAGATACAAATATATCCCCACCCTTTTCTCCTCTTTTAGAAACTAAAATAGACCCTACCCACGCCTGAAAAGCCCAGCTAACATAAATGACGCCCATGCTTCCCATCATCAATCCTCTTGCAAGTCCTTGTTTTATTCCTAATTCCAAAGTTGTTTGTAGTGCATGGCTGAACCTCTCAAGGGTTTGATTCTCCCCAACGTAGGAATACACAGTTCTTATGGAAGAAATTGCTTGTTCTGCTATCCCACCAGCAACCCCATAAGATTCAATCATCTTCATTCCCACATCCATCATGAGTTTCCCAAATCCAAGTCCAGGGACAATGAACATTAAAGAAAATGGAATAGCAGCCAATGTAAGCCTCCATGATAGTGTGAAGGCAAATATGAGGCAGAAGAAGAAAGATGACATGTAAGCAAGGGAATCAGGAATCTACAATCAAAGAACAAAAGTCAGATTCACGGTCTGATGAGTAAACAAAGACAAAAGGATGTTTATACTGTAAATTTGGCAAAAATTACGTGAAGAACTGAACCGACTTATGAGTGCTAGGTTTTTCTTTATTATTTTGTATGAGAGTCTGCCTTTTATGCAACAAAAGAAGAATTAGGAAATACCTTCTCGCCTATGGCGATTTGGATCATACTGGAATCAGAGGAAATAGTTGTTACAACTTGGAAAGTTATGGAGGAATCAGCTGCTTGGGTATCAAAGAAACCAACATCCTGTCTGAGAACAGATTTTAGGTATTCTACTCTCATTCGAGAAGTCTGTCTATCCGCAGTTCTTGCCCAACATAGCCCTTCTGCAGAATTGAATGACAGAGAAAAAGGAACAACAAGATTGTCAAATTCTCTACAATGTACAATCTGGTGAACATTCTTAGGAACTTGATAACTGAATGAACAAATTAGAGGAACTGGAAAAGCAACATACCAACGAAAGCTGATAGTCCAACACCAATTGCGACATAGAGCAGCCTGAGTGAGAACTGAAGAAATGGAGAAACTGAATCATGTTATTTGTTGGAGTCCACAAGTATAACAATATCAATAAGACCACAGACTTGAGGCACTTCATATCCCCGGTGACTTCCATTGGGGGTATTGAATTGTCCTTAAAGACAAAACAGATTCCCATAGCTTTAGAAATCTGCTCGTTTGGCATGTTGGTGGATTCATACAAGAAGCTAAAACCTCTAAACAAAAACAACTTAAAACAACCCATAGCTTTAGAAGAACTTTGTGGAATCTTTGGTCTAGTAGGCTAGTTCACATTCAAGAAATGTTTCAGGAATACATAAACGTATCTGTTAACAACCTTTATATAGTGTACTAGATTACATAGTACAAGAACTTCTTTCTGCTTTTCAGTTGAACATCCTGTTCAGGTTTTGAGGAGAAAGATGAATTACATGAAATTTACTTTGAAACAATTTCTCAAACAGTTGGCACGAATGTCTTGAGAGTTTCTGGAGAACATCTCGTCTTGATTTGCTGGTGGGGCGAGCATTACAAAATTGTCAATGCAGCAATTACAGTATTTTATGAAAATTGTGCGAACAAACGTATATATGACGTAAAGATATATAAAATAGACACAGATCTTTTATAAACAAGATACAGCTACTATAGTATTTTATACTACGAAATTCTGAAGAGATGGTTAAAGAATTTGTTGAAAAATATTGAGAAAACCCTCGATTAACATATGCATATTCTTGTATATAAGTAACAAACCGGTGAATCACAATCCTCCATTCAATTGTTTGCGAAAATAAATTATTAATTTTGATTACTTATAGCGAATCAAAATTAAATCATTCAATTTGTTTTAACTTACTTTTATTTACGAGCAATGCCGAGTTGCAATCGTCATTGATGTATCGTAATATAATTTTATTTATTTTTCTGGTGGGAGCCCATCACCCAATTCCATAGCAGAATTTTAATTCAGTCCAAGTTTATCGGTCATGTGCATCATGATTGCACGAACTTATGCCGATTGCTTATTTTTAGTTCATAAATAAATACGTAGTACTATATCGACACAAAATCTATTACAAACTAGTTATATTATGAGTTGGAGCACAATTCATTCACGGAAACCAATCAGTAAGTTCATGAGATGAGATGTATACGCATATTATTAGATTTTTTTTAAATATTTACTTAATCTTGGTAGATATATATTATTATTCATTCTAAAATTAAAGATATATTTTAATATTTTATTCTAACCACGACATATTAAAGTGAACATAACATCTGATATACATGCACAGGGCTCTCGTTTTTGAGAAAACAGAGATGACTAGCTACGTACCTTGTTGACGGTGGCGATGGAGACGACGGCATTGGGATCGGCATATCCATTAATAACGTCGCTAAGCACGAACATCATCAACGGAATTTGCAGCCCATCTCCCATACTCCCTAAGGTTCCGGCAAGCATCAACAACTTGTCCGTGCCATCGGCATATCCGAACATACCTTCTTTTTTCTCCATATATTTCCTAAATTATAATTTCCCAGTGCTCCCTTCAAGAGCTATCTAATATGAGAAAAATACATACATATCTTAAATTTATTTTCAGAGGACTTATCTCTATATATATTTGCCTGCATTGCTCATAGCTAGTCGACTTCCAGGCTGGTGGTAACTTTTGTATTGTCCTTAATTAATTATTATTTACCGAGCAATTAAAATATTTGGAATTGTGTAGTAGTAGATTATTTTAGCCAAATGGAGACAGAGATATATATATATATATATATATGATGTGACATATTTTTAATGTTATAGGGCGCGCCGGCAGCGTTACAAGATTGTGTCCATATATATATTAGAATAAGAAGATTCTACAATGCCAAATATTGTAGCTAGTGTTTTGGTTTCTATAATTCCAACCGCAATAAACACACACTTGGACTCCTTGTTAAAATTAGTTGTATATATAAATATATGTGCTGGCTGGCTACAGTCATATCTTTTTCATTTTTAATTTTGGTGGTGTCTGGCTATATATTCCATGGAATTTTATACGGCGATACCGAATATATATATATATATATATATATATATATATATATCTTGTCCTTAGATTCATTTGATGCATGGTACGTAGCTCCACAATACAACAGCTAGCTGCTTTCCAATACGTTTTATCTACACCTGTACAAGAATGCCCCCCAATTCAATTATTCAAATTTTGATATTAAAACATTATTTACCAATATTACAATTACTGTCAGAACCCAAAAGAATCATATATGACCGTTTAATTTTCGAAGCTCATTATACGTACATAGATTAGTATTACAATTTCAAAAGGAAAATTAATTATATTTTATTAAACAGCTAATCATGAAACCTTTTAATATATTGTTTCTTAAAAGAAGGAATTAAGAAGATGCGGCCCGAACTAAAGATGTAAAGCTGAACTCTTCAAAGATGCTCCTCTACCTAACTGAAAAATCTAAAGAAAGAAAACAAGTGTAGTATCTTCATACGACAGATGTAGATGGATGTTTGCTACAGTAAATAATACTAACCGCCTAATCGGTGCTCTTGTTATAATGAACGTCTATTTCGATCATTCCGATAGAACTTGAATTAAAACTATATTAATCATGTTGGTTGATATATTATTTCACATCGACTATGTAGATAGTTAAGAGATTTGTTATTTATATATACTAACACTATCCTTTTTTCATGAGAAATTTTTTTTTCTTTAAGAATAAAATAAAATCATAAGAGTCAACTGATTCTTAAAATAAAATCATGAGAGTCAACTGCTACTTACTCAAAGCAAGCAAAGCAGACTTCTATAATATAATTCATCAAATCCGTATTGCCATTATTATTGTAGGATTAATCATGATTGACTAATTACTAATTATTATATATTAATTAAAGAAAAAGCTACAAACAAAGCACCTGGTCGGCTGGTTTTTAAATCGTTTGCCGGCAAAACGATCTACAGTTTTTAGTTTATTAGTAATTTGTAGTGTCTGGGATGTTATCAACAAGGCATCATATCGATCTGCCTCGATCCATCATTTTGGAGTTCCAAGAAATTCTCATTATTAGTTAATGTGAGATTTTTTTTTAATACTCATTCAGTCATGTAAAAGGACAAAGAGAATGAAACAATGTTTGTGATATACGTATTCAAGCTTTGACCTTCTTAATTCTCTTCTGGTTTTTTTAATTTTTTTTTCTTTTTAAAGCGCATGATAATATATATATATATATATATATATATATATATATATATATATATATATATATATATATATAAGGCTGATCCATAGTTAACGTTAACTGGAAACTTTCGTAGTTAACACATTTATAACAGTTGATTGGATAATCCAACGGCGGAGGAAGAAAATTTATATATCAAAGCAGTGCATCCGTCATATCTAGTGAATTTGTGCAGAAAATGTTAGATTCGGTTTCTATAGAGCTGTGTGAAAGATGAAGATACATGCATACTACAAGCCACGTTGTATATTTAGTTATTGAGCAAAATAGAGTACTAGATAATTTTCAAACTTTCTGCTGGTTTGCGTTCTTCTAATGGCCAATGCATTGCTTAGATCCAGCCGAATTGGTAATATTAATAAACATTTTAATCCAATGAACAATCTTGAAGTGATCATTATAAAATTAGCACAATTTTGTTGGCAATTCAATGTGGTCTAGAAGCTAGTCGCTAAAAAGTGAATATTCATAGAGCAGTTGTCATTGCTTATAGAGTCCAACCTTGGTAAATCCATCCACAATCAAGATGAATATAAGTGGAGGTCCAAACCTACCGATGCGGAAGAATCAGCTCTCTGATCAGGACACTACAATCTGCAGTAGTCTATACCACTATCACTTCATATGTTCAAATTGTAGATTGCTTTTATTTGCACTATGAAGACCTCCTAGCTTGTGGAGTATTAATTGATTGGGGAAGTATATATTACACTAATTCAAAATCAAGTGACAAAATTTTAATATTGTCAAAACGAAACAAAAATATCATAATTTCACAATTCGTATTAATTTTACGTTAAGACATATGTATCTCAATACTCACAATTCGTATTAATCTTAAGACCGTGCCATACATCGACAGTACGAAGTTTCAATTAAGGTCGTCACTCTAATTCATGATCTTTCATATATAATTGAAGCTAATATTATGCAATACATGTTATGTTGTTATTATTATAATATAATACATATAACTGTTGCATTGCATTCCCCGTTTTATTAATGTTATGTCTCTAGTATTAGTCTTCGATTCTTCCCTCTCTTCTTTTTTTTGTAGGGCATATTTTCTAGGTAAATTTTAAGTATTACGGTATAGATGCTTTCAAAAAAGTTAGTGACATATTTGATCCAAGTCGGTGGCGTGCTTAATATTTTATTATTTCAGCAAAAATTCATTTTACTGATCAATAAAATGATACAAATACAAACACAAAGGCTGATGTAGTGATGTCCATATTTGTATGTGAGTGCTTGACTGCAGAACGGAGAACTTCCTCAATCTAAACTCTTTTGTAAAGGAAAAAAAAAATTGCATCAACTATTGTCATACAAGTTTTTGTAGTAAAAATTGAACAACAAAACAAAAATATTTTACATTTCATAATTCGTGCCAATTTTACACTAAGGCATATCAAAAATATTTTACATTATGGCATATCGCGTATGTATCTCAATACTAGATGTAAATTTTACATGATTAAACGTAACATTGATCTGAAGCTAATACCGTTGGGGATTTGCTCTTGTATAAACTGAAGAAAAAAATATTTCATCCGATGCGGAACAGGAAGTTGTATTACCCCATAGGGACGTGATATATGGTAGAGAAGAATTTAGCAATTATGTATGTTTAACTACTCCATAAGTTCACTTAAATTGCTCCACAGAAACAACACAATAAATAAAAGTCCGTAAAAAAAAACCCCCAAAATGACCCCCTGCTGCTGCTGCTGCTGTTAGATTTGATATGGTATGATATGATATGATTAATCAATCAAAAGGAATTAGCAACAAGAATAGCTTGCCTGCAGCGTGCTTTAGCTTGCTCAAGCCTCTGACCCAATGTATCATCTTTGACAGCAGCTTTAACCATAGCCAAGTCCATCTCCATCAACTTCAACACTCTAAACAACTCCGTCACCATTCTATCCTCCACTTTCCCTTCTTCTCTCAACACCTCCGCTTCTTCTCTGGCTCTCTCCGCCACTATTTCTCCTACTTTCGCCAGCAATTCCGTCGACCCGAACTCTTTCCCCATCAATTCCTCCAGCTTTGACAGAAAGTCCATTATCACATACCCTGTTGGCTTTTCCAGCGGAATGGGTTTAGTCCGTTTCCACCCGATTTCAAAGTTTGGCGGCTCCGGTTTTACCAGCCCCCTCGATTTCCGGTCCCGGATTATTTCCGATCTTCTTCGTTTTTCAATGGGAAAACTCTCGGGATCTTCGTAATACAGAGGTGGGACTGGGAAATCAGAAGAAGGTGGAGGAGATGAGTGGTTTGAATTCTCCGCTGTGCATCTGATGATTGTGAAATTTTTTCCCCGTGAATTACAAGTATGAAAGGTGGATGATGATAGTGATAGTAATGGGGTTAGAGGGGCTTGGTGGGCGTAATTGAGAAACTGAACAAGGACATTGGAAGCCATGCCACACACCATGAACAAAACAATTTGTGCGAATGTTCACAAGGAGAAGAGGAAGAAGAAAAAAAGAAGATAAGGCTACCTACCTGCCCATCGTTCATAATACCAACTACAAGTTTTTTGGTTAATGCTCTATTTGTACCATAAAGTAACGATTTTTTACTACATAGTTCAATGTAGAGGTCGACGGTTTACCACTTCGATACCGGACATGCCGAAATGAAATGAATGATGGTGTAAAAAATAATCTGGTGTTTTATGATTTCTTTCTTAAAATTTTTGTTTTCTTTATTTGTTCGGCACTAATTCTATGCAACTATTGTTTTTGTTTTAACATACTTGCTATAATCTCAAACAGTAATGATGATAACGTAATCCGTATTACTGTTCAAAACAGTAAACTGAATTCATTATTAATATTTGACAGTACATATAAATATCATACACCCCAAAACCACATATTCAGATGCGGATAATCGCTAGAAATCAACTGACAGATTCAAAGCAATAAACATCAATCACTAGAATAATCTGGATAATCTACAGATTCCAACCAATAAAACATTATTTCAAAATGTAGCAAAGCAGCCCTATAGAGAAACTGCTCGTAGATTTGTTGGCAACTTAAGACGGAGTATCAAAATGTTGCAATCTCCGGTACCAAAATTTCCTATCAGATCTACAATTATGACTTATACCTCCTGATTGGCAGTCATAATCAACATATATTTGTACTTATAGAATGTATATATACAAAAAGAATGGGCAACCTATACGATTGGGTTATCTTCTATCAAAAAAATTTACATAATAAATAAAATGGTACTTATATTTGTGTTTGCATCCGCCATTGGGTCAATAATTTCTGCATGCTCTCGAGTTTTCGACCGAGTTGCTTCATATGATCAAGGTGCTCTGCGGACAATTCCATGCTATCTAATCCAGCAGTAAGAGAAGCACAAGTGGCCAGAGAATCTGAAACAGCCACCTCTAGTGAAGCAACTGTTGATTCAAAACTTGGTGAACGCCTTTCACCAATCACGTTAGAAGATGGAGATATTACAGTGCTGCTGGAACTACCACCCCTGCTAAGCTTATCTGGGCGGAAAATCTTGTCAAATCCCACACTTCCTACAATACATGAATATTATAAATTTTAGATATTAAAAACAATCAGAGTTGAGTTAAATTGATCGTGTCATATGCACTTCCTAAAATACATGAATATTATAAAATTTTGATATTAAAAACAATCAGAAAGATATAAATTTCTATTTTGTGCATCTGATGTAATCAACATAGATATGTGTTAATAATCGTACAACAAATTTAAGATCATGAACCTTGAGAAGGAAGATAAGAAAATTTAAAACGAGAACATACTTTATTTGGTGTCTGTTGTTGGGGGCAAGGAAAGCAAAATATTATCCAAGACATGAAAGGAGTTGATAATTTCAAGAATAGGATTATCCATATATTAACATAAATAATTAAAAGTCAAAGAGGATCTGTATTAGGTTTTGAAGTTCTGATACGGTCAAAAATACTTGAGTGTGTGACAGGAGCTGAATCCATCACCAAGTCCAGTTAGTATTCTCAATCTCTCTGTCTTTTATATTGAAGAGCATTTCAAAATCTTAGTAGAACTGGTCGGTATTACTGGTCCGTATTCACTCATGTCTTTTACTCCATTTTCCACAACGTCAAAATCCTCTTTTTTGACCAAAAATTATTCTGTCTTCTAATATCGGGGAATATTAGTGCAGAAAAAGTGTTCCAAGTGGGATGAGAGACTTTGACTTCAGCCACAGCATTACAAATACTTTTCTGTAGTAGTTTCAAATATTGTTATGATTGAGTTCTGATATCACCAATGTGACATTTGTTGTGGGACTTGTTGAGTAAAGATTCAGAAATCTAGTCACCTTATTTTCATACTTCTATCTGTAACAATCCCACCCTATGAGATATAAAGTCACATCTCAATTTAACTTTATTAGAATTTAGAAAGATATTATATCTAGGATGTAGAGAATACCAAGGTTGCTTAGTTGCTCCATTGCTGCCTGGCCAACAGAACCTTCTAACTTAAGTACCCTCAGGACTCCAGCAGTTATTCGACCCATTGAATCAACTTCAGACTTGCACAAAAGAGCAAGGTTTTGCAGCTCATCTTTTGTCATGACCGCCTCAAACTACATATCAATAAATTAAAAAACTATCTAGGATAAATAAAGTAATAATACAACTAAAATGTCCAATCTAATTACCGGCTGTTTCACAGAAAATTTCACATTTTCAGCCACCCACTTGGCCATTTCACTGTCAACATCGTCTTCAGATGTTACCATGTCAACCGCAAAATTAATACCCCCATGTCTCTCAGCATTTTGTTTGAACCCTTTTGCAGGCTCACCATTTTGAAGGATGCTTTTCTGCAGCTGGGGCTTTAAAATCTGTACACCTTCTGCAGCAACCTGCAAAGAAATATCTCAGTTGATAATTGGGCGGAAGCTGTATTAAGTATGATAATGGACATTACAATATATTTGATCAAGACGATTATTTCAGAGTAAACCTGAACTGTCGTAAAGCCTAGAGCAACATGGTAATGACTTCTTAAGAAAACACAAGTAAAGATTTCAATTACCCACAAGAATATCTCATGACTCCATATTTCTCATCAAATGATCAAAAAGGAGTCGCATAATCTGTAAATATTGGAAAGGAATATTCACCAACGCAAAAAATAATTGAATGAATCGTTGGTTGCCGTAATGGGTTTTGAAATCATGTTGATTCGTGTTTGATAATTCTCTTAAGTTTAAAAACTTGATGTTTTAAGTGATTAGAGTCCGAAAGCCTGCTTGATCAGTTTCACTCATATCACTTGAAAATTAAGCCCAGCATAAAACCTGAACTTATAACTAGAAGTTTAAATAAAAACTTTAGGCTCAACGAGCTGGATACTGAAAAGGCTAAAAACCAGTTTGGCAAAACTAAATTAACAACCAAACACACAGTTCTATGAATTCTTAGTTACTCTCCTGATGCACTCACGAACACGTAAGTAATTGTAATCCAGTAACTTGAGACATTCTATACCAAAATAACAGTAAGGAACTATATACTAACTGTGATAAATTCGATGGGATGCTTAAGGCTTCCATTTGATGGTCCTTTGCTATACAATACATTCTTCTGACTGCTTTTTGCCTTCACTTGCAAATTCTCGAAAGTTGTGTGCCAACACCTACCTGCTCCGCTAGAATCTTCAGAAGTGCTCAACCACCACCTTTCTTCCATCTCCTCTACACCTTCAAGAGCAAATAGCCAATTTTTGAATTCAATTGATACATCCACATCATCAGGCGTACCCAGGTGCAACATACTACTGTTTTTTGCATCTGCTGGACTTCCATCTAAAGATATAGAGAACAAAAGACAACAGAGTAACATTACTAAAATGGTAGTCAAAGAAGTGGAGATATATTATGAGCTAGCATAGAGTGAATCTTAGAAGATAAATAAAGCTTACCTTTGGGCTCATCTACAATGAGGGGTGAAGCTTTCAAAAGTTTTGACAAAGGCCCTGCAGTTAAATGATCTATCCCTCTAGAAAGCCCCTCTCCTGGACCACCATCTGGGCCAAGAATTCCAAATCTGTGCAGCAGAGCCTCGGTATAATTCATTCCTCCCCCAAGCCGAACACCAGCAATACAGGCTGACACAGTTAAACTATGGCACTCCGTATCCTCTGCATTGAGCGGTATCACATGCACCATACTTATGTCCAAAAAAGGAATCGAGACATTTGATTTACCATCACATCTATTTTGCACCCAAAAGACAGCTCTCAGTTGAGGGTATCCATTTCCAGCAAAATGGCCATTTTCAGTGGAAGACAGCATCATACCGTTCTCATATGCCATGTTTGGCACTGTGTCAGCACAGTCAACTTTAACTCTATTCCAACTTAAATTGGTAGATATAACTATTGCACCGCCCAAAGTTCGATGACCTACTTTAATAAATAGGTTTTCTCCCACAAATTGAACTAAAGGCATCCCTTGTTTGTTCGTGCAAGAAGATTCCAAAAATCTAAGTTGGAGCTCCTTCATGACTAAAATAACAGCAGTATCTCCGGGAACCTTTTCAATTATATGTCCACTGGAGGATTCATCCCTTGTCTCCTTCATGCGTTGTGTTCTTCCTACTATGGCTATTTTCTCACTGACAGTACCAAGGTACACATACAGATCGAGAACGAAAAATAACTGCTCAATCGATGTGTTGGATAGATATTGTTGACACGCAACCCCTATTCTAACTATACCTCCTGGAGGAGGAATATTTATTAATGGACCACCATCAGCAGTTGCCATTGCCACCTCAACACATGCACCTTTCAACTCAACACAACTCCACATGTTTGAAGCCTTTGCAAGAGAAGATTGAACTTCAGTTGAGTCATAACAGGATTTCAGGGATAGACTAATTAGAGAAGCTCCAGTTGTCCATTTCTTCTGGCTGGCATCTACAGGCTGACCCTTCCAAAGACAAAAGCATGCGGGATCCTTCTCAAGGTTTAGTAATTTGAGGTTTAGTGAAGGAGACTCGGTGAAGAACATTTCCTCAATATGAAGATTTGCTCCGGAAAAGGAGCTTTGGAAGCTGTTGGTTCCTTTTTCGGCAGGATAACTTGGTTTCTCAATCTTCAGAGGAACAGTGATATCCAGTCCTTTAACATTGAGTGCAAGGGAGTTAACTGAAAAATCTGGTAAAACAGCACCAGGATTTACCACAATTCCATCAGCTAAGAAGGAGCATATTCTCAAACAGGATTCTTCTTGAAGATAAATCTGAGAGAATAGTGGGGATTTTAAAGGTAAGCAATCAAATAAACAAGTTCATGTGGTTTTTGAAAATGAAATACAATCTGGATACCATAAGTGGCTGACATTCAACAACTGTTTGAGAAGCAAATGCAGGTGGAGATGGAGAAGGTTTGAACTGAATAGCATGAAGACTTATCAAAGGAACACCCTCGTTTAATTTCCATTGATGGTCCCCTAGTGGATATATTGGAGGACAAAAGTTCTTCCCTGGTCATAAAACATATGAATGAATCAACTCTCAATAAGATAAACCTAACCCTGGCATATTAATGGCACTAATAAATGAAAACAATTTTCTGGTAAAGCAATTCATGTAATACCGAAGTCTGGAATATGTATAAAATCATCTGTAGCATCCTGCATTGGTGGTTGTACTAAGGTGCATGGAGGGTGTGAATATGTGTCCCTGCATCATTCAGACAAGCAAATGTGCTCAATTGATAGAAAACTAACAAATATCAAACTACAGGGTGTGAGCAGGTGAGACATATATACCTTATATTTTATATGTCTTAGTAACGAAGAAAACCCAAAGCAAAGCAAAGCCGGTATAACAGGGTGGGAGATACAAAGAAACTTGCAACGAATAAAAAAGCTTTCATATGATTCAAAGAAGCAATTGATTTTAAGCTGGTGTTTCATTTATGTACAATGCTAGAAGAAAAATCGAGATTCGTAATCTGTGGGATCCTACATACTTGAGGCTCTAAAACTATAGTTATTTCCACACAGCATAATGAATTTTTTTCAAACTTACTTCTTCTTTTTTTTTCTCTGTGTGTGCCCCCATTCTTATGGAATCTTGATGACACCAAGTATGATAATGGACGCTTGCGCGAGAATGTCAAAAAGGCACAATTGTACAAGAATTTCAAGGAGAAATAAAGAAAACTTCAGACAGACAAATTGATATGAATGATGTTAGTTACAAACCTTAAAAAGACTCCACCTATCATAACCCGAGTCAAGTATTTGGCAATTTCTCCATCAGAGACACTTGCCTGAAAGAAAAGTTATAACATTATAATGCTAAACTCTAGCTAGATAAGTTAGCAAATTATAATCACACCAAGGTATAGCATAACTAGGCACGAGATCCATAAACCACGTGAAAATGCATGCAATGATTAAAATTATTCAGAAAATATACCCGAGAAAAAGAAAGGGACTGCATCAAAAGTTCAAGCTGGAAATCTGCAAGTTAAAACATAATCGTTAGCAATAGAACTGACGGTAAACATTATCACCAGATAAGAATCAAACAATTGATACATTTAAAATAATACATATAACAGACTTCCCATCATATAAAAAGGAAAGCAATGAATATTTCCATCAAACTGTACAGAGTATAGGATGATTCCAAGAAAGTAAATCTAACCAGCATCCTTTATGCGGAGAAATATGTGGTCCACAACAAGGCAGACTAGAGAACGCCCTGCAGCTTCTGTAGAATGCTGCGAGGAGAAATGCACTTGGTTGGTATTTATTCATGGCTGTTTGCATCAGTGTGTTAGTAAATTCAGTCAGGGCGAATCAAACCTGTTGAACGTTAGAACTAACATCTCCTCTATTTAAGCAAACATATAAGCCAGTCAAGAATCGGAGGAGAGCACGTAATCCTGCTCACATAATCATTCGAGAAACTTCAATATGTGATACTGCTGATGTAAAACAAGAGAGAAGAAGACCGATTAACTTGCCTGGTTCACTTAAAGCAGGGCAAACAGCTTCATTTATATGCAACTGAACCTCAAACCCCAGTGGAGTGTTTAGCTCAGTTCTCTGAATTGTGATCTGATTATTATTACAAAGGAGGGAGATAATACAGAGAATCAAATATTATTCAGTTTATGGCATTGATATATAGTCAAATGCACAAACTCAAAGAAAAACAACTCAAACCGTTATATTGCATTACATAAGCCTCTCCTGATATTCCTTCAACAAACCTCTCACCGCCAAAGAAAACACGCTTTGCACCATCATCATCTTTCTTGCTAGATCCCCCTTGTGAGCTTGCAAAATGAGCATCCGTAAACATATCAGGATGAGGCAGAAGGTCGATGGATAAATATTCCCACTCAAGTTTCTGATAACCAAAAAACACGTCATTTTATACTGTAACAATGATTAGGTAACAATACAGCATTTCAGTTAATAGCAAGAATCTAAAGGGCTCAGGTGAAGATGAGCACACAATTACATTAAAGAAAAAAATCAAAGAAAGACTAACAACTAGCATGATCAACATAAATATACTTCTTGGAAATATGAAGGTGGTGAAATTACTTTGAACACATAAATGAACTTCTCGTCAGAGGAAAAATCCCTTGCGTCCTTAAGATTTACGACCTGGTAAAAAAAATATCAACTAAGCAATTGTTAGTATTAAAATTAAATCTTAGAGAAACAGTAAAAGTGTGATAGAGTGTACCTGCCAGCTTTCATTTGTGGTATAAAGTGAAAGGTTGCGCATAGTAATAGATGCCAGAGGTGATGCCCTGATAAATCGGGAGGGGGCATGAAGACATCAGCAGTGACGAATAAGCCCATTCCGGAAAAACAGGTAACCGAACTCAAATTAAAAAAGTTGAAGCTTATATATACACATATAATGGAGTAAGAGTTAGGTCCAGCTTCATAGACATAAAAAGCATCAGCTCCTATACAATGTTGTACATCAAATTATCAATATTCAATACTGAATGTCTCCATATTTGGAACTGGATGATAGTAACTGAAAAAGAACCAACTGTGACACACAGATGTGCATGTATCTCCAGCTAAGAGTAACGTGAAAGTAAGATTCACAATGAATGATTATAAGACAATTAAATATCCAAGACGAGATGCCATTGGTACGATATTTACATATGTTAATTATTATCCTCATCAAAATTCTTCATCATAGATGTTGCCACTATGCAGTTGATATCATTCATTGCTTCCTACCAAAAGACAAATATGTAATTAAGATTTAAATGGGGGGTGAACAACAAATTACCAAGTTGCTCCTCCCTGGCGTCGAGCACCACCATGTGTTTCAAGCATTAAATTGACAGTGCGAACTTCAACAGTCATTCCATCTGCAATCTGATAATGGAATTGTTACTATCCCATATTTAAGTGCGTTAAAATTGAAAAAGGAATTAAATATATTGGGGAAGGCTGCTATTCAAGCCACTATAAACTACTTCAAAATATTTGAAATTTAGGTCACTAGTATGAGCTATTCTAATTTAAGCTGTCACTATCAATTTTGCATACTAGGTGATAAAAATCATAACTTCAAGAACATAAGATAGAGAAGAACCTTATCAGCAAAGCCATATCCACTACCCTTGGCAGAGCTCGGAGAGGTCTGAGCACTATAAGAAGAATAAACCTGAGCTAACCAAATATATACAACACAACTAGGATATTTTCACATAAAATTGAGCTTTAACGATACCTGCTTGAGCTCCTGCATGCATCAAAATCATCATTTTCCTCCAAAACCAGATCGAGCTTATCAATTTGAACAACAATTGGCTCCACTTGTACATTACTTACAGAGGGAAGCTTCAAGTGCCATTGCAACAAATCAATCAGAAACAGTAAGTCAAAATACAAAAACAAACTGAATTCAAACAATAAACCAGAACCCGGGATCTCACAAGATCCTAATTCTGGTTGAACCGATAACTACTCAAGTTTAATATCCCTTGTTTCATTTTGCAGGTTGCTATGCAGGCAAACAGTACACGAGGCAATAGCATTTAAAATTGCTGAATTAAAACAGAATTGAGAAGCCACCAACCATAATCTCAATTTTTCCAACTTTCGCCGTCGTTACATTCAGCGCGGGCGGCAGTCCAAGACTTGCGTGCAATGCATCGCCATCAATTTCTACCCACAAATTTCAAATCAAATTATACAAATGTAATGGCAAAGAGTTCGAATCAAACGGAACTGGAAACAAAGAGAAAGAATTAGACCTAAATTGGAAAGTTGTACAGTGCGGCCTTGCAGTTTGAACTGATCTCTAGTAAATGATTTGAGCCAATACTTGAGCGTGTACTCCAACGCTCGTGCTAGTATCGACTCCATTTCAAAACGCACCCGCCTAATAATCTAGATCTACCAAGAGTGTGAGTAGGAGACGGAAACCTCTCTTATCGATGGCGGTAATCGCAGCTGTAAACCGCCAGATCGAGGGGGGTGAATCAAGTGGTTAGCGCGGAACGGGAATTCAATTGAGAAACGAAATGGGGAAGACGAATAGAAGTGGAGAGGTAGAGTGGCCAGCACGTGCGAGTAAGAACAGGCACGTGCAGAGATTCTTGTAGGGAAAGGTTAATGCGACTTTCGGTGCGATTATATGATCAGTGACCGTTGATCAGATGAGATAGGACCTTCAGAGGATGATGGACGGTGGCTGATGGAAAATGGGAATGTTGATTCGTGAAGTGAAGAGCAGTGGAGCCCCTCTCGAGTATTGGATCTGCGGGCTAGGGGATGTTGTCAGGAACCGGAGGAGCTGTCAGGAGATGATTTGTCGGCATCTAGCGTCGGGAAACTTAAAAATCAGATAAGTACGACGAAAGGCACGCTTTAGCATGTGGGAGTGGGAGGCGTAATAATATAAGTAATGCTGAATTACTATTTCCGCGCCTATATTCTTGGTTTATGTCAATACAACTTTAGTTTAGGTTTGAATACTTTTTATGTAACGAAATGTTATTTTCATAGAATATTTCTAGAATATCAAATAAATATAAATTTTATATAATGATTTAGTCTCTTACTATATTAATGTGGAAAATTTGCCTTGTCATAATACTAAATATTCGATCCTCATACTAAGGTGGGATATGTAAATTAAAAAAAAAGAAGACATATTTAATAGAGAAAACAGAAAATAAGTATTTTTATCAAAAATTTTATTTTTCTATATGAAATTAGATTATGTGACTGCGGATAAAAGTTTATATAATTGATGATAAATGAGAAAATGTGGACACGAGATATATCGGTTACGCAAGTATGTGATGTGTTTGTTTATTACTCAATTCTTGTCACTTGACGTTAATATTCCATTTGTCTAAATAAAGAACAACATTCATTATGTAAAAATTGAAGAGAGCATGTATGCTTTCCTTATTATTATATATCTGTATAGTGGGAGTCTTAATTCTTGGCCATTTTTTACAATATATTTTGATTCTTTTCCACGTGATAGGGGCTTCAAAAGAAAATGCTTGATGATAATGGTAAACTAATCACAATCATGTCCACGGCCAAAATTTAGATGTCCGTTCAAGTTGGTCTTATCATATAACTTCCACATAATATTTTATCAATTTAAAATTTGATTTTAGTTGAATTTATTTAAAAAGGTCGCTGACATTAAAAATGATATTGAACTTGATTTTAATTTTGAGTCAACTCGTTGAAGAACTTAAATTGATGATGATAATCTGCCGTTTGTTTAAGCTCAAATTTTAAGAATTCTAAATTTTTGTGGTATAATTTATATGATCAAAATATAGAATCTCTAAAATTTGAATGGAAAAAATATGGCGGATATTTAAATTCTTTAAAAAGCTAAGCTCAATTCTACTGTATATATCTCTGACATGATCTCAAAGTGAAGGAAGCTCCCTGAATCTTGATTATCAATTTATCATCGCCTCTTGGGCACTTCAATATCAAGTACCATAAAATTGAGCTGAAATATCCTAAGCAGGCTTTTAGTTGCGTAGGTTTTCGGAAGTACGCAAGTGCAGCTCATTTTAGAAAAGTAGATATATGTAGGACTCAGGCCAAGCTCCATATCATCGATTGGGAATAACGTTAACGGGGATTGTAGGATCTTGTACAATTGCGAAATAAAGTTTTACAATTCTTGCATATCAATAGTGCAGAAAATAATATTGATATTACTTTTTAAGGAAAATTGAAGGCTTTACTGCCTAAAATTGCAACGCAGTGATCGTGTTTTTATATCGTTGAATTCTAATTTTATTTGATTTGTTGTTCCCTAAAATACCCTTAATAGAATTTACGTAACGAACGCATGATATCGTAATTCAAAATTACGTTAAATGTAAAATTTCTAAATTTTAAGTTGGATAAAATTTCAGAGATTTATATTAATATTTCCAATTAGAATCCTCTATTAATTTGGGATAAGATAAAAAAACGAATTATATCCTAATTCAAAACAAAGTTGAATTTAAAATTATTGAATTATAGTTTTGTAAGACTCCTAAAATTTACCACCACATTTCCGATCACAAATTCTATATGACTTTTAGATTAGTAAAGCGAAGCATAAGTAGTTTAAATTTCTAGTTTGTGAAATAAGATTACTAAAAATAGTTTGTTTATTTCTGAATTAATCAATAATATGTATAATTATTTTATTTATATTTTTGAATTTACAAATAACAGTAATCAATAATGTGAAATAGTATTACTAAATATTTGTTTCTTTCTAATTTACTTAATAATATGTGTGTGTTTTTTATTTATCTTTCTAAGTTAAAAATAATATTACCAATAATTTGTACATATCTTAATCTGTAATTACAATTGCAATCTTACTTTTGCACATTTATTATTTTTTTATATTTCTATATTAATTTATATTATATCTAAATATTGTGTTTAAATATCTAATTGGTGATATAGCATTACTAAATATAATTCATTTTTTTTTAAATTACTGAAGTTTGTAATGAATCTTTAAATTATGAGAATATCTATAAATTTGTAATTGAAAGTTTTTAAATATATAGCAAAATAACAAAGTAAAATTTTAAATGTAACTTTTTTTTGGAATAAGTTTTTTTTCCAAATGTTTTTTTTTTTGGAAGGGAGGGAGTAATTAATAAAAGTCATACATGTTCATTTTTATTCTTTATTTTTTTCGTTTGAGGATGACTCATCATATGATCATAACGTGGTCAAATTTTGACGAAATTGTTTGAGATGATCGCACCGATTTAGACCTGATCAAAACATAGATGAGCTAATAGAAACGTGAAGCCCATGCCATTAAACTAGGTCAGTTGATTTTATCTGATGAATTCTTAATTTTTTATATTTTAAGAGCCCACCCCCTGCTTATTTTGGCCTTGGTACATCTAAGAGAGTTATTTCTTAAAATGTTTGAATTTTACTCCTTTAAAAGAATTATATTTTCAAGCTAGTGCATGTAATTCAAGTTAATTTATTTCAACCCCACAATGATTAAAATATAGTACAGATAAAATCAAATATAAACTTTTATGTGTAGCGATCGATAACTAGAAAAATAAATACTACGTAAATAAAAGCCTTCTTAGCTATCCAGCATTCCAGGATTTCCAGCCAAGCCTCCGAGTTAACGGTATAAATTTAAGGCAATTGTTTACCAAGTTACGTATAATTGACTTTTTCTGTTTACATACATTTTTATTGACTTTGGGACACTGTCGAATATACTTTATCAACTTGTACAGACGGTGCACAATAAGAAGTTTGAGTTATTCCTTTAGAAATTGAGAACATAATCGGTATTTTATTTGTTTAATTGGCACGAACGGAATCAATATTTTATGCCATCATTTTATCTTTCTATTCGAAGCCACCCGACTTGCGATGTACGGAGTACTCCGTGATTTTACTTGCAAATCCTTTTACTTTAATCATCAATCATATTACCAGTATTATTTCACAAAAAGTTGTCAAAGTCATGCATAGCATGCCATAATTTACGAGTCACAAGTGTTTTTTTTAATAAAACTGAATAAAAGTACTATTCTCTCCGTTTTTAAATTAAAAATACATTTCTAAAACAATAATTTTATATTTTAATTATATTCATATTATCATGTTATTTAAAATAATAATAATAGTAGTTATAGTAGAAATCATTTTTAGTAATAGAGATAGTGTAGTTAGTTGAAGTAGTGGAAAGACGTTTAAAAATTTTCACGGTTTTTTATAATCTAAAAATAAAAATACATCTCTAATTTTAAAAAAACTAAAAATATACATGTCTAATTCTAAAAGAAACGTATATTTATAATTTTAGAAATGATGCAATGGAATAGTAAAAACTTGCAACTCGTGGATACCAAAACCATATACTTCATTTCTCGCCACTCCCGCTAATTTTAGTGTTGAAAATAATCTCAAAGAAACGCAGAAAAGCTTTAGAAGATATGCATCAATTTTATTTAGTTATTGTTATAAATAGTTTTAGTATAATCTTATTTCTGCACATCGATCTGTAAGACAAAAGACGTGGACTTGTTTAGACAACTGAATTTCAAATTAACAACACATCGAAATTTTCAAGAACCGATATTTTACTATTTAATTTCTTAAAAATAGTAAAAAGTATTATTTGATTGACAAAATGCTCTCAAGAATCTTGTTGAAATAATTGGATAAAATTGGCATTTATAGTGGACCTGCTCAATAGCCGGCCATGCCGAGGGATATAAATGGTGCATGGTAATCGCATGTTATAAAGTTTTTTTCGAAGGAGAACTTATCGATGCACATAAATAAATTCACAAAATAAACTCACAAATCAATTAAAATTTAATATGTGGATAAATTTATTAATTTTTTTCTTTCTTAATTAATTAGATCAATTAATTTTATTTTTTTATACACTTTTGTGAGTTTTTTTAATGAAATATTTTGTGGGCAAAGATTTATTCCTGTAATATTTATGGATATCAATAATAATAAAAAGTTCGAGAAGATACAACCTTATATTATATCTATTGAAACAGTAGCTAGCATTAGTAGCATGTATGAACCAAAAAAAAGTTGTGCCCTTTAATTGTGGCATTTTGGTCTATATAGCATGAAGGGGAGCGTGTTCGGAGCTATTCTTTTAGTAACTTTTAATTTTAAAATTTATATAGATTCTAAATTTTAAAAAATAAATGCAAATTTATCTTACTTTTTAAAAAGTCAATTTTCAAATTAAAAAATTATTATTATTATAGTGTAAAAGTAGTGAGTAGCTGTTGAACATGTCCAAAATGATATGAATGCAAGGTGATCTCAAAATCTCAAAATTATATCAGGTTTTATGTTAGTTTTGTCAATTTTGAAATTTTCTATTTTATCTCATGTTCCATCTTATATCTCATTTATTAAATGTTATAGTGAGTTTTAGATATTTCAATTGAATTTTTTTTAAAAATTCACATGTTAATTATAAGAAATGATAAGACATAACATGAAAAACTAAATAATATAAATGCGAGTATATAATATAGAGTACTGGAGTAGTGATTTTTAACTTTGCACATCAATCCTAATCGTGATAATAGAAAGTTATCATTGACGGGAAAACATAGCTGTTCATCTCTTTTATATCTATTAAATATCAACAATAATATATAAAAAATACAGCTTATATATGTGTGTGTATATATACATATATAAATGAAAAGGACTAGATATTATATAGGCTTGATCACGTCGAAATGAAAAACTAATATACGTATCATATATATCTCGAACACTGAAGACTACATAAATCTCGTATCTCGTCTTATTCTTATACATGCAATTTAAGCATTTTAAGGTGGACTTTACAATTTTGGAAATTTTATGAAGTGAATCAATCAACTTGATTAAATTTACCAAACTAAAATACTCTTTACCTACGCATATTTCTTAATTAAAAATAAAATAAAATAAATTATCAAAGCCGTAAATATTTACACCAATGCCATAGGCCGCCAAGCGCATTCTATTAGACTTAAAATGCAAAAGTCTCTTTATTTACAAAACTCTGTATTTAAATAATATTTTTGCAAAATCGTAATTTCAACTCATCAAAATTTATCAAAATTAATTTGATGTAATTTTTTAGCCAGGAAAACTGATTGAAACTAATAATAATTATAAGATCCATTAACTGAGAGGATAAAACAATCATAACTCTTATAATTAAAAATGTCTAAAAAAGGAGATGGCAGCGTAGTCATTTAAATATATGACTAGTGAGCATTATGTTTTCTTTTGTTTTTATTTTTTTTAGCTATTTAAATGATTATTTTGCCCTTATAGTTAATAAATTTTATAATTATTATTAATTTTGGTCATACTTTTTGGATGAAAAATTAGATCGGATCAGTTTTGATAAATTTTGGTAAATTGAGGGAATAATTTTACAAAAATATTACTATAAAAGAGAATTTTGCAAATAACCTAAAACTTCGAGTAGGATTTTGCATTTTATTCCATTCTATTATCCCTAACCGTAAATACTCCTTTAATTTTTTGAAGATACAGAAAAAAAATATAAATTTATTACTTTCAAGTTGTATATTGATGTGATAAAAAAATTTAAAAAATTAGGGTAACATAAATAATTAATACGTGGTGAGATTCAAAGTCTTAATAGCTATCTGTTTATTAGAATAAACTTATATTTCCTGAAAGGAATAATTATTCTCTCAAAGAGATAATTTCTTAACTACATTTAACAATATTATTTATACACAACTTCAATTAATAACTCAATATTTTAGTAGATGTAAATATATCAAGAAATAATTTTATACATAGTGATACAACAATAAATTATAATATTAACTAACAACAATATTATAGTCATCATTATTTATATTTTTTTTTGGTTAGAATTATAGGCATCATTATTGACACCGAAGCTTTTATCTTTATATATATAATTTTTTTTCTGCTTTGGAGAAAACAAACAAGATAAATGTTTTGTTTGGTTGAACCAAAATTTTACGTTTACGTAAGTAGAAATTGTAGTTATTTCGGGGCAGGGGAAAAGGGAAAAGTACAAAGGAGTCGTATTTTGAGGAGCTGGTGCGAATATGCGATCAAGTCATAATTCAAATCATAATTATTGTTATTGTCTTTTCCCATATAAGTCATGGCATCCATTGGCATGTCAAAAAGCCAAAATTAATTGCCCGCTTTCATAATTAATTATGAAAATTGGGGAAGAAGAAGTCGCCGGAATAATTCCAGATCGTCATAAAAATTAAAATGTTGTTGAGTAACATAACGGCAGTTATTTATTTTCTTATTTACAGAGAATAGAAACGAAATTAAAACATACGTAATATGCTATAATACTCCGAATTAGTTTAGTGAATATCCTGATAGTAACAATTAAAAAAAACAATAATTCAAAATACAATTTGAATATTAACTCCAGCACCACTCTTTCACTTCTGTTTTTTTTGGGTCATAACAACTCTGTTGCTTTAGAAAAACACAAACTTACAAAATACTTGTATTAAGCAATTCAAAAGGAAAACCAACAATATTGAACAACTATAGCAGCTGAAAAAACATATCTTCTATTATATTAAAATTTTATGTCTCATAAAATTATCCTGTGAGTTTGCGATACACTTGAGAGATAGAGGAAAAAAGAAAAAGAAGAACTATTCATACCTTAGAATTCGTACGCGATACACTTGAGAGATAGAGGAAAAAAGAAAAAGAAGAACTATTCATAACTTAGAATTCGTACGTATGTTTGAAAGAAAAAATAGTCGTTCAATAAAAAAAAATCGATAAAAAAAACATGTAAGCTTGTGCCACAAAATTAAAATAAAAACTCAAATCATGAAGTATTCATAAACAATGGAAGTTATTAAGAATATGTACAACCCCATGGACAAATTTTGAATATTCTTCTCCTTTATTTTTTATTTTTATGGCAAACAATGGGCAAACTAAGATTTTATCATTTAATAACAAAGGGCAATTTGATATACAGATAGTAAAAGACGCTTCTAACCTTTTCTTCCAAAATTTAAAATAGTACAGGGGAAGTAATATAGAACCCGAGAAAGGCTTACAGCTAAAGCGAGTAGATAGCATGTTACGTACACGCGAGGGTAGGAATGTTGATGATCATGTGTGAAGCAAAGAAAGAAGAGGAAAATTACAGGGTAAATAGACGATTTTACCCCAGAAAACGAAGAGGGGAGAGAGACGGACAAGACGTGCGGGGAGGTTTCGCTGTTCAAACTCTCTCTTCTACTACTAGTGTATGTATTATGTATACAGTATTTGTGTAACTATTAAAAGAAGGAGATAGGTACATACGTAATCGTAGAGACATTTCTTTATTCATTTCTCTCTCTTCCTCCTTCAGTCTTTTCCTCCATCATCATCATCGTAATCTCTCTCTCTCTCTTTCTCTCTCTCTCTACATATATATCTATCTATAAATTTAGAATGTAATTTTCCCAAATTAATCATTAGGTCTCGCTGTTCCGGCGAACATCACTCCGTCTTCTTACCCTAAACCCAACATTTCACTTCTATTTGATCAGTTATTCTTCTGTAATTTTGATTTCCTATTTTACATATATCTTCTATTCTTTCATATTTTGAAGAAACACAAATCTCTGTATATACTTGTATATTTTTGGTTTGCTGCTGATTTTGTATATACATCACACATACATACTTGTAATTTATGACACCAGAAAACAGTTCGGAATTTGTTGTTTTCTGATGGTTTTTTTCACTTGATTTTGGTTCTGTGAAAAAAAAAATACATATTTATATCGTGTATATAGTAAACAAAAATACAATTACAACACGAAGTAGAAAAATCTGCGGCGGCGTTTGTTCCGATTCGAATGGTTTGTTTCAGTATTATTTTTTGGGTTCTTTAAAGGCTGGATTATAAACGGAATAGACACCTGTAAGTTGAGGTGTAAGTTGCCTAGGTACTTGCGTGTCTGTGTGAGATAGATAGCCAAGCGGTGGTGGTATTATAAGAACAAGGTTATGATCAGTGCTGAGAGGGTTTTGAGATTCACAGCACCTTTCTTCTTCCATTTCTGTTTTCTCTTCATACTCTGTGTTTGAAGCTGTTTGGAGATGAGGAATGATGAGCAGAACCGTCAGGGAGATGTACCCAGACCTGGAAGAAGCAATGGCTTGATCTCTAATTCGATTCGCAGTGTTTCAGGCTACTTCAAGATCGTTTCTTCTAGCGCTTCAACTGTCGTCAAGTCTGCTGCTTCAGCCGCTTCTGCCGCTTCTGCCGCAATTGTGGACAAGGATAATGTGACCACAAATGATCAGGTCCGACTATGGGTAAATTGCTTTTGTGTTTATGAAACATTAATTTTTCAGGACAAAGTTTAAAGCTTTTATTTGTCTTGTTTTTCCCCATCTTAATATTTGTTGCTTTTTGACTTTGTGTGGGTTATCTGCCCTTTAATTGTGTAAGAAATCTTTACAAATTTGTGGTTTTATATGTTCGCATGCAATGAAATGTTTGCGTTTTCTTAATTGACTTTCTAGGCTACTCCAGTTGCAATGAAAGGAAAAGGTTGTTAAATTATGGATAGATTCTAGAATTATATGAACTAGCAATTCTAGTTAGGTATATACAATGAGTGTTCAAGAAATGTTATTCTTGAAGTTATGCCATGAAGAAGCATCTTTTCACAATTTGTTTTCCTGATTTTAGATGGCAATATAACTCACCTACTACACTTCTATGCCTCAACAGTTCATCATGGAATAGTTTGGTAATGCACAGTGAAGAAGCTCATCTGGTGGGATGCATGATATATTTGATAATGATGTCATGTTTCCATTGTTATGTGATTGATATCAACTATGAATAATAAAGCACTTCCTGGC
Source organism: Centella asiatica (assembly GCA_014636745.2). Lineage (NCBI taxonomy): Eukaryota > Viridiplantae > Streptophyta > Magnoliopsida > Apiales > Apiaceae > Centella > Centella asiatica. Next base: position 961,175 of record CM025783.1, read on the forward strand.
ATGCCAATAAAGTACGTGGATCCGGCTGTTGGATTTTCTTAAGGTTTCCATTATGGTTTGTTATGTCGGTGGAGAGTTGTGTGTATATGCTGTCCAAATGAGTTGGATATCGCATTTGCTTGGTAGATAGAACACTTGTCACATGCTTGTTTGTACACTGCAAGAATATTTCAAGCACCGCCATTTTTTCATTGGTCGAAATCTACTTATTAGATTTGTTAGTAGTCTAGAGTATTGTTCTTTTCATGACGTGTTGAGAATTCTAATCATATATATATTGATATATAAAATTTTCATACCACATCCTTAATGTAGCAATACGACAATATAGGAAGTTACATCGACTATAGCCGACGATAGTTTCCCTGATAGGCGGACAAGTTTTAGGTTTTGTTGTTTTTGAGAAATTAGGAGTCTACCTTATCAAATCTGTCGGATTGCCACTTGTGTCCAGATATTTAGGAATTTTGGCGGATGATGTATCCATTTTAGGTTCCTTACCAATCTCAGATCACATTCTTAAATTTGTTGTGTATTCCTTGTCATCATTAGTTTCTTCTTTTGATGCAGTATCCTTGTGTCACTCAGGGTTCTGATATTTATTACTGCATATTGCATACGTTTCCTGAGAAAAAATTATCTTTAAGAGCTGAAGCATTATTTTATAACTTATTTTCACTTTGGTTGGTTAATTCTTTCAGAATATTATTGGTTATACCTTTCATTTTGTATCTCATATATTTGTGATTAATACCATTTTGTGTTTTGAAGCACGTCCTTAGAAATATATTATGCTATTCAATAAAAACTAGAAATCTGTTATTCAGGAAACACGTGTTACTCTTAATTTTGTCATATATATGTCACTAAACTACCTAAGTTGGTATCAGCAGTTTTTCCAATATTCATTAAGACTATAAAGTTGAATTTCCAATTTGTATGGTTGGTGTCAGACATATTTGTAAAAATTTGTTAGAAATATTGTAGAAATTTCTAAATATTAAATATCTTAAGAGAAGAATGTATTACTAAAACGAGTTGCATTTGAATTTTACCAAGTTTAAGGATTATTTTGACGTATGTTGGAATAGTGGAAGAAAGAATCAAAGAGATAAAAGGGGACAAATGATGGCAACAACCCACAAAAGCAAACAGCACTATTTACTTTTAATTCATAATTCAAGTCTGAATACAAATGCAGGATTACTTCCCTTTAAATACGTATCCTAGAACTTAAGGAGCAAGTAAAGTCCCCACTCAATGACAAATATCTAGAATATCTCCTGAGATCCCTAAGATATCTATGTTAATAAATACCACAATTATATTCTAGAATATTCTGAAATTGATGCTAATCTTTAATTAATTACAAACAGTTAGTTCTAAATAAGAATATAAAATTGTTAACATTTAAAAATTTTAAATTCTTGTTTGGCATCAATGAGTCATTGGAGTGGGTCTGGGTCTTTGGTCTGTTGGGGTTGAATTCAGGAATATGGGGAGCACATATTTCAGGATTCATGTAAAGGGTAATACAGGAACAGTACTTGAATTAATAGCATAAGTCTAATCATGTAGCTCATTTTCTAGAACAATTTTTTTCCCCAAATGTACCTCTTTTTATGACAAGTGGAGCATAAAAATGCTGCTGCACTTTGAAAGTTATTTACCCTGAAATTGGCTTGAATTCTTGGGTTACAAAATTATTTGACTTTCTATGGATTGATTAAGTTTTTGTTTACTGTAGTTATGCGTTCATACAATTATGGACTTGTGTGCTTTGGGGATAGGATGTATGATTCTTCATGGTTTATTCTAATCTGGCTACTGAGTCATATTTTGGAATTGATATGTTTACATATCCTTTGAAACCTTTTCTGGAACCTGAAACTATGGAAATATGTATATTTGGACTCAATGTAGATTATATTAGATCTGAAAGTGGGATCACTGATTTCATTGTTATTACAATTTTGAAATAAAGGTGTATTGGGCTGGTTTTGACAAGTTAGAGTATGAGGGAATTGCTGCCCGCAGAGTACTCCTGCTGGGGTATCGATTTGGCTTCCAGGTTTGGGATGTTGAGGAAGCAAATAATGTGCATGAAATTATTTGCAGATGTCATGGTCCCGTATCATTTATGCAAATATTACCAAAACTAATAGCATCAAAGCAGTCTGCTGACAAGTTTGCAGACAGTTGCCCCTTATTGGCTGTATGTGCAGATGGATCCTTTAATGGAGATGGTTACGTTCGGGATGGGTCTTCAATTCCTTGCAATGGGAATATACAAACATTCCGTGATCAATTTAGTGGTGGTTTTTTGCCTACTGCTGTTTGGTTTTTTTCCTTGAATTCTCAATCTTATGTGCATGTGTTGAAATTTAGATCAGTTGTTTTCTCTGTAAGATGCAGTTCCCTGGTTGTAGCTGTCTTACAAGCAGCACAGGTATGCTTGCTTTCAATTCAACAAGCTTCGTATCTTTTGCCTTATCTAGGTGTGAGACTGAGATGATATGTTTTACAGATACACTGTTTCGACGCTGCAACACTAGAGAGGGATTATACAATACTCACAAATCCTATAGTTACTAGCGGTTTTGTTTCTGGTACTATAGGCCTGGGACCTCTTGCAGTGGGTCCCAGATGGATGGCTTATAGTGGACCTCCAGTAGCAGTCTCAAGTTCAGGGCGTGTCAATCCACAGCATCTGACTCCTTCCGGAAGTTTCCCAAGTCCTCCATCAAATGGGAGCTTGGTTGCACACTATGCCAAAGAATCGAGCAAGCAACTTGCTGCAGGAATTGTGACTCTTGGGGATATTGGTTATAAGAAACTGTCCAGATACTACTTTGAGATGTTACCTGATGGCAATAATGGTCAGCAATTAGGGACCTCTAGCCCTGGGTGGAAAAACTGGGGAAGTGACAATGGTCATTTGCCAGATGAAGAAAATATCGGAATGGTATATATCATTCTTCTCAATTACGCTTTAATTTAGATTGCAGGAAAATTAATCTCTCTCTCTCTCTCTCTCTCTCTCTCCCCTCTCTCACTCACACAAACACACACAATTGTTGGGATCTGATGTCCTGTTAAAATTGATGTTGTAATAAGAAGTGCATATGTTTCATCTCAAGTTTTGTGTGCATAAATCTATGGCTTTTCCTTGTTCCCAGGTTATTGTGAGAGATGTTGTTGGAAAATCAGTTATTGCACAGTTTAGAGCACATAAGAGCCCTATTTCATCTTTATGCTTTGATCCTAGTGGAACTCTCTTGGTGACGGCTTCAGTTCAGGGTCATAACATTAATGTTTATCGAATAATGCCTAAGCTTTCTGAAAGTTCATCAGGATCTGACTCTGTAGCATCTTATGTACATCTTTATAGGCTACAACGTGGTTACACAAATGCCGTAAGAGGACTATTTTCATTCTTTCATATATATCAAATGTGCCTGAGGTATGAAATTGCTAATTTTTCTTCTTCTTAATATTAGGTAATAGCGGACATCAGTTTTAGTGATGACAGCTATTGGATCATGATAAGCTCATCAAGAGGAACTGGACATCTGTTTGCGATATCTCCTTCTGGGGGAAATGTTAATTTTCCGTATTCCCATGCTTGTTTTACTATTAAAAATAGTGAATTAACTGACATTATAACCAAGACGGCAGCTCGTAGTTCATCAAGTTCTGGTTTGCAGATGCTCAATCAACAGAAGCTCTGTGAATCTGGTCCTCCTGTTGCACTCTCGCCTGTTAGCAGGATAAGGAGTGGTGGTTGGAGAAACACTGTAACTGGTGCTGCAGCAGCTGCAACGGGAAGGATGGGCTCCTTCTGTGGAGTTATTTCTTCAGCTTTTCACAGCTGCAAGAATAACGATTTATGTGCTGATACCAGCTATTTAAAGGCAAAGTACCACCTTCTGTTATTTAATCCATCTGGGTGTGTGATACAATATGCACTGCGCATTCCTTCTTTGCTAGATGGTGTGGCTAGTGGTCCTGTACTGAGCCCCACATATGACTCGGCTCCAGAGTCTGATGCTAGATTAATGGTTGAGGCAATCCAGAAGTGGAATATTTGTCAGAAACAGAGTCAACGAGAACGAGAAAATAATTTTGACATTTATGGTGAAAATGGTAATACAGATAGCAGGAAAATATATCCTGAAGAAATGAGCGAGGAAGTTGCTGTGTTTCCTGAAGTGAAGGACCCAGTTACTAAAGTAAAGATCAGTCCTGAGGAAAGACACCATATGCATATTTCTGAGGCTGAACTGCAGATGCATCTAAGTCATGCACCATTATGGGATAGATCTGAGGTATGATTGTGATGTGATACAATTTCCATTTCTTCATGAATTATCATGGATCATGTTGGTTTTGTGATTGGGTTCTCTTCTATTCTTTTGATACCTTCTTGGCAGATCTATTTTCATACCATGTTCAAAGATGGCACCCATTTAAATGAGGAAGATGTTTCTGAAGGAGAAACCCTGATTGAAAATATTCCTGTGCATATGATGGAAGCTAGGTCTAAAGATCTGGTTCCAGTTTTTGAGTATCTGAAAATGCCCAAGATCCAAACTGCAAGGTTTGTCTTTTATAGTTTGAGTTTTCCATTTTGTGAATTGTATTGTACTTAAGAAAAGGGGAAGTTGTCTTCTTAGGCTATCTATTTTCTCAAATTTTCTATGGACAATGTTTCCCATAAATGAGCATGAAAAGTTGATTATTCTACATGGCTAGATCTATCCATCTCTCTCTCATTGCTTTATTTGCACATTTGATTGGCTATTGGCTTTGCCCCCTCTCCCTCCCTTATGCGCTTGAGTGTGTGGGCTGCATTTTATGTTGCATTTGTATCTTTACGGAGATGTTGATTTGAGATGACACAGTTTCTCCTTACGCGGGAGTCCTTCAGATAATAATATTAAAGTGCAACTTGCTCACCAGAGGTCAGTAGTAATTTCTGACAATGAGGATCATATTTTCAGGAGAACTTCTGCCACTCTTGATGCTATGGATGGCAAATCTGCTGTTATGGGTAAACATAAAAATGGCACTGAAAAGCTTGGTTTTGGTGGTCTTCAGACTGAGGGCTTTGTAAATAATAACGAAAGCCCAAGGTCAAACACAAGGCTTGAGTTTGTAAATAATAGAAACAGCTCTGTTACGGAGACGCCACAAAAGTTTGTAAATAATTACGTAGGAGGTCAAGAAATGGAGACTCAATTTGGTGGTGATAGCGTTGAGTTTGATTAGAGGTATGCTCAATGATCCCTGCTTAACATTGTTCTCTCTCTCTACGGGTAGCTACATGCTACCTGTAGCTTTGGAGTAATAACGCAATGTGTTTATTATTATGTCAGGGTTGAAGACGTTCTTTTATTTCTGTCAGGAGGAACCTGGACAATGTTTATAATGTGGATCCAGTATGTAGAGGGTTGAGCAGAGTTGGTTTGACCGTGATACGGAATTGTGGATACTTTGTTCTTTAACGTTCTATCTTTGTTGACTTTGTAAATAATTTCACAACGTATGTCCAATAATCCGCTGTACTTTGTAAATCATATTGCCACCGTACGACTGTTTAGCATCTACTGCTATTTCTACTTTGTTGAATTAAAATACCTGGTAATCAGTATGGCTGTGACAGTTAGCCACTTGGCCCTACTCAAAAAGGTTTTGTGGTAAAGCTACAATGGTTGCACTATTTTTATACAAAAATAAAAAATATAAAAGGTACTGGCTATAATATCGTTGGTGGGAATAGGGAACCTATGTCCATAGCTTGCTTGGAGGGGAAAGAGATTGTTTTCTTACGAGGCAATGCGTTTAAACAGTATTATCTTCCAAGTCCTAACTAATTGATGCATGAATTGGTATATTAGTTCTTGAAATCTTGTCATTTTAATTAGGGTATATGTGAATAAGACAACCTAGTATGGGTAAATTTTAGGTAATATGTGGTCTAAAAGTAGATCAAATGGTTTGAAAAACTTTCGGATTACATTAACTTCGTAGCCTGTTAAAGAGCCATCTGTGGTTGAAAATTATTTCGGATGTCGTTAAAGAGATCAAAGCTACAGTGACAATTTTGAGGTGATTTGTAAGTTTTGATCTACGGATGGTTTTCTGGAGATCATGGTCTCCAGTACAACAAACCCCATTGTATTCATCGTTGATGAATTTTGTCCCCGTATGCTCTGTACATCCAACCCCTACGGTTCAATTTTGATGGATTTTGTGAACTTGTTGACGGTAAAGCAAATAAACTATCGATAATTTTCTGCCCAATGTTTCAATGCGAGTATTTAAATCGGGAGGGAGGAGAGAGAGAAGCACATTCTGTCAAAAAGTTGAGTTTAACAAGAAATAATTTGAAACGAAAATCAAATTATGCAAGATCCATGTTTGGTAGGGCATGGTTTCGAAGAGCATGTCTCAAGGTGAACGGAAATATCAGGATCATGTAAACGTTTAGTTTGTTAATGGAATGGAATTAATTTCATTATTATTATTATTATTTTAAATTTATCATTTACCTATTTTTAATTTAACCCATTCCACGAAACTGGGTATAATATTAATCCAAGTCTCTTGCTTAAATTTAATCTATTCCTACATGAGCAAGATTTTATATATATGTTTCACCATTTCTTTTCCAAGTTCTCTCTCATCCATTTTTATTCTCCTGCACTCCAGTTCCTCAAAAGTACAACATAAGTTTTCTTGATTCGAGGTACAAAGGTTTTCTTTGCAGTTCAAAATCTGTGCAAAATCAAGATAGAAGCTTTTCTATAGCAGTGTTGCATTTCAAAATTCAATTACTGATATTATAATGATATATTGAAATATTCAAAGCTTGGTGGAGAAGGATCAAGAGAGAACTTCCATAAAAATATTCTTTTAACTACTAAAAAGAACAAAGCCTAAAGCATTCAACGAACAAGAACCACAATAATGAAAAGACAAGAGCTTTGATGCGCTTCACTACTTTTCAACGTCTCTGATTGCTATTATATTAGCTGAATTAAATGCTGGAAGGAGACGACTCTTTATTCTTGGGCAGTTGCTTACTTCAAGGCGTGGCAAAACTGGCCAAACAGTTTCTCCTGAACATATGCTCCTTAATTTGCTCATGTCCCTTGCTTCTATAACTTTCAACTTGGGTAGTATTTCATTTGGCACGCCTTCTTTGATAATGAACTTCATTTCCTCGCAGCCACTTACCATAATCTCCTCCAGGTTTTGAAGGTGCCTTAACATTGCATAGGAAATGAGAATTCTTACCTTTGGACAGTCCATCACTTCTATAGTTTTCAGTTTCCCGAGGCACTGTCCTCTGGGAGCTAAACCTTCCAAAATGGTTGTCAAGTTCCCTAAACGGTTGAGCACTAAATGTTCTAGATTTGGCAACATTGTTTGCTGCAGTGTCTCTGTGCATATCAGATTTGTCATCCAATCGCAACTGGTTATGGTGAGTGATTTCAAGCTTACCAGACCACCCCATCCCCTACTTGTAAGAACCTCAGACAAACTACAAATGGCTCCACAAGCCACCATTTCAAGGGAATTTGCACAATTCAACAACCCTTCAAGTTCTTCTTCCTCGAGATCAACCCCTTTAAGGACCACCTTCTTTTCATCCCATTTTGTAAGGACATGGTCTGAATCGCAGCTTCTGGGGCTGATCTGGATGTTGAAGCTCTTCAGCCTTTTCAAGAAACTACAGTTTGAGGCTAGAAAACCAACTCTATCCAGCCTGATATGAAGAACCGAAAGGTGTTCTAATGATAATAACTCATCGAATATTTTTGGACCACACCTGAATTCCCAATTATAGGCACTGAAGGACATATCCAAGGTTTCAAGACTTGTGAACCGTTGTATAGTTCCTGTTTCGATTTTTCCCAAGTAATTTGTGCCTGAGAGGTTCAATTCTCTCATATTGGATAGGTTTCCAATTCGTTTGGGAAGTTGTCTCACACGAGTGCAATGCAGATCAAGCACTTGGAGTTTATGAAGAGCTTCAAGAGTAGGTATCTTCTCCAGAAAACAACATTTTCCCAAGAGAAGAACTCGCAATTCATCTAGATAAACAAGAGACGGTGGCAATGAAGTAATATGAGTACCACTTAGGTTTAGTACTCTTAGTGCAGGAAGTTCTTGAAAGAAGTCATCTGGGATTTTCTTGATTGGATTATCTTGGAGGAACAGGAGGGTTAAGTTGGAGCATCCCAACAACCGATTGGGCAACTTTGTTATGCTTCTTCTCATGAATGAGACTCTTCTTAGGGACGTCTGCATCTTCTTTGGTATCTCATGCAATGGAAAATCTGATTGACAGGAGAAGCCGTATTCCTCTTCTTGTAGAGATAGCTGAATGGCCACATCTCGAACAACATTATGCATCTTCACTGTGCTTGTTACTTCATCAACATCAAGTAGGCAAGAATCCTTCAGAGTTTCGATCAGTGCAAGTCCATTGTTAAATGATTGCTCAACACTTTGATTCTGCTTAATCAACCCCTCAGCCACCCAACATTGGATTAGTTGAGTAGCTTGAATCGAATAACTTTCAGAGTATAAAGAACAAAATAAGAAACATTGCTGATGAATTTTACTCTGTAGTTTAGTGAAGCTTAATGACAAGGGAAGAAAAACCTCATTTTCAACGCTTGTAAAGAGACCTGCATTCTGCATTTGATGAAGTGCATTCTTCCATAATCCGATCTTTTCTGTATCCCTCATCGACACCCCAAGGGTCTTGATTGCCAATGGCAGACCACAACATAGTCTAGTAATTTGTCTTGCCAGTGATTCTATACCTTCTAATGCCACAACATTTCCAGCGCTCTCTGCAAACAAACTCCAAGCATCTTCTTCACTCAAAACATTCACCTTCATGTCTGCATCAACCTTCATTTTCCTGCACACATCAAAAGATCTAGTAGTCAATATAATCTTACAATAGGGGAAAACGTCCCCTTGCGGAATCCCCACTACATCCAAGTCAATTTTATCCCAAACATCGTCAAGAATAAGAAGCAACTTTCGTCTCATCATCAGCCTCTTGTGCAGCCTGTAAGCTCTGGTGTGTATGGCCTCTTCTGCTTTATATGTCAGCTTCAATCTCTGAGAAATCTGGGATTGAATTTTCCACAAGTCCAAGTCCTTGGAAACATCAACCCAGATGACCATATCAAGAGGTTCATCCAAGGAGGAAAACAACACATTGTTCAAGTTCTTCACAAGTGAAGTTTTTCCTACGCCTCCCATTCCCCATACTGCAATCTTCCTGTAGTCGTCGCTCATTATGTAGTACAAAAGCTGGTTTAACATATCTGATGCTCCTTTTTGGCCGAGAAAAGATTGTCCTGGCATCTTCTGGACAGCTTCTATCGGAGAGTTTGTATCCATTAGCACGGGTTGAATATTGTGAAAGGCTTCAAGAAGTTGTTGAACATCATCAAGATTCTTAGCCACACTTTGGCTCGTTTGGTAACGAGAGCACACATTACAAGCAAGACTCCACTGATTACCTTGCTCTTTGTCTAATTCTGATTCATACAGCAACGTACTGATCTTGTTTTGGGAATTTTCGGCCTTTTTGAGCCATTCATTGACTTGGGGTGTTGGAACTTTTCCTTCAAGTCTGCCCAAGTTGATGGCATTTTCAAGAACCTTCTTTTGGGAGGTGAGATTGCAGAGTTCCTCCCGGAGAGCTATTGTGCTATCTTCAACACTCAAAAGGGTGCCAATGCTAGAGAAAACCAGCTTGATGATAGATTTGCCAACATCTATAACAACTGCACTCAAGACTTCCATGGTAAATTTGTAATTCTTTCCCCTCTGAGAAAAGGTAGTAAAAAATGGATAATAGGGAAAGAATGCTGATGATTTTCTTGTTTTGGTTTCCTTCTTTTTATAGTCTTCGGTTGCGAATGGGTTACAAATCCATAGGCGGAGTTTTGGAGAATTCTAATATTCCATTTCCCATCAAACAAGAACAAGAGTTTTGAACTCGGTAGGCCAAACTACATGTGACGACGTTGAAAGTCAAGGAGAGAAAAAAATAGTACGCTTAGTCTTCTTTTTCAATTTGATGTGATTTTGGGTGTGTAATTTAAAATAAAGAGAAAATAAGGTCTATCAGCTAAGGTGAGAAAATGAAATTATAAAAATAAGCGTACCCTTAACTTTTTAAGAAAAAATTTGTACTTTATAAATATTCTTTTAAAGACAACATTTTGTGTATCCATAAAACACTCTTTTTGAGAACCGAGGGAGTATAAGTTTTTGGGAATTATAAGTTTATTAGCTAATAAACCCTTTTCATTCCACAAGATATGTTATGTTTAAATTTGTTTGTACCAGAATTGTGAAATCATAATACTTGAATGTTAGCAAATTTATTTATACTCCATATAATTTTGTTAGAATAGCTTATTCATGTAATTCACAATATCTTTTTATTTCATAATTTTTTAACTATTTATTTTTTGTCAAGTTCAGAACATATCTCATGCCTCTTTGTATTTATACTTTTTGAAACTTATAACTAACATTCCTCGATATTTAACCATTCTGCAAGTTTCAAACTAATTCCTAATGTAAATTTGAATTTGGTAAAACAATTTGTTTTGTTTTGTTTTGGTTATGGAATCTTTTGTTTTTTGAATAAAGGGAAATATAATATTTTTGCAAAAATGAACTTATCCATATGCTCTAAAACGGAGTGGGTATGTGAATGGTCATGTTTTGGTCGCATGCAGTTTGGGATGATTCCGAAGTAGCCAGTAAGCTAGGGCATTGCGCAGAGTCGCTACATTTATTTTTAGACATAGGTTATGGTGTTAGCATGTACTAGTACTTGAGCACAGAAATTTTTGGAGAATATGGAAACTGGAAAGTTTTGGAGTTTATTACAAAGTGTGTTACACGTCGATCCAATGTCCATTCTGATCTTTATTGGCTACATACTATTGAAAATCTCTACGGTAATTCATCAGATGACTATTACACTATTACATTTTACTCCCTCGACTCTCATACGACATAAGATATAAGATGGTTTAACGTTAAGAGGGATGGATATACTATAGACTCGACGATATATTTGAATTCTTTTCTTTCTTTTTTTCTTGTTACCGGGCATATTTAAATTTTAAAGAAAAGAAGATATGAAGTGAAATCTAAAATATTTTATTGTTGAAATTATGTATGCACGAATGTTTCTTATTTTAATTTTTACAATGGCATTTATGTTCAAAATGTAATTAAAAGAAAACGATATGATGGTGTATCTTCCGGTATCTCTACCTATGACCATATTATTTATAAGTTGTACTCCTTTTCTAATCTTTTTGGTCGTTGAAGCATAGACAGTTTTTTACAATCAACCAAAATCTAATTTTGATCTGTTAAAAATATCATAATTCACTCATATTAAAGTTATGAAATTTCACGAGGCCTCTAGTGGTTGCTTTTTTTTTTTTTTTTAAATTTGTGGAGTAGAAAAAGCAAAATGTAAGGAAAAAAAAAGGCTAAAGTCTGTAGAGTTTGCGGACGAACTTTTGGTTTATTTTTCATTGAAGTTGTTTGGAATGATGATAATAGAGAGAGGTACATATGTAGTAGATGTGGTAAGAGTGTAAATAGCTATAAATTGTGAAAGAGTCAGTCAGCGAGTCGTTTTAATTTGTTTCAGGAAAAAACTTCAGGTGTTGGCAAAGCCAAGCAACTGCCCACCCAACATTGCCATTTCATCTGCTGCTCCATCTCTCTTCAACACCAACCCAATTATAATAAAAAAAATAATTATATATATATATATATATATATATATATATATTCACACATAAATAAATTATTTTTAAAAAGAAAATAAAATAACAAACTCATGAGTCATGACAGGCAGCCACTTTCTCCTCGTCCGGTCAGTCTCCAACTTTTTTTCCTTCGACCCACCACTCATTCTTTTTGGGGTTCAAGTTCTAGCTCGTTGTTAAATAAAAACAAACGGAGTATTTATTTAACAATAACAAGACATGGAAAATAACATGAAAAATGTTTCAAAAATGTAAAACCTAAAAACTAAGCAATAGTATAAGTTAGGTAATTGATAACTACCCTGAACCACAATGCTTACAATGTTCAAAATCCTTCCTTTTACAGCATCTCTCTCTCTACTACTCTTATTAACATCTTTCCCTTCATTCTTCATCAGCCACTGCCATTACTTCCCACCACCCCAACTCAACATTTTCTTGAATAGCTATGTAGTAGTTATATATAAAGATCTATCGTTACAATATATATGCCTACACAAACCAAAAAACCAAGTATTTCAGTTTTGTACATTTGAGCAATTTGTGGGTATAAATTTTTTTTTTGGTGCAAACTAGTTATAATTTCCACTTTTGTAGATTTGAATTGATTGAATAGAAAAAAGGGGGGAAATGCAGCTTCATATATCACCAAGTTTGAGGCATGTGACTGTAATGTCAGGGAAAGGTGTAAGAGAGTTTATCAAAGTGAAGGTTGGCACCAGAAAGCTATCTTACCGAATGGTTTTCTATTCTCTTTTATTTCTCACATTTCTTCTTCGCTTCATCTTCGTTCTCACGGCTGTCAATAAAATTGATGGACAAACTACATGCACAAACACAGGTACGTTATTATTTGTACGTTTCGGATAATATAATGATTCAATTGTTTGACCAACGATTGGACTGATAATATTTAAAACCCAATAAGATCAAACATGTCATTCAAACTGTGGTAACTACCAATTAAGAGATTACTTGGCCGATTCCCATTTTCTTTATACATTAAAGAATGGTAACTAACGTTATTGTTCTTGAAATCTAAAAGGAACTTGTACGATCACATTAATTTTCCTTGTGATTATTCTAAATAGTACAAAATGCTAATATCCCGGTTAAAATCTTGAACTGAAAACTACCGCCTGTCTATCATCTTGGTAATGATCGTCATCAATCTTCTTTTCTTTCCAAATGACAGGTTGCTCGGGTAAAAGGTTAGGGGAAAGGATTTTGGGACAAAAACTTGAATCAAAGGTAAAGTACTCCTAATCCATGTTTCTGTTAATTATATATCTGAGGATTTAATACTGAGACGTTGTGGGAATTCCCTCCCTTTCTTTTGCTCATAAAGATCCCAGAAGTGATATACCAAGTTTTGGAAGAACCACGCGAAGAGTATGAAATAAAAGGAGAAGCTGAGATACCCCAGACTTTAGAAGAGTTTGTTGCAGAAATCAAGGAGACCAAAGCAGATGCCAAGACTTTTGCTGTCAGACTTAAAGCTATGGTATATGTTAATCAGATAACATAGAAATATATATTTTTCACATTGCATTGATAAACTATGATCAAGTAATTTGTCAACCTTTTTCAATATTTCAGGTCACCTTACTTGAACAGAGAACTAGAACAGCAAAAATTCAGGAATACCTGTATCGTCACGTAGCATCCAGCAGCATACCCAAACAGCTTCATTGCCTTGCTCTACGACTAGCCAATGAGCACGCCACCAATGCCAATGCTCGTCTCCAGCTCCCCTCGCCTGAACTTGTTCCTTCCCTGGTTGACAATTCATTCTTCCATTTTGTCCTTGCCTCAGACAACATCCTTGCTGCCTCTGTTGTCGCGTCTTCACTTGTTCGCAATTCCTTGTACCCTGAAAAGGTTGTTCTTCACATCATTACGGATAGAAAGACATACTCCCCAATGCAGGCATGGTTCTCACTGCATCCCTTGACACCTGCAATCATTGAGGTTAAGGGATTGCATCATTTTGATTGGTTGACAAAGGGAAAGGTCCCCGTGTTAGAAGCGATGGAGAAAGATCAACGAGTGAGATCACAGTTTAGAGGAGGATCATCTGCCATTTTAGCAAATAACACTGAAAAGCCTTATGTCATAGCATCAAAATTGCAAGCGCTTAGTCCCAAGTACAATTCACTAATGAACCACGTAAGAATATATCTACCAGAGGTAAGTCTTGATGCCAACTTTTTCTCCTTTGACTCTTTAGTGTTTGATACGTGTACACTCAAAGCTTGCATTTTCCTTGCAGTTGTTTCCGAGTCTCAACAAGGTTGTCTTCCTAGATGATGACATTGTGATTCAAACTGATCTTTCTCCTCTGTGGGACATTGACATGAATGGGAAAGTAAATGGTGCAGTAGAAACATGTAGGGGAGAAGACAAGTTTGTGATGTCAAAGCGGCTTAAGAGCTACTTAAATTTTTCTCACCCTCTGATATCACAAAATTTTGATGCCAATGAGTGTGCTTGGGCCTATGGAATGAACATCTTTGATCTAGAGGCTTGGAGGAAGACTAACATAAGCAAAACATACCATTACTGGCTTGAAGAGGTAACTTCAAGAGCGTATTAAACATTTTACCTTAACTCATATCAATGCATCGAAGATCATTCTGTTATGGACTTCCTTTCTTTCTCTTGCAGAACTTGAAATCGGACCTAAGTTTGTGGCAACTAGGAACGTTACCACCAGGTTTAATAGCTTTCCATGGCCACGTCAAAATTATTGAACCGTTCTGGCACATGCTAGGACTTGGTTACCAGGATAATACAAGCATTGCGGATGCTAAAAGTGCTGGTGTTATCCATTTTAATGGTCGAGCAAAGCCTTGGTTGGACATAGCATTTCCACAACTTCGGAAGCTCTGGACGAAGTATGTCAACTCCTCTGATAAGTTCATCAAAGGGTGTCATATCAGAACATCTTAAATCTTGCATTTAGAGAGGGACACGCTGACCAGAGGCTTCATATATATGGAATGAAGAAATGAGAGGAAAGAATTCTTCACAGGGTCTGGAGGTTCTCAATGCTTAATGAGTAGCAGAGACAGCACCAAGCCTCAAAATGTTTTGGACTCTTACTTGCTTAGAGTTCCGTGTTATTCAAATTTCATTTGATTCTTCATTTATTTAAAGAAATATTACAGTGTATTACAATTCAAAAGAAGGTGCCATCTTAAAATTTGAGGGTCGCTGGAAATTTAATACTAAGTTCACGAGCTTTTCCTTTTTCTCTTTTTTTTTGGAAGGGGGGAAAAAAGAACTTGAGCACTAAGACTAAGAATGACTACCGGATAAAGTATACTGCCTTAAAATTATTTCGAATCCTAATTAGAAAAAACAGCAATCAGAATTTAAGCATTAATATCAATAATACAGTAAGAAAGTGAATTTTTTTTAGCAAGTACATAAGCAGTTATAGCAAATTTAATTGAAGAAATTTAATTTAGGTAAAAATTATCGAGATCAGTTCTGAGACTTGACACTGGACCTAAATAATATATTCCTAAAACCCTTACCCCCATCCCGTGTCCCGTGCTAATGATTGACCAGGAATGTAAAGCAACTTTTGCCCAAAAACCCCACGAAAATGGTTTTTGAGACCAAGTTTTCTATGCTTTCATTTCTCATTTCCTTTCATGGCGATAGAATAGTCGATAGGCATTGAAAGAGTTCATCCGGGGCAAAAAATTTCTGCACCTCTAAAACTTCCTTTTTGTTCAAGAAGTTCATTCGCAACATCAACGATATCAAGTCACCCCAAAAGTAGGAGCAGTTGACAGTTGGTTATAGAGAACATCAAGCTGAATACCTTAACGACAAATTCATTTTCTCCCAACTCTTACTTATAAACCATATCCAGTTACATTAGCAGGGAACTAACACAACACACAACAGTGTCATCAAAACAAAAACTAAAGAAACATGTTAAGCACCGATGCCAAATTAGGCAACTGGCGGGCGGAGCACGTGATCCTGGGAGGTATCAACAGAGGAAGGAGGCATGAACTGCCACATGGCAACTCCAGGATAACTGATTACGGGTACATATTTGTTGCCAGCAGCAACTGGACCAGGAGCAGCGTATGGAACAGGGATGGCAGAAGGCGGAGGCAGATAGCTAGGTTGAGCATTCATAGTCTTTAACTCGTTCTCCAGCTTATCTTTCTCTGCCTTCAGCCTTTGCTTTTCCTCACGGAGCTCATTCTTTTCGGTCTATACAAGTTTGAACAGGAATATTAATTAGTCCATACCGAAATAAATTAACAAAATTTAGGAACATATTAGATGAAGAATGAAAGCCATCGCAGCAAAGAAATTTTTTTTTCTGTGATGCCAGGATGGGCAGGGATTACAGAAAAGAGCACAAGGATACAGCACATGGCTGGAAAGACCGTTATTAAGAATTTGTGTTTGGAAGCTAAGTTATTCACCTTAAGTTCTTTAATCTTGTCTTGGAGATTCGAATTTGAATCCTTCAACTTTTGGGATTCAGAACGTAATTGGGTTACCATTCGAACAGCATCAACCAGAATAGCTGCCTTGTCTACCTTGGGAGGTCTTCCAGGCTCGAGGATTGCTCCCAATTCCATGAATCTGTACAAAATCCAAACTCATTATGTTCATGCGTATGTGTACACAGGTGTGTGTGAGAGAGAGAAGAGAGAAGAGAGAGAGAACTTGTCATTTAGCCTGTCCCTCCGCAACTTTTCTCTGCAAGCTTTGGAACTTGACCCACTGCATGATTCGGATCTTACCCTGTAACACAGGAAATCAGATGCATGAAATTTCTGAACTTTTGAACACATGCACACGAAATGATGCATAACTAATCACACAGATACTGCTCGCTGCTTCTAGTTGGCATTTCTAAATGGCTGGAAGTTTCTTATCTAATATCTAAATAAAAAATATTTAAAGGTATATCTTACTCGAGTGACATCAGCAAACATGATTTACTGAAAACTAAGTAAAACTATATCTCCAGGGCATATGATAACTTGAACTATAAACTGAGTTATATAAAGGTAAGAAAATGCAACATGATCTTTCACTGAAATTTCTGCCTACAGTTCTGTGTGAATAGCATTGTAGATCCACAAAAAGACATGCAAACACACAGAAGTTAGAGAAACTCAGGTTTACCGCTTTTTTGAACCATCCTTATGACGATTTGAGTCCTCATATGTGCCATTGATTTCCACACTAGAAGATACGGATAGAAGTGACGAAGTAAGAATAGCACCTTAATAAAAGTTCATAATAAATATAAAGAAAAAATGAGAGAAAGGAGAGAAGAGGGGGGCACAGGGGAGGGGGATATTACATGAGAAAGTTGTATGATATAGCTCAAACAAAATTCCAGAAGTTATATTTTAAATCATAGGATTTTGCAACCTTTAAAATGCCAAAAATATATTTCTATGAGAAATTCGAACTTTTAGTACCCTATTCTCTTCTCATAATTAGAGTTTCATTCTCATTATTAGGCATAAATTTCGACTAGGTAGTAGAAAGAAATGAACAATGAATTGTCTCTTAGTACTAGCCAAGAACCAACAGGCAAAACACAAGCCGCATATGATAGCACAATACATTCGGATCAATTGAAACAATGTTATCAAGCTGAGATGAGAAGTGCTATTGCTAATGTGAACAGTCAACTTATTGCGAATAATCACACCTCCAAAGAAAATTATACTCCAAAGTAATCTTTTATAATAACTTAAAACTAAAAATGATAAACTCAGAATTCTCCACCATTTAGACCAATCTACTTTAGTAACAATTTCCTAAACTTTTTTATAAATAAACAAAAAAGAATCATTCTTGTATGTCTTTCAGTGAGCCTGAACTACTAAAAGATGTGACTTTTAATCCACCAGACAACAAACTAAAGAGATTCCCTTTCTTTGCGATTATTTACCATTTATCACATCTATATAGAGCTCAATAATCTACAAAAAATACACAGAAACTGACAATAGGGATAGTATCTATAGAACCCTTGACCCGTAAGAATTATTAGTGAATTACAAATTTAAGATAAGAACTAGCTTACTTTCGCCCAGCTCTAAGGAGCAAGAAGAAAATTAACAAAAGGGACACAAAACCCTAAATCTTTTCGGATGATCTAGAATATAGATTGAAATTACAAGATATGCATGGGTCTGATAACAAATTGAGATTGTGAAACCTCAGAACCTGACGTTGGTTGAATTATTCAAAGGTTGCATGGGCCAATTGAAGGCAGGAGCTGGAACAGAGAAATTGCCATCAGAGACGGGAATATCCTCGATCAACCCGTAATCGGAAAGCCAATTGGTGTTTTCCGGAGAGACCATTATTGGCTAATTGCCGGAAAGCCAAGAATTTTCCGGCAGAAAAAAAATCAAGTAAAGAGGGTTCCGATGTTCGTCGGAAGGAGAAAGAGAGGTTGTGTGAAGAGAGAGAGAGAGAGAGAGAGAGAGAGAGAGAGAGAGAGAGAAATAATTGGAGTGGAGAGAGTAAAGTTGCAAGTTTGCGATGTTGGAGATTCCCACCCGGACAGCTGGGCTCCATTTGACACTTAGGCCGTGAGCCTTGTGTTGAATTGCCCTTTTCTAACTTGATTGAAATTTCATTAGGTTGTTAGTTGGATTACTCGCACATTATTTCTTCCTAAAATAAAAATATTTTAATTTCAAATTAAGTGTTTCAACATGTGTGAATTTTTAGGTAGAGATTTATTATTTATCTTCATTGAAATTTAATGTTTTTAAAATTAAAAAATATATACAGTTAAATTTTGATAAAATGATAATTGATAAAATAATAATCTTAATTATATAATAATTTTTTTCGGTTTCAACTTGGGTCAATGGGTTAAAATAATAACCTCGCTAAATGCATGTAATAATAATAAAAAAAATTAAATCCTTAATGACCCAATAAAAATATAAAATAATAATTATTGAATTTTATTAATATATATTGTATAAACCAAATCTTTCAATCCATTTACAATACACTTATAATAATCGTTTCTTTTAAAAATATGCATGTATAGTTAATTATTTTTTCTTTCCACCTAAACCAAAATGAACTCCATCCATAACTTTTTGTAGAGTATACACAACTTCAAGAATATTTATATTAAAAAACTCTCTCTAAGATAATAAATATTAATTTATCGATAAATGAATAATTTATTATTATTTATTTATCGATAAATAAATAATATCTCTAAATAAATTTATTTTTTTCAATCTTAAGCATATTATTTTATCGAAATTTAAATGTATTACTAAATCAATTCAAAATATGCCCATTATTCTTCGAAGTACAAGTATACTCTTTTACGTGAGATAAATAAATTTAAAATAAGAATGTTGATATTCTTATTAAAAAAAGTATTTTTTTTATTACATAGTAGATTACTACTTAGAATTCACTCACATACACATCAACTCATTTACAGAATTTTTATCTGTAAAATTCAAAACCCATAATCTCATAATTTTTCACTTTTCAGATGAGGTAGTTGATGACAGGTGAATTCATTTACACTCACATCAACTAATTTGTTGGGGTTCAAAATTCAGAATTCTTAATTTTTTCGGATGAAGTAATCGATGACCAGTAAAACCCATGATCAGATAAAATATATATATATATATATATATAGAGAGAGAGAGAGAGAGAGAGAGAGATTATTATGAGCGCATATGTTGATATGTAAGTTTTAAACTGTCTTAGTTATAATTTAAACAAATAAATATATTATGAATACCATGTTACTTAAAAGTTCAGGTTTTCTCATATTTACTTGTCTCCTATTGCTTTCCTTCAATATCACAACGTGTGGATATGGAAGAGTCGAATAGATAGCATATATATTACGAAAAGGAAAAGGTAGCAGCAGAAAGATGATGTGGTCGATTGTAATTGGTCGACAATCAAAACGGGAAAAAACTCGGCTGGAGTAAAAGAGGAAATCAAAAAGGAATTGAAAATGAGTGGACTCAAAGTCCTACATATATACCCATCACTTTGTGGTCCTATTATAGATGAAATTAGCCCAATAGCTTCGCAAAATGGGTGGTTACACCATTACATACAAATATCTCCTTTAGTCCTTATCAAAAGCCGTGTCCAGATTGGGGTTGGGGTGATGGAACGAAAGAAAGAAATAAAAAAGTGGTTGTAAGCATGTCATGTTGTATACAAATTAATGTAATTAAATTTTATAAGAGATTGATAAATTCTGATAAATTCACAATTAAAATTTCAATAGTTAATAATTTGTTAAATATGTTTGTATATGCTTGCTTGTATTGTTGGTGTCGATAGTATTTTCCTAAATAAAATTTTTAAAAATTTAATAAAAAATAAGAGTGGATGGGGAGACGAGGAGGGATGCGACAGATGATTACAATAAATAAAAAAGAATATATCATTCATTTTCTTCACTCGTAGAATGAAATAGATTTTGTTTTCACTCGGTAAATGAAATTACATATAGAAAAAATTGTTCATTTCATCATCATTTTTCATATATACGAATTATAAAATTTTATAATCTTTTTTAACAATTACTTTTTTATCAAATGTACTCTCCCTCCATTCTATTTTCCTAATCCAAACACAAACTTAAAGGTTCGTCTAATTATTTATTATTTAAATATTAAGTATTTATTTTATCGCCTATGTTTTCTCGTAATTTATTATAGCGTTAGCTTTATGTGCTAAATTAAAGTGAAAAAGAGAAAAGGAGAACGATGTCCTCTCATGAACCAAAACCAGAAATACATTATTTTCTACTTCTAATTAAAAAAGGTTTGTTAAATATATACTGAAAATGAGTCTTAATAATAGTTTATTTCATAATAAATTAAATAAATGAAGTGCCCTAAAATTAACTTAAGATGTGTTTGAAAATCTATGTACTTCAAACACTTATAATGAAGTGAGTTCTGTGAAATTCTTTTTGCTCAACATAGAGAATGTTATACTAGTCAAACAATTATTCTTGATACTTGATTATCAAGTGAGGATATTGAAGATTTGCTCCCTTCTTTTCCAAGCGCTATGATTCATGGTGTCAGGCGTGTGGATCGGAGCTAAGGTTGTCAATGGGTTGAATTATAATCCAAATTTAATTTGATTATAACATTTGAATGAATCAAAATTTCATTTATTTTGATTCAATGTTTTGTGAGTCTGATTCAATAAACCAATATGATTCACGGTCCGACCCATTGATTCAATAAATCAAAAAATTTCACACAATTTTTTTCTCGTTTTAGAGCATAAAATTGATTGAACGTTGTTATACTTAAAATGGAAAAAGACCATACTAGAGTTCTCAATTTTTCTTTTCAATTTTGACAGGATGCAATGTATAACTCTGAAAATTCAAGCTCATATTATATAACAGAGGATTCTTTGAGTGTTTGTTAAGAACTTGTTTCTCGTTTTTTAGCTAAACCTTATTTTCATGATAAGTAGTACATTTTCATATGCCCGTTGCATATATATATGTATACTGTATGGTGGATATAGAGGTGGGAGAGTTATCAGAAAAGGCATACACAAGTTACAACCTAGCTCAACTCCCGATGGAAAATGAAGCAGTCGAATTTCAAGTTTTACCTTCTTTTTTTTTTTTTTTCTCAAATTTTTGGTGAAGGAAAAAACATGTATGATAAGCAAAAGAAGTACAGAGGACATGATAATGGTAATCTTATTGGTAAAAGTTTAGTATGTAAAAATGGGTTGATCGTGAATTTTAAATATTTAGAAGTAGTTATAATAAATAGAGTTAAAAATGCTATGATAAGTTAAATAAGAAATCTTATTTTTTTTCTCTCTAACAATAAACACTAATCCTTATTTATTACTCCATATAATTTTAAAAGTATTAAATTTTTATAAATTTTCGGAGAAATGGGTTAATTTAGATCATAATTGGATTCGTTGTGTGAAGTGAATCATAAATTAAATTGTGATTCATTATTAAATAAATCAGATCAATTACCCATTATCCAAACTAGTGAATCTTATTAAATCAGAGCATGATTCGCTTTAATTTGATTCGTAATCATGCTCTGATTTGACTCGTTGACAGGTTAGTTGGAGCCACTAGTTACAAACTTATTTTAGAGAGAAAAGAGCTAGATGTATGAAAGTTACACTTATAATTTTTATGTTGCGTTTGAATTCAGAAAATAAAATAAGAGAAGAAATTAATAAAAAATTAGAAAAAGTTTAGTAAAAAATAGTAGTGAAATGAGTAATGAAAATGAATGAGAGGAGAATTATAATAACAAAAAAAAAAAGAATGAATCATTTTTTCACATTCCACGTATGAGAAGAATAGTTCGTTTCATTATCATCTCTCATAAGAATTATATAATTTTATAATTTCATTTAAAAAATACATATTAATTATCCTCGTTTAATTTCTTCAATTTAAACGCAACATTATAGTATAAATTCGATCATCTATATTTAAATAAAAAGAAATGAAAGATATAAAAATTTATGGTTTTTAGGTGATACATAAAATTTTTATTATAACTAAGCATAACAAGCCCTTGCTTTCAATAACGTTGCAGACTACTTATATGAATAATCATGCATTAAATCATGTAGTGTCATATATTCTTCTACACGATTGATTTAAATAAAAAAAAAACATAAATATTATCCGATATATTATACAATAAATATGCTAAAATATTTGCTGTTGAGTATAGTTCATAAATTTTATACAATAAATATGATAGTCTATTTTAAGAAATTGGATGATATAAATTCATAAAAAGAAAAATGAGTATGATTGGCCACTACATTTTAAAAAATCACAGAACTGCATCCGATTGATTTATTCAACATATGTTTTTTTTTTCAAAGAGAGAAACATAAGAAGCCCACAATCAGATTAAACTATCGAAAAAGGCAAAAAAAAGGTAGTACGTAATTACAATAATTGTTTGAATGATTGTACATATATATTACAGAAGAAGAGCCGCAATCCTCTTCTTGATCTCAGCAGGATTAGCACCGATAATCTTATCCACTTGAGCTCCTCCTTTCATTAACAGAAACGTGGGCATGGCTTTAATCTCCATTTTTGAAGCAACCTCCTACTTAATCAATCAACCACTACTTCGCAAAAAAAAAAAACAAACTAATAATAATAATAAATGTTTGTGTTTGATAGATTACCTTGATCTCATCGACATCAAGCAACAGAAACCGAATATTTTTGAAGTTGAACGCCAGTTTTTCAAAATATGGGTTCATGGCTACTGAAGGGCAGCACCATGCTGCTGTGAAATGTGCAACAACCTACAATTGTCACGAGTACGTTTATGATACTCTGTGTTTTTTAACTTTTCCTTGAAAATTGTACTAATACTACTCAAATATTCAGCTCAATTTAAATAAGTCATTAATTGATTACATATTCCGTCTATTTCAGTTTAAATTATAAACTATGATAATGTAATTTATACAGTAAAATTTAAAATCCATAAAATTTAAGTTGAAACAAACAATGTTAAACTAACATAACATTCAGAATTGTATGATCATTAATTATCAAGAACATGCAGTAAATTGTGTACATAATTAAGAATATAGTAGTAGAAAGGAGGACTCACTGGGCAGGCTTGATTGTTGGCTTGAGTTATCACCAAATCCCATTTTTCCTTGGAGTCTACTTTGATTACTCTCGATTTCACAAGCTGTCCATGCACTTCCATATCTTTGTTTTGTTTTAATGTTTTAACATTTTATCCCGCTTTTTTCAGATTTTATAGAGATGGAGGGTGTTTATTATTGCACGATATAAGGTAGGACCATTTTGGATAGCTACTTACTCTCATATATCTCAATCTACGTGTTCTGGTTTATCTTATAATTCTATGCCAAAGATAATCGTGAGTTATTATCAAAAGTATCTTTTCCTCAAGCGAATTTATATTTTTGTTGTAACCGGTTGTCCCAAAATATCTTATACTTTTTTTGCCACATTTTACTTGACAAATTTTTTATTTTGGAATATCTCAAAATTTTGACAAAATAATTAATTAGAAAAATTATTATATTGTTAACTTAGTAAATTACCTTTTATTAAAAGGTAAGACTTTTAAAGTGAATTATCTATAAAGGGCATATTTGAAAACTAATTACATTCTATCTTTGTAATCATTGCAAAGATACTATTAATACAAGTGCAATTTTTTTTTTGTTAAATAAAAGGAGACGGAGGGAATAATAATCTCATAATGATATAAAATATAAAACCAAGGCACACATATCGACCAGACACATGTTATGTATATTCGACAGGAACTCTCGATCTAGACCAATTCAATGATTTGACATTAGCACATTATCCTTATCTTCCTATTGAGGACAACTAGTAACATCAATCAACACAACCTTTGCATAAGAAGGTCGTAGGAGAGTATATATATTGGTATCCCTATTAAGTTTTGATTTTTTCCTGAAAATTAGTATAAATGGTAAAATATATTTTTATTGTGTGTGAGTTATATCATTTCACTTATAGACTTATAGTAATTTTTGGTAATTAATAGGGATGTAACAATTTAATGATATAAAACCTTTAACAAACTTAGATAGTTTAAAAGAGAAGCAAGACAAAGACGCAAGTGAACTCATCATCGGTCATCTATACTTGAACAACTGAACATTATGAGAGAGAGATTTTTAAATTGTTAAACTCTACAGAACGTGTAAACTATTGAATATAAATTTGAACCAGACCAATATATTCAATGTTTGTTACAGAGCCTAGTATTCTATCTACTATATAAAGATTAGTTTTTGTTGGCCGGCCAGTTAAATGTCTGATTTTAAAATCAGACGCAGGCATACACTGTGTAACAGAGTTCTCAAACAAAATTCAGACAAATACTTGTTCCAGCAGAAGCATATCTGCTTAAAACCCAAAATATTTTGCCAATTGATGATATTCAACATTTTTTGACTTGGAATGTTTTTCCTATTATTTACTTAGAAAGTATAATGCGTAGTTAAGTACCTGCTCTGTGCAGCCCAATCTAAAAGAAATGAAACCTCTTTGCTACTTGGAACATCTACAACAAACTATAATGACCCCTTAATTAATTTTCTGAGATTCTCAACTACAGCAGATTTCTCTTTCTCCACACGCTTAATTAAGAGTGTCACTAGTAGTATCAATCTCCTTTCCAATGTAATCTTGTAGATTTGCACATAATTGTATCCCAAAGCATAATATATACATACATACATATATATATATATATATATATATATATATATATATATATATATATATGTGCCCTTCAATTCTGAGTAGCACTTGAACTCTCTCATTGAGCTCTTGCAAGCTCTTCTGGTAACGAACTTTGCAACCTCTCGGCAGCGTCTCTCGCGTAAAGATGTGTAGTTCCTTCTCAATTCCATGATAATTGAATTAAATTATTCTCCCTTTCCATTCATTAATATCTCTAAAACTAGTGCACATGTGTTAGCTTTCACAACAAACCCCATTGTAATGGCCGATAAAGAATAAGCAGTAATACTAGAAAAAATATATCATTGTAATATTACAAACTTCAATTATCATTATCAAGGATATGATACAAAATTGTAGCAAAACAAAAATCATATGACTCAAAATAACTACTACGTCTAAATTATAATATATGTATATGTATGTACAAATATATATATATATATATATATACTGTCATATACATTAAACTAGTTTATCGATATCGACCCGTACACAACATGTTTTTTTTTTGAATCGATTACATTTATTAACTCTATAATATGTATTATTTTTTAATATATAATAATGTTTGTTCTATTTAGTAATTTATATTCTTGTGTGTAATATAATTACTTTTATATTTATAAATTTAAAAGTTGATCGGTGTATTCTATTTTTTTTTAGATATAAGTAATTTAATACGTAATTATGTTATTTCATTATATTTTTGAATTTGTTTTTATATTTTCAAAATTTAAAGTTATTGTAATTTTCTAAAATAATTTACAAGATATCGCAATAAGTAGGGATGATAGATCTTGGTTGCATACAGGAGGGGGGGAATTGTGAGAGTAGCATGACGTAATGATTTATTTTTTTAGCATCTTGTTCGTTGATTTATTTTGAAGAAAGATTATATGGTCTCATTAATCATCATTACATTAAAGTTCTGTTTCAAATATAAAAAATATATGTCAAATATAATGGTTTTGTGGATGAGTCGTCCAATTTATTCTGTTTTGAAAGTTTATTTATGGATAACATTTTAGTACATTTAATCCAATATTTATATTGATTAGGCCTCTGTTGGTTGCCATTTAAAATTTCCATTACCTGTTTATGTCTTTATTTTAGATGAACTATATTTCTTCCACGAGGAGAGCGGGCTAGATTAATTAGGCTCAGGTTATACCGATATTGACACCGAAATCAAATTTCTTTACTGTACTTAATGTGCTTTTGGTTGTTTAAAGTGTTTAGTTTGATGGAATAAAATAGTTATGAGTAAAATAAATTTTACAAAAATGTATGAAAAGTTCATTTTTTATTTTATTTTTTTCCATAAAATTATGTGTATTTTTATTTTCATTCACAATTTCCCTCATAATTATATGTCACTTTTATCTACCAATTATATTTATATCATTATATTACATTTTATTACATCAAACCAAACATCTTATATTGTGTTTTTATATCATGTTCGATATTTTATTCAATCCGATGAAATACGGTTGCCTGCATTTTCACATCATAATATAGGAAGAGACAATACAATTTGCGTTCGGTGATGTAAATGAGAAAGAACATGTGCATTTGTACATTTGAATACATCTAATTCTTTTTTGTTTGCTTACAACAGATACATCTAATTTAAAGATAACTAACAAGAACACAAAATTCGTTACCAAAGAATATAATCTGAAGTAGATTGCTAGTCATCCTCAAAGAAAGTTAAAATTAAGTTTTTTTCAAATCATCATAATATTACAAACAATGGACTTAAAGGAAGTAAGAAATGCTACCACGCTTGCAGAGGAAAGGCATTTTACAAATGACGCCAATCTGCACGAGAAACTAAAAGTTGCGACATGATCAAGTACTACCCTTGCATTCAAACCATCTTGGTCACACATTCGAAAAGTATAAATATGGGGCGCAGCTCATTTAAATTGAAAAAAACAGAATAAATTTTATTCTCAGATGAATGAATAAATTTTATTTTTAAATGTTTTTTCCCTCGTAAGGTGAAGGAGTATTTTTTCAAAAAAATAAAATAGTGTACATTAAAGCTGTATCTGTGTATGGAATTCTGTACTTCCAATTTCAAAGTGGCGATTACTTTTTCGCAAGTTGTCATCAAACCGTTGAATGTGGTGGAAATCAAACGGTGGAAACTTGCGATCCGCGTCATTGCTATCTATTGGCCAACACTAAGGACCACCAGTATATAAACAATCGAACATAGAGAGGACACAATAGCCACAGATTTAAAACTTCAAAGAATTGGGTAGCCTCCATTTTCGTAATTTTCCATCCCTCCTTGAAAAATGGCCGGCAGAGGAAAGTCTCTCTCAGGTACCGCAGCAAAGAAATCCACATCCCGGAGCAGCAAGGCCGGTCTCCAGTTTCCGGTTGGCCGCATAGCCCGCTTTCTGAAAGCCGGCAAGTACGCGGAGCGTGTAGGAGCCGGCGCTCCCGTCTACCTCGCCGCCGTCCTTGAATACCTAGCCGCTGAGGTAAATTTTTCTTTGTTTTCTCTCTCATCCTCCTGTATAAGTGATTTGCTCATTGAGAATCAATCAATTAATCAATCGAATTTGGTGATGTCAGGTTTTGGAATTGGCTGGAAATGCAGCTAGAGACAACAAGAAGACGAGAGTGGTTCCAAGGCACATTCAGTTGGCAGTAAGAAATGACGAGGAGCTAAGCAAATTGCTTGGTGCTGTCACCATTGCAAACGGTGGTGTGATGCCCAACATTCATGCTCACTTACTCCCCAAAAAGTCTGGAGGCACCGCTTCTTCCAAAGTTGTTGATGATGAAAGTTAGAATTAGTTCCGGCGGTTATTTGTATTGATTGACAGAAACAGAGAAATATTGAGTTGTTTGTTAGTTCACTTCAGTAGATCGAAATTAGATGTAGTGATTCCTTTCGCTTGTGTAAATTTCTTTTGATTGTTTGACCTCTTTGTTTCTATTTCAGTGTTACGTTCGTCACAATCTAATGTAGATGGATCTTGCCCTTAGAATTTTGTTGATGAATGAGTATAAAGAGTTCATATTTCTCAATTAAATTTACCAATTTGGGGCTTTGGAATTAACTAGCATAAAGACAATTATTTCAAGGAAACATGGAATCTCCTTATTAAATAAGAGCAATTATGATAATATTCCTAAGCAATTTAATGTTATTATGAGTTGAAAAAAGTAGCTCACAACACAAAAATCGTGGTCTAATCTTCATCAGCAGATGGCTTGGATGAACCCGTCTTCTTTGGGAGCAGAAGGTTGTGGATATTGGGGATTACTCCTCCGTTGGCAATCGTAACATCACCCAGGAGCTTGCTCAATCCTTCATCATTCCGCACAGCCAATTGAATGTGTCGAGGCACAATTCGTGTTTTCTTGTTATCCCTTGCCGCATCTCCAGCCAATTCAAGCACCTGGATATACACGAACGCATCACTCAATATATTATTTCAGGAAACCATAATTTTTGGGGATTCTGGATTTTAACCAAATTTTAACAACGACAATAAGGAATTCGATCATACCTCGGCGGCTAGGTATTCCAGAACGGCAGCGAGGTAGACCGGTGCTCCGGCGCCCACACGTTCGGCGTACTTTCCGGCTTTGAGGAAACGTGCAAAACGACCGACGGGAAACTGAAGACCGGCCTTGCTACTCCGAGATGTGGCCTTCTTTCCTGCTCCAGATCCAAGGGTTTTGCCTCGTCCTGCTATTATCGTATGTGTAGCAAACAATTTGCTACGAGAAATTGAACAAATGCAAAGTTTCGAGAGGAATGACAATACAGTTATATCGATTGTCGTGAAGATGTTGGTGATTGGGTGTGTATAGTGTGCAAGTATTGAACATCAGCCAATGAGCAGCAAGGATATGGATCGATGAGTGTGACCGTAAGATCAAAAAGCATCTAACGGTTGGATTTAGTTGTTGGCCTATTTCAGCGCTTGTGAGTTGGATTATGCGATTACGGAAGCTCAGCACTACGTAGGTTGTTTCGGCACTTGTACCCCTCACGGCGTCGCATATTATAGAGTATGTGGTAGTCCTCAAGGTTTCGAACACACTTTAAAAGCCTATCAAGAGTTTGCTTGTCAAGACATATTTTTATTCCTTTACTTTTATTTTGATTACAATATGTTTATTCTTCTTATTCGAGAAAACACTAACCGCTATAGTATGATCTCAATCAGCAAAGATGTATCCTATAGTACAGAAATAAAATGTGAAAAAAGAGGATGATTAAGTAAATATTACTACTTTACATGAGTATAGTATTCTTGCACGAGTGAGATCTTTCCCTTAAAATGAGTAGGGAGAATTTCGTACATTACTATGTTGTCAAAATAATTTTTATATAGTATAATTTTTTTTCAACAATTCTAATTAAGTTTATGTTATTATATTATTATGTACAATGTTATTATTTATCTAATAAAATTACAAATTGATAGTAAAATAAGAATGTAAATAATAATATGGTAACATAAACTGCACCGAAAGAATTAAAAGTATCTCAAATTATATATATAAAAAATGTACCTACCGTAATTTTTCTGAAATAAGTAATATATGTCCCAGTCCTCCGGCAAAGGCCCAAGGCCCAGGGCCAGCTATCGTAGATAACTGGATCATGGGGGCAGAAAGCCAAAAGCCCAATTATTCAACCGCAAACACGTTGAGTTGTTAACGTTGTCCTCATCAAGGCTTAGGACCTACTCTACTTTCTTATGATTTCACAGTCACAAATTTTAGATTTGGATAAGGGAAATGGTTGGATAAAATTTGAAAGTTGGTCTCTAAATGTTGTGAAATTGTCTCTTCTTCACTATTCCAAAAGAGGAAATTGTAAGTCAACGAGAGTCATGGCAGCCAACAAAAAATTGAAACACCTTTCTTTATTTATTTCTAGCGCCTTTTTTTGTAAGGAGTATAGATATGATTGACTCAGTCCATCCCCTCATAAATATAAAATGTATTTTAACTTTAAATACTGTACCTTATTTATTCATTTATTTTCAAGTTCGATGATTGTACTACGAAATTGAAGTTAATGAATAATTTAGTTTCCCTGAACTCCCAAATGTTTTGGGATCAATTTATGACATTAAAAGTGAAAGAAATGATAAATTTTTACGAACAAACTATTATAAGAAAAACTTATAAAAGTGTTAAAAGACAAAATTTTTTTTTGATAGATTTATTCTTATTCTCATCTTTGATTAAATTTATTTCTACGACTAAATTCATAAATATTCTCAATCAAATTTATAGATATTTTCACAGACATAATACATTTTGTCGTTTTATTATTGTAATTTACTAAAGATTGTTTTTTTTTAAAATTAAAATTTTAAATTTATTTAAATAAAATAATACCAAACGTTAATAAAAATGAATATGTATTTAATCATATGCGATAAAAACATAGAAAGTTAATTCTCATTCATTTGTATATGTGTCATAACTTTCAAATTATATTTCAAACAAGAATATTCTATTTATGTATGCATCGGTTAAGAAGCATGTGATAGTCTTAAATTATGACACTAGACATTCAAAAATAACTGCGACCTGCGGTCACAATTCAATTCAGCGGTGTCTCTTTCTGATTATTTACTCTGTTCATCTCTGTAATTAATGCCATTTATTTCAACCACTGAACCCAGGTTTCTTTCTATATCAAACTGTTTCTTTCTCCTCATGCTCCCTAAGATTCTCACTTTCTTGTCTTATATACCCTTTTCTTTTTCTGCTTACATCTTGTCCTTCTACTTAGCTCCTTCCTCCTACGCTCCTACTGCATTCCAATCTTATACTAGTTCTTGCAAATATATGCTCTCATGAATTGTTGTCATTTTTCTTATAATTTTTCTTTTAAACTGCATTTGCAGCTATTTTTTCTAGTTTGATGGAGGTACAGAATGAAAATGGTGGTGGAGAGGGATTACGATTTTGAAGAAATTAGGAAATTTTACTTGGAGGGGTTTTGTCATTGCAACTTGTGGTGATTGAGAAATTGGGAAAAGATGCCAACAGTATGGTTTTCTTTGAGAAAATCTTTGCATTGCAAATCAGAGCCATCAGAAGTTCATATTCCAAAAACCAAGAAAAACTTGAGCAACATCTTGACAAAAAAATCAGGACGGTCAGGGTGTTCAAGGTCCATAGCAAATCTCAAAGATGTGATTCATGGGAGTAAGAGACACTTGGACAATCCTGTGAGTTGTAGCCCAAGATCTATTGGGAGTAGTGAATTCCTCAACCCCATTACCCACGAAGTGATTTTGAGTGATTCCAGGTGTGAGCTCAAAATCACTGGTTTCGGTGGCTTTCAAGAAGGCGGCGCCGCCTCTGCCGGTGGTGGTGATTCAACATATGTGGGCACTTTAAGGCCCGGGACACCTGGGCCTGGAGGGCATCCTACAATGCACTATTTTAACCCTTCATTCAGAACTGCAGCAAACACTCCTCCAAGAAAGACTGCTCTTTTGACAGAAAGGGAAGGGTCTGGAATTGGGGGTTCTGCTAATTTGAGAGGTGGGAATGGTATTCCTGCAAAACCTAGAGCATCTATTGATGTGCAGAACAATGAGTCTTCTTCAGTGACATGTCACAAATGTGGAGAGCAGTTTGGAAAGTGGGAAGCTCTTGAAGCACATCATCTCTCCAAGCATGCTGGTAATTACACCCCATTCTGTTCTTTTCCCCCAATATGAGTTTGGCTGCCCTAATTAACCAACTCAATAGGGTTTCTCTTCTGTTTGTGTTATTTCTGAATTTAAATTATGTGCAATATTCTTCTTTCCTCCTTAACCCCATCTATAGACTTGAAGGACTCAGCCTTAATATTATACATAAGCTAGAGAAATGAAAGGATCAATTTTTTAGTATCAGGATATATCTGAAAAGAGCATTTTCATCAAAGGAAATAAAAATTACAATTGCCTCATAACTTTTTGAATGTTGAATTGTGACCTATTACTTTAAGTCACATTTTGCTTATTTAGAGGCTTATATTATTTTACTTGATGCTTTGCTGGTTTATTCATGGCCAAATTCCATTGACTGTTGAATGCATACGTGCAACTAAAATGGTTTTGTTTGTCAAAGCTAAGAATTAGCTTTCCAGAGACTTACTACATGCTCCTGTCACAGTTACTGAACTTGTGGAGGGCGACTCATCTAGGAAAATTGTTGAGATAATCTGCCGGTCAAGCTGGTTAAAATCAGAAAACCATTGTGGTCGAATTGAGAAGGTTTTCAAAGTTCACAACATGCAAAAAACTCTGGCTCGATTCGAAGAATACAGGGAGATGGTGAAGATTAAGGCTAGCAAACTTCCCAAGAAACATCCTCGCTGCATTGCAGACGGTAATGAACTGTTAAGGTTTTATGGCACAACCGTGGCGTGCTCCCTTGGCATAAGTGGTTGCTCCAGTATTTGCATATCTGACAAGTGCTGCGTTTGTCGAATTATAAGAAATGGGTTCTGCACCAAAAAGGAACTCAAGGGTGGAATAGGCGTTTTCACAACTTCCACAAGTGGGAGAGCGTTTGAATCTATTGAAATCTGTAAAGATGAACCAACCTTGAGGAAAGTTTTAATGGTTTGCAGAGTTATAGCAGGAAGGGTGCATAGACCTCTAGAGAACATACAAGAAATGGCTGGCCAGACGGGGTTTGATTCATTGGCCGGAAAGGTTGGACTTTATTCTAACATCGAGGAACTTTATTTGCTCAATGCCAGAGCTCTTCTTCCCTGTTTTGTGGTAATATGTAAACCCTAACAGATTATTAGAAAAATGATGAATTTCATGTTCAAAAGGTATGTCAAATGCATTTTGCTTTTCCTTAAGGTCTTCCCAGATGTTCTTTTAAAACAACATTGACTATTCCAACTAGTTGAGGTAAATCAGGTGTTTTGCTCCTCTATGCTGTTTCCACTGTCTCCTGGTAACCATTTTTTTTTCAAAGTTTTACCCTGTTGCTAATTTTTTCTGTGAAATCCTAATTAAAACTGTCATGGGGCTACTAATGAATACATATAGTTCATATCTGTTGGCATAATTGGATTTGAAAGGGTCGTGTGGTCCTAGTTGAACCATGAAAGGTTCATTAAAACAGAGGTTAATCCAAAACTAGAGGACAACAAAGAAGAAGATTCATGTCCTCTGACCTCTACCTGACTATTTTTCGTGTATGGTCTTATTCTGGAGTATTTTTATCTTTTTGCTGTAAATGCTATTCTAATTTATTTTACGCAAGAGTCAGATTTGAATTTTCTGTTGGAGCTTGTTGATTTTCTTTTTGCAAGGACCGCCAATATTTATGATAAGGTTTGGGACCCTGTGTCTTTCTCTTCCGGATTTCAAAATTAGCAGCAAGTTCCACCGTTCCTTTTTAAGGCATGGGTTAATTACTTCTATTTTATTTTTTAAAATATTATTTAAAACTTTTTTAACTGTACCATCTCTCTGACATTTTAATGGCTCACCTGCGCATGCTATCTCATGAACTTCTCACCCTTCTTTGTCTTCGAAGTTCAGAAATTTGAATTAAAAAAGAAATTTATCAAGCTTCAAATTTTTGAATGGGCACATACGAACTCCTAAAATAATTGTCAAAGTGCAGTTGACCTATTTTATTTTTATTATGCATCGAAATGATTTTGAAATGACATGTCGTTGTCACTTCTTATTACCAGCTGTGACCTTTATCTAAGCTATAATAATTTCCCTTCAGAATTGCAATAAATAGATAGCCATTTTCCTGTCCATGGTTTTAAATGGGAAAAAAAATCTTCTAGACAAGGGTTTTAAACATTAGTTTAAGGGGTACAGTTTTCTTGCATTTTAAATTTGTGAGTATATATAATTTTGAAATTGAAGAAAAGAAAATTCAATTAAAGAAAATCAAACATGTTTATGTTACACTCGAGTTACAAGACAAGGGACACTCAACTCAATCCTAACTTCCTCGAGAAAAACTCAGGATGATTGCTATTCTTATATTTCCTATGAACTTAAAAAAATAAATATATTACAAGAAAACCAAAAACATAGAAGAGAGACAAAAAAAAACAAAAGGAAAACCTGTCATTCAAAAATCACACGAGTCTGCATTACTGTCCAAAGACTCATCTCGTCGGTGTTGAGCTGATGTACTCCTACGTTCTAACTGGTCCACATTAATGGAAACCTCGTCTGCTGTAGCAGACAATGAATGGTTATGGTGAATTCTGCCGCGCCTCATTTTGTGGACTCGCGAAAGTACTTGCACAATGTCTCGCATAGAAGGTCGTTTTCTAGGGACACGGTTGACACATCTGTATGCAAGAGCTGCCACATCATCAAGTTCTTGCACATCAAACTTCCCAGCAAGTCGGGGATCAACAATTTCCTCCCATCCAACTTTACCCTCGGTATTCATCGCCGCCTGTCCATTTTAGATGGAGTTAGATCAGATCAAATGATTTTATGTCAAAATGTGATGATTTACACACCCTAACATACATTATAAGTTAGACAATCATCACAAAACTGCTCAGTGAATGAAAAGTGTGCTGGATAGTACTTTTATGTGATGATTAATTTGTTACTGCTAATGCAACTTTTCAATCCATTGTTACAGGGCTTTGTGTGTGGCTCTGTTAAAACAATATTTAAACTCACACACACCACTACCATGGAGTCATCAAGGTTTGAACCACCAATCTGATATCCACACACTCACAGTAATACTATCGGCTACTATAATACTACCTTAATTCCAAAATGCACGACGTTTGATTTTTTTTCACGTAATTTTAGATGAAATTTAATACATGTTAAATATTTTATATAATTATAATTTTTATATCATATTAATCTTCATTTAAAATATTTTTTATTTTCAAAAAATCAAACGTCATATATTTTAAAATGGAGAGAGTATTATGTTTCTAATCATGCTATTAAACCCTTCTTCTCAACTAATGTGGCGGCAGCCATTTGGGAAATGCAATACAACAAAAGACCACGTACAAAAATGGAAAGCACAACCTTGAGAATTGTATCAACTGCAAAACAAGTTATTAGAGCAAAAGAATGCATAAAACCGTGAGAGAGAGAGAGCTTACAAGCTCTACATACTCCATGAGACCCTGTTGAGGATTTCTTCCTGCTATGAGTTCAAAAAGTAACACACCAAAGCTGTAAACATCACTTTTTTTAGTGAAGGCCCTGGTTGATATATATTCAGGATCAAGATATCCAAAAGTTCCCCGTATATCAGATACATGTGAGTTGATGATATCTTCCCTTGAAAGCCCAAAATCTGCTACCTGTGTAAAGCAGTAGCATCCTTATTCATCATTATAGTCCAGAAAATTTGCACATTACACGTAAGTCAAATAAATGAATTCTAGTAATATCCATATCGAGCAGAGATTTTCAGTCATTGTCGCAGTAGGAGTGCAAAATCTTTTACAGGTGAGAAGGAAACATACCCTTGCTCCCATGGACTGATCCAACAGAATATTGGAAGATTTGATGTCCCGGTGTATTACAGGAGGAACTGCCTTCAAGTATTTCAAAAGGAGGCAAAAATGAGACCAAGACACAGTTACACATATGAAGTTAAACACAACCAAACACTGAAAACTATTTGGTGGTGAAAGCTTGTAGAACTTACCCCATCATGAAGATATTCCACTCCCCTTGCTATGTCCAGAGCTATTTGAACTCTCATATCCCAGCACAATGGTTCGTGCTTCTCACCTAAAGCATCAAACTATTAAAACAGATACAAGAAGCATAACTGGACTAAAGAAAGTGAGAAAACATCTGTCTTCTCTTAATCTCCCATGTAAAAATCTGATAAGAGCAGCATGATTTCTCATCACTGAAACATGACACAATCTTCACCTATTTCTTGTAATTAACCAAGACTAGTATAACATTGGTTTTAACACCAGTTATCTGAAAGCAAACCTCTAAACTGAATCAAGCCAATACAATGATACGTAACTTGCATCCAAAAAAATGCAAGTGGATGCAAACATCTTGTCTGATCAGTTCAGGCTTAAAAAAGGATTACAACAAGACGAGCTTTTGATGAATTTATCTACTGACAAACTTCATCTTACCATATAAATGAGAAGCCAAACTTCCTTTACTCATGTAGACGTATATAAGCATATGTTGACCCTTTTCTGCACAATAGCCAACCAAATTAACAAGGTTCCTGTGATGCAGCCTTCCCAATAATGTAACCTAAGAAGGAAGATAGAAAGAATCAGAATTGACGATTAACAATTTTACCATTTCTCACACGTCACTTATGGTTAATCATATGTACACAAGAATGTTGCGAATAATGCTAAACATATGGAATCTCATATTAGTCAGGATGCAATCATTGAAATGCCAATTCCAAACACATTATACATTTACAATCTGCTCTAGTTTGTTTTCTAGTGTTTGGACTTGTGTTCTCAGAATTCAAAAGAAGTACCAAACAAATAATACCAAGACCAATCTGAGGAAGTAATGAGAAGCTAAATAGCAAAATAATCTGGATCTCTGACGAAAACATCTATATCTGAATGTTATAAATATTAGTAAATACGGGCTAGTGAAGCACAACCTCTGTCTGGAATTCTTTTTCCCCTTGCTTAGAATCTGTTGCAAGCACTTTAACAGCAACAATCTCGCCTGTTGACATTTGAGCCCTGTAAACAGGACCAAATGCACCTTGACCAATCAAAGCTGTAAAATTGCAGGTCGCTTTCTGTAGATCCCTGATTCAAGCATCAATATATTTAAGTAGCAAGTAATAGGAAGTAGTATTAAATTATCCACGAGGGCCAGGTAAGAATGAGAAGCTTTTTTACATGATGATAGAATTTGGTGAGAAATAACAAAAGAAAGATAAACTAATCATTCAAGAGTTTGAAATACTTGGTACTACTTGAAAGTCAAGGATAAAATGAGAGCCAAAAAGCAAAATAAAGAACATTACAATAATTAACATCCAGTCTTTGATGCAGGAAAAGAGGGCAAACATTAAAACCTTAAGTTGGTAAGACAATAAAGAACATACGAGCTCATTTCAAAATTATATGACCAAAATGAGTTTTTTATTTGTTCTAAAATAAATGACTAAATGAAATTTAAGATAAATGGAAACTTCATTAATAGAAAATAACTACTCGCTCAAACTCTATTCACGTGTAATCTATAAGAATCGGCAACTGTGAAAATAAAACTTTGGTTTATTTGCAAATATAGTTTGTAAGATACAAAAGATGCAAAGAAAAATTTATAACTATTGAGGTTTCAAAAAATAAAATTGAAAGCAAAAAATCATGAATGATCAATATTTAGTTAGGTGTGCCGGTTTCTGACTTAAAAGTGATAAAACCAACTTCATAATATTTACAATTATATCAAATTGATCATGTAATTTGGGGCGGAAGGAGTATGTCATATCATGAGTTTAGTTTCCAAATTAGTCAAGTCCAGACAGACTTCAAGCATCATTGTCATTCATGTCTGAGAAATGATGATTGTTCCGAGATGAATCTTCATACTATATATGTTCGGAAATACCATACGGAAAAACAAAACACTTTACAATTGTCATAATTGTAGAATTCAGTTTCTATAATTTGTTAAAATAAAGTCATGAGTGTAGTTTTTCTTCAAAAATCAACTTAATTTAACATCATTAATTAATTAAGGAGGAACACATATAGCACATGGGAGTATGTCCCTAAGTTGATATTTTATTATCATCAAATTATGGGGGAAATATGTAAATGGAAAGACTATTTAGTAGCATGGTGTTGGTCATTTAACATGTTTACCTCTACTTTCCAAATTAGATATACATTTGGATTTATGTCTAGTTCATTCGTCAAACCCAAAAATTAAATCAACCCAACAAATTCTGTACTACTTGCAACCCACTGACGAATAGATCCAAACTATTTTCAACCAAGAATATTCATCTCAGCTAGATGAAAACCAGTGATTTTATCAACAGAACTCATAAGCATACCTGTATGAGTACTCCATTATTCCAGAAGCTGAAATTACATTGGACTTCTTGACTCCTCCAAGCCAGAAGGACAAGCTACTCTGTTTAGATGTTTTTGGCGACTGTGTAGCATAAGATGAGTCTGATAATGTTGTACACGAATCAGCCCCATTTGATCGAATAGGGATGGTGGCAGCTCTCCTAGAACTGCTATTTCCTATCTGTGACCGTTTCCGATGGAACCTAAAGCAGAAGAGTGCAAATACAGCCAAAAACACTCCAATTACCACACCAATGGAAATCCCAATTATTAGACCAGATGACAAGGCTTTCATTTCCTCTTTGCGCTTCAATCTACTCGAGCATCCAATCCATTGCCCAACCTGTAAAATAGCCACACACACTAAAATGAACAGACGTACAAAAAAGATGCAATTCTGCCAACGGAAATATGTTCATCAAATATTCTATAAATATAAACAGTTACAGTAAAATAAAACTTACATGCGCGTTCCAAACCATTAAACAAGTCAGGCATTGGCACAAATTTGTAATAACACAAGAAGAAACCTCTTGGTTTTAAGCGAAAGTAAGTTCCAGAAATGAGAAAACATGTACGAGTCTAAAATTTCTGTTTGTAATCCAAATCAGTAAACCTCATCAGGCCATCGGAACACCGCCCCCACAACTTACCCCCCCACCCCACCCCAACCCCCCCGCCCCCGCCCCAGCCCCAGAGTGGTTGAAACCAGCACAACAGAGATATTGTGGTTTACGACATCGGATCAAACGCAGTGAAGATCAACCTTGTTCTAGTACAGTAAATGGAAGTAATGCACATAGATGAAGACTTAAACTGTGAAATATAACATTAAAAAAGGAAGAAAAGCAAATCTGAAAATGGAGATTGAGAAGGAAGAAGAAGTGGTACCTGCTTAGATGTGGTTTCTGTGAAGTACAAACATTGTCAATTAAACGTTAGAGAAGTCGGAGGAGAAGGAGAAGATGTCAATGATGAGTCGGAGAGTAAGGAATATTTCATCACCACTTCATTGTTTCCGTTTCCGTTCCCGTTCGTACTGCAAAAGCAAAGAATGAAGTGCAGGAAACCCCAACTGCTATCTTCCGTTCCGTTGAACAGTACAAAACTGTAGCAATGATTCTGAAGAATAAAAAGGAAAAGATGATAATGATATATGAGTCGAGAGAGGAAGTGGTTCCGGTACTTTATCGTATTTAGCGACCGATGCCGTTTCTCGCCGTTTGCACATTAAACCGCGCGTAGATTACTATGTACCGTATGTATATGTGTTTCAACTTCCCCAAAATACCCTCTCTCTCTCTCTCTCTCTCTCTCTCTCTCTCTCTCTCTCTCTCTCTAATACATCTTTTTATATATATATATACATATCTTTGTATATTTTATAAAGTGAGTTGTCCTCTTACGTACTGGCAGGCGTGCTTGTTAGCCAATGCAACTCCTCCTGACTAATATTTTCTCAATATTAAAATTTATCCAAATTTTAACGTAATTTAAATTTCATCCGGAAGATTTAACGTGTTTTGATAAATATCATAAGATCTATTAATTGTAATAGCATAACAATCATGTAACTGAAATTTTAAAAAAGGAAAAACATAACTTCGCCAATTAAACATAAATAAAGAGAGAATTGGGAGATCAAAAAACGAAAAAGAATGCTTTATTTTCAATCAGATTGCTATAACTTCTAGTAAAATTATTATAATGACCTTAAATGGGGCTTCATGTCCTTTTCACATTATGATTATGTCATTTTCAATTTCCATTGTGTTTTGACGAAAAATTTGGTTCGTTCATATTTATTTATTTATTCTTGAACTAACACTTTTGAAAATAAAATAATTCGGGGGAAGAATTTGCAAATGTTTGTAAGTTTGGGGCAGAATTTCATGTTTTGATTTATTCATATAACGTGCTTATTCGGTCTTTTCGTCTCCCATATATCCAAAAATAAATAAATAGAAAAATTTTGGAAAACAAAAATAACTTAACTAATCGCTATTTGAGTTAACTAGCCCAACCCACTAGGCCACTAAATGGATCATTTATGTTCGCTATAGGCATTTTAATTCTAAATGAATATCAAATTATAAATATTTTCTTTGTCGTTTACTCATGTCATTAAACTTGTCTCATGGGTTTGTCTTATTTTATTTTGTCGTCGTTGTAATATTTGTTCTCATTTTAATGAAAAATCAAATTTTTAGTGCATAAAAATGCTGGCTATATCATAGTAACTTGGGTTAGACGACAAATGGGCAACAATGAGGAGTACAACATTGTGATTGCATATTGTGTATGTAATGTACTATATAGTGATATTATGTACAACATATGATATCTTTATAAATTTACGATGCATATAAAAAATATGTGAATATTGTAGAAGTGATTGTTATATTAGGATGTGAACATATGTATAATATTGTACAGTTCACCAATATTTATCGAAATGCTCGTATGTACTGTATCTGTTCGCAAAAAAATTAAAATTTATAACATTACGATTTTACGAATATTGAAGTTACATAGTCCGTATTTAATTAAAATTTACTTCTATTAAACACCACTAGTCTTATAATATACGCATAACAAAATTCAGCTTAACTAGCATGTGAATCCTTCTTTCTATGCTTTGAGTTCAATCACTCAACTTTTGACTTGAACATATTTTAAAGGGAATTTTAAAAAATAATTAGAAAAAGAAATTGAATGGGTTATGTTTTAGGTTAGATATATCTGGTAACTGCATGCGACTTTACAACATACCCAAGAGGCCAGATGGGCAAGACTTTTCCTCAAATTGCTTTTGCCAAAACCTATAAGTTTTAGCAAACTTTTTTTATAAAATAGCACAAGTTTGTCGATATCGGAAGTTTATTGTTCAGAAAACTTACTCGAGGTAGTAATCAACCCTCAACCTAACATAACAAATTAAATTTCTTAAAAACAAAATAAAAAAGACAAGTGTACAATATTCAAATATTGAAAACGATCTCAAAGTCTCAACTAAATGCGACAGCAATTATGATTTAAAAAACTTGAATATCAAGACAGTTGTTTTTATAATATGAACCAGGTTACATTATATATAACTATATATTAGTATCGAAATTCATTTAACTAAGAAATTAAGAGAGAGAGAAAAAAAGGTACCAAAATCATACCTATCTCAACTGTTAATTTGACCACGAACTTAAATTCATTCCAATCTTTAGAAAGCAAAAAACTAAATCAAAACAACAAAAACAATTATTCACGTACTTCAGAATTATGTATTTTATTGTCCCTTTTTATTTCTTACAGGAATATCTACATATAAGTGAGGCAATTCTGAATTTTTTATTTTAAGATGATATATATGAGACATGAATATATATGACACTAAAACGAGTATGAGACGTAAGAGTTTTTTTCGACAAAAACATTAGAATTCCCGAATGAACCACTAAATAGTCCCCGTATGAGATTAAAATTACAAATGAAACTCTCCTTTACATTCATGGTGAAAGAGAAGAAGATAAAAATAAAAAAGAAAAAGTTTATGTGACTAGTGGAGCTCCTTTTCCGGGGAGCATAGCTAGTGATTATTCGGTTAAAATTGAACCGAAATGTTTAATTCTGGTAAACCGAAAGCAGAAATATGCATAATTACAATAACCGTATAAAAAATTGAATTTATTGAATAACCGAAAACCAAAATAACCAAAATATAATTTAGTTATTTTGGTTTTAATCGGATTTTCTTAAATATTTATAGAAATACTGAATTTCATCAAATATTTTTTACTTTTATTTTTTTAATTATAAGCGTAAGTACCCATATATAACCAATATATCCTTCCTACTTGTACATTTTATTTTAAATATTTTCCTTTAAATGATTCAAGGAGTATTTGTTGATAAAAGTTTAGATTGTTATATATTTTTATTTTATAAGAAAATAAAAGTTAAAATATTAATAGTTTTAAAGTGCTAAAATACTAAACGAATATAAAGAATGAACTAAAAATTATACTATAAGTATGTAGTTAATGATAATTTATTAACCTAAAGTGAAATGTTATTCATAATTTCTTATATTTCCATTAAATTTATAAATTTATTATCATTTAATGGACTAATAGTTTTATGCCATATAATATACTTCGTAAAAATATTTAAAGTTTGAAGAATCTTGTCATATTTTCTAAAATGTATAGTTAGACAATAAGAAATAAAGAATATGCATGTAAACAAAAAAATATTATGATATGTAATAATAAAATTTGGTTAATAGAATTGTACAATTTCAATAAATGTATAAAGAACGGAAAACCAAAATAAAATTCAGTTATTAATCAAAATAATCGAATAACCGAAATATTCAATTAAATTTCGGTTGATTCGATTTTTCAATTTTAACCAAATAGTGCTCAAACCCTAAGCATAGTAATGCTTTTTAATAAAAATTCTCTCTCTATTAAAATTGCAAAATTCTCAAAAATTGTCTTACCTTCTCAAAATTCATCTTAAATCTGCCTTGCTCCCCCGCTAAAAACATAAAAAGTAAATGGATTATTTCATTTGTTTGATCGAAAAAGAAGAAAAGAAAAAGTGAAGTGCAACAACTTGGGGGGCTAAAATGGTCAATTGGCATGAAATAGGATGTCAATACTGGAAATTCACAGAGAATAGGACGCACAATACATTAATACCGAGAAGTAGAATGTCTCGACGTTGATAGCGAGGCGACTTTGCGCCAATATAGTTGCCCGAAAATCGTTGTGGCCCTGATCACAATTTCTGGAGATCCCCAAATTTAAAATAAATAAATACGGAGTACTCCGAATAACGTTTCCTGATTTTACTAATCCATGCCTTTTCATCCTCCTTCCCGCGTGATTGGATTGGACCTCCTCTCTTGAGATTGTGCTACAACATTACAACTTCAAGATTATTATTACTTGAAAATAAATTCATATTTTCTAGCATTTCTCCCCAACGAATATTTTCAACTTTTCTTTCGCTGTACTATATCTATACCCCGTATATATATATATATATATATATATATATATATATATATATATATATAGACAAACATAAAAATGACAATAATGATGTTCACCAATATATCAATGATTTGGGAAACACTAGTATATATAGAGCAAATAAATATAAAAGGCATAATTTAAAAACTAGGCAAGTAGATGGCCCCAATCTCAATTTCCCAAAGGCCCCTACCTAATGAACGCAACGAGAGTGCGTATCTTACCACTTGCTCACATTTAAATGTTATACAAAGAGTTTTTATATTTGCACAATTACAAAAAAAAAAAAAAAAAAAAACAAACTTTTATAGTAAACTGTATGAATTTTGTCACTCATATATTATAAAATAATAATAAATTAAGTCAAAATATGTTAAATATAATTTATTTAAGTGACAATTAATTAGGAACCGGAGAAAGAGAGTAGTTTGGAAACTTACTTCCTAAACGAAATCATTTGAGAGTTTTAGTAATTTTCTTCGTGGCGTTTCATTGTCTGGTTCTATCCGAACTCCATTGCTATTTGACTATATAATATCGGGTACAAATTGTCGAGATTCACTTAAATAATTCAACTCCAAGCATATCTTGGAATTACTTGTAACCAATATCTGCACGTCGGATTATAATTACCAATATTTGTTCTTCATTTCTTTTGCGCAACTAATAATGCAACGTGTTGTACATTGTTGTGTTCTATTTATTTATTTATTCCATTGTGTTTTCTACTTATTTTAATTAACCAATTAGATGACAGATCTTTTCTACTTGATTTACGAAAGAAATATTTTAGATCCAAGTTTCTCCATCAAGTATCTCGAATATGGATTGATTGTATGCGCATACTCTCGCGTAATCGTTGAGAGGAAGCTACGGCTGTATATATATTAATGCTCTAATTGTATATATAAGCACGTCGCCGCATGTGCTTTTGTCCCCCCGTCGCTGCCTCGTTCT
Organism: Centella asiatica; assembly: GCA_014636745.2. Lineage (NCBI taxonomy): Eukaryota > Viridiplantae > Streptophyta > Magnoliopsida > Apiales > Apiaceae > Centella > Centella asiatica. Next base: position 1,005,404 of record CM025783.1, read on the forward strand.
ATCTACTGCTACGCCAAATACAAAACAATTATTTCAATTTTCAAAGAAAACGAAGCCCACAAAACATTTTGCGCTTGGGCTTTACACGGATTGTTGAGAATGTAACAATACTAGTTTTAACAAATTAAATTGTTCATATATACGTAATTGTATATGGTATAAATTTAAGCAAGTGATTTTTTAAAATTTGACAATATATTTTTCTTATGTTTTAAAGTTTCTGAAATTTTAAATTTTTTGATATTTTTTAATATCTTAAATTTGATGTATAGATCAATGTGTTTGTAGTGGAATACGAATTAAAGAGAAATGATGTTGATCATGTTCCAAAAGAGTTTACGAATATAGTGCCCCATATCGACTCAGATGAGTTCTTGCTACTAGCTGAAGAGAGAGAGAGAGAAAGAGAGAGTAACTTGTTTCCCTTTTGTTGAGTTTTAAATGATTGTTTTTTTGCTTAAGATTAAATTGAATTCTTTCTTAAGTGCGTCGTATATCAAAGGAAAGGAGTAGATATTCAAAAAAAAGAAAAACTAAGCTGACACGATATAATGGTAGTTGATTCGTATTATGTAAGCCGGCCCATTTCACAAAATACTTGTTATCGTACGAACAATAGAAAATTACTATTGTTATCCTTGTTTGAAAAATATTATCATGTAATTGAGTATATTTGAACTTTTCCTGTACAGTTTATGTTATCGTATTACTATATTACCTTATGTTATTATTCACGTTGTAATTTTGTAAAATAGATAATAATATTGCACATAATAACATGATAACATAAATTTAATGAGATGAATTAGAAAATAGTTATATTGCACGAGAATATTTTTCATCATATAGTATCAATCGAGAAGAAGCCCTAAAAACAAAAATAAAAATAGACAAAAGTTGCGAGTTTCATAGCCGTATGTCACAACTCATAATTACCACGTGTGGTTTTGTGTGTATAAATATAAATAAGAAAGATGAGATAATGGGATAAGATTGATGAGAAATTCAGAATTACTTTATATTAAATGATGTAATACCATAATATGTGCCAAGTTTTTAACTCATTTAAGTGGATCGCGGTATCACATTTCAATGCGTTGCAATATTGTGAATCTACATCTCTCTCACGTACACATGTAGTAATTAAAGAACTATTCACAGTATTACAACATATTGAGATGTGATACCGCGATCCACTGGGATGAGTTAGCAACTTAGCATGTATTATTTTAGTATTACATACGTTTAATCTAAAGTCTAAAAAGTAATGAAAATTTTCTTCTCTCTTTTGGTTCCTGACCCTCGCACCAAGTAACGGAAGTTTATATGTCACTTTCTAAAAGTCTATATACTCCCTAGTAAAAAATGAAACGCCCTGGCGTTCAGGTTAAATGCTCCCGATCCTCCGTATCACATGAAATCTTATGCTCACTAGTGGTTTTTGTTTCCCCCAACGGAGTTATGGTCACAATAAGCTCGTGAATTTCTTCTATAGGCAAAAGTTGCCCACTCTTTCGGATGACTTATTAGTCAATTACCCTTTAAAAAACAAAACTTCAAATATTACTTGGCCTCTTTTTTTTTTTTTTTTAAAAAACACTCGGAATAATATTAATTAATTTTATTTTCTGTTGATGTTATATAAATGTGGTAGGTAGGCTCTATTTCTGTTACAAATATTGTGTTCGAAACTTCGAACAGACACTCGGAATAATATATACTTTAATAACTTGCTCAAAAAATTATCATATCCAAATATTGAATGTATGTATTATGTTCCCAACCAAACATTTGTAACGAGTAACAACCCTATTATTGTGTGCACTGCTGGGAATGTGGTATGGGGCGGGTCAAAGGCTTGTGCAGTTAAGACCCACAGATATTTGCTCGACCTTATCTTTTGGGTCGGCCAGGCCCCACAGTTGAACTAGTGGGCCAGATAGTGATCGATGTGGACCCATCAAATCGGGCCGAGCCTATAACAACAACGGCCACGTGTTGGTTATATTATAAAGGAGCGACCGAGTAGTGAGAACACGTAGTTTGAATGACACATCCTTTAATCTTGATTGACGTTTTGTTCTTGTTTTGGCACGATTTAATTAAATTCATAATTTAAGGATATTTGCTTTGCCGACCTGGGAAAAAGCACATGATACTCAAAATTGAATATATAAATGCCCAACCATCTACTAAAATGGATGGGTAATATTAATTACAAACGGATATTCATAAATTAATCGTATTGAATATAAAAAAGTAAAAAAGCACGTGAATTCTGGAGTTCTTTGTAATCTTCGGATTGAATTGATTAATTTATTCAAAATGGTGAATTGAAAGGGGCACCAGTTTTGTCCATTTCACAACATGTTTCTAAGCATTTTTAGTACTTTTTGTTTGTTCTGTTTTATCTTGTTTGAGTCAATTTGAAACGAGAGTTTGCATTTCTGGTCTTTGCGCATGTTTCTTTGTTTTTTTCTCTTATTGTATTCGTTACAATAATATTATTCCGTTTCAAATATATATATACATATCAAAAAGTTATCAAATATTTTACAACAATCTATGATTAAAATTTAATTAATTTCGATTGTAATATATGAGTAATTAAGATTATAAAATAATTTAAGAATCCAACAAAATAAACTCTTTATTATATGAAAAAAACTAATTCACATCACAATTTAATTTTTAATATTTCACAATCTAGCACAAGCAAATTAAAATATAACTCTTTAAATAAAATGAAAACTTCGTAAATGATTAATATTTAATCAATTATATCAGGTCTTAAGTTGTTATTATAATACTTCATAATATATATGATATTTTTATTAAATTAATTGTGTAATTTGGAATAGAGGAAGTATAGGCTAGCAATATATTGAAAGCGTGAAGGCTGAAAGAATTGTTGTAATTATATATTGTATTGAACTAAAAACTTACTTTCTGTGATTCTTTTGTTAACGAAGTTTTAGCTTAATGGTTAAGACTGATGTATTGTAATCAAGAGATTACATGTTTAATTTTTATTGGCATTACTAGATAAAACTTTATTCATAGTGAGATTTTTACTCTTTCATCCTCGTTATTAAAGTGAGGTTTCTTCTCCTTTGTAGAGTATTTATTTCCTTTTAATGTGGAATTAGTTCATATTATATAATTCATAATGTATTATTGTAATTCTCTTTAATGTGCAATTAATTCATCTTAAATGATTTATAATGTGTGATTATAATCCATTTATAATGAAATTCAAAAAAAAAATAAAATAAAATGATTCGGTTGATCAATTCATGCATGCCCTTATCTTAATTTCATAAACACGTAATTACGTGAAGGCGAGATTCCTTTTAGTAGTCCACAACGCCGAAAAGGGATAAACAAAAAAGAGCAACCTATTCCTTTCAAGAACTTTTAACTTTTTTTTTTCTCCATTCATGTATTACATAATAGAATTGATGATATTAACAAATTTTATTCTTAAAAAGAAAAAAAAATCTATTATCTAATCAATACTATATATCTTGAACATAAACAAAATCCGTTTCTGAAACCCTATAAAGAATAATTTCAAATACTACAGTATGTTTTTATTTTTTAAATGAAAAATTAGTTAGAATATACTGTAATTTTGTGTCCTTCGCCAATTTAAGTTTGTCAACAACGTTTCCAGAAGCATATATACTGAGTTTAATATATCTAAGATCAAATTATTACTTTATTAGCGAGAGTATTGATGTTCAAATTATTCTGTATGAACATTGATGATGCCAAAATGCAAAAAGGCCAAAACGGGAATCTGGACGTCCCACATAAAAAAGCCTCCACATGGATTTTATATTAATCGTTTAGTTCGTAAGAATAAAGAATCATACGAGTAGGAAAGAAAATTAATGCATTTATGACTTGGTAAACCACTAATTAACGGCTAATCCTAGTCCCTCGTTTCTCAACTTCAATTTTCTGATAATTATTGGTGCTCAATTTACATTATCCACTTTATTCTTATTAATTAGTTAGGATTTAAATAAAACTATTATCATCTAAATTATTGTTATACTCTTGTAGTTTACAACAAATTTTTTTAATTATAATATAATTTTCATTTAAAATTTTTATAGTTTAATAAATTTTAAAATTTAGTATATTGTTATTTGATTAGAAGAGTCAAAATGTATAAGAGATTTTTGTTTGTATAAAATTTCTCATTATAGTCTATAAGGATATTAAATTACAAATATACTCTTATTTTAAATAAACTTAAAATGTGAACATCTGCAAAATATCTCACATCTTAATTTGTTACATTAATAATTTAATATCTTGAAACTGCTATTGCTAATGTTAATCTTAGAATTTTATGATCGGATCAATGTTCGATACACACAACAAAAGATGAAAAGAGCCCACAACAAGGGGGATACCGACGGCTAAGTCGTACCGCGTGCCACGTCAGTAAAGAGCAGTCAAACGTTGACGAGAATGTAATCACACGTGGCAACTACAATCATCAATCTATATTTGACCATCTGATAATAACGTCACTCGTCAATGGTCTCAAATTCAACTTCAACTATTGATTAATTAGATATCGTGTTCAACCCCAGACATCACATTCTCGTCAAGTGCCCGTCATAGGTTTATTGTTATAAAAAAGATGATTAGAGTCATTACTCTAGAATTTATCCTCTTTTAACATTTTAAAATGGATCAAGTTGTTTTAAGTAGTGTTTTATCAATCATCTTAAACTTAATAACATAGTTGTCAGAATTAGACCCGACATCGAATCGATTAAAGTATTAATTTAATGGTTTAATAGTTCGATTAAGTCAGTTATTGAATCATTTGAGTCAAATTATTATTATTATATATAAATAATTTTATATGCTTAAATTGTAGTTTAATATACTAATATTAAATTAATACTACACATTAAATACATAAATCAACATATTAACTAATTACTATAATAATTATAAGCTGTTAGAAAATAAAATAGTGCAAACTGTGCAATACCTAACGAGGTAAAAAAATAATTTTAATTATTATTATTAACTTATTTCAAAAAAAATGTTTTAAATGTTAAAATTTCTTTTTGAATGAATTTATAGTTGTGTTAATAAGTGAAATACATGTTTAATTTTGATACATACTCAAAAATATGAATTAAAACTAAAAAAAAAAATCATTTTTGTCAACTAGAAAGTTGATCTGGTTTTTAAAAAAACCACTTAATTCACTAATTTTTGAAAAAATCATTTGATTCTTGTGTTTCACTTCAATATTTTTGCGTATTCGGTATTTTTGTAAACCGAATCAATTTAAACGTTAATTCTTAATCCAACCAGTTCAACCAACAAGCCGACCCGACTCTAATAACTATGCTTAACACTCTTCGTCTCGATCCAAAATGTGTGTTGCATTAGATTTTAAGAGATTATAAGAATTAACGTTTTAAAATGCGGTGGTTAAATGCATAAAATTATTTTAGGCATTCAATTATGTGGATTGACAAATTAATTTAAATAAAATATTTTTTTAAAATTTAAAAAATAATTTTAACATGATTTTTATAAATCCTACATTTTATTGTTTATCTCATGTTGTAAGTAACAATAAAAAGTGAAAATAAATCTAAATATGTTTGCAATAATTATTTTTAAAACATTGTAGATATTTTTATATGTATATTATCAACTCAATTATTAAATTTGTTTATTTTTTCTTAAAACATCATATAATCCTTAAAAACCTTTAATGTTATCATTTGGTATGTAAATGTGTTACTAAATTTATTAGTTTTGTAAAATACGAAATAATAATAATAATTTGAACCGCCTAAAATGACTGCATAATATTTATTTAGTCATCCGCATAATCGTCGTTTATAAGGGTAATGCGCTAGGCCCTTACTTGACCGCCGAGTTTCACATAACGCATTTTATAACATTGATAAGGATAGGATTAGGTTGAATAATTTTTTTTTAATAAATTTATAAATTTTGGCATATTAAGTTGTTAAACTTTTAAATATATTATATATTTTAAAATTATTTTAATTATATATAATTTTTAGGTACATTAAAATTCGTAACGGTGTGATTAATACAAAGTACTAAATTAAACTAAAAATGTGTTGTTAATTGTAGAAGGAAGAGAGAGTATGACATTGTTTGTTTCATTAAGTGTTTGAATCTAAATAAATTTATTTGATTTGAATTTATTGAATAAGTTAAGTATTTATGTTTGAATTTAAATATAAATATAATTATTTATTTAATATTTTGTCTTAAATATCTGAATTAATTTATTTTATTATTTTATCATGTTTTAATTTTTTATTTATTGAATTCAGATAAAATTAAGTTTATTAAAAAATAAATAATAAATTAAACAAATAATATAAAAAATATTACATTTAAATACACTCATATTCTTAATATATTAAAATAAAATAATAACTAAACAAACACAATCTAAACGAATACGAAAACTTCTGTGCGCTTTTGTGGAGCGGATGTAACACCGACGAATATATTGCTTATTCTTATCTTAGTCTCTTTTTTCTTACATCACACATTTAAGATTTTTATTTATGTATCACTGTAGTTCAGTACACACGTAGGTGTCACGCTGTGGAGATTGTGGTGGGGAGCACCGTCACACACACTGTTCGGCGCGTAGAGAGAGAATTGCCGGGAAGGGAAGAGGGTGGTGTAAATGACAAAGAAAGAATCGTTTGTGCTTATTATATATGTCCGGTCTTTTTATACGTAATTTTAGAAAAGAATAAATTTATCAAAAAATATATTAATTTTATATTTAATTAATTAAGAAAATTATAAGAATTTAATATTATTTTTTAAAATTTATTAAAAATAATAAAAGATAAATAAATTATTATTAAATAAAAAAATATCAAATTAAATTAAAATTCACAAATAATATATAAATAAGAATATATTTTTGTCCCTAAAAACATAACATGTACATACGGAAGAAGAGAGTATATAATTGTGGTTGTTATTCCTCCATCCAAGCGTGTTGTGTGGTCGGTGAGATGTAACCGTTACATTAACAACGTCACCTCTTCCGTCAAACTCCTGAACAGTTTATTGATATGCGACTGTTAAATGTTTAACAGTTCCGTACCAGACAGCCGTCAACCCACCTTCCACCCATTATCCCTCCTCGGCTTCACCACCCTCTCTATAAGTATCTCTTCCTCATTAATCCCTTCAGTTTTCCAAACTCTGCAACCGCATACTTTCATAAATACTATAACATCTCTCTCCATCTCTCTTAATTTTCAATCAAAGTCTTATCTTTTGCGGCTACTCACTCACTATTACAGGTACCACCTTACCAATTTTTATTTATTTTGTGGATCAAATTTAAATGTTCAATTGTTTATATTTGGATTATTATATTTTTTATAGCTTTTACTGGAAAAGTAACTAATGTTTTCCTGCAATTCTCGGGGTTGAAATTCAACTCTTTATCTGAAGAAAAAGTGAATCGACCCTTTTGGAATTTGTGGGTATGTTGACATGTTGTGATTCTTTGGATTTCAACTCTTAATATTGAAGAAAACAGCGAATCGAACCCTTTTGGAAATTGTGGATTATGGTTCTGCTTTTCTCTATCTATCTATCGTTTACTTTGTTATAATAATAATAATCTGAAATCTTGAAATAAGTTAGTCAAAGAGTTGAAATTTCAGGCTGGATTTGAATTGAAGCTTTTGTTTTCTTCTGTCTCGGTCCATTACTACTTATTATATTTGACATTAATAACTTCTCTATGCAAAAAAGACCCATAGCTGCTCTAGGAGCTCGATCCTAATTTAGGTGAAGCTCAAAATTCCCCATTAACATTTTTCTGCATACTTTTAGTTGAGCTTGCTTTCTCTTTAATTCTAACTTGCTTCTTACTCTGAGCTTCTAGGTTGTTCCTACTCTTTATATTCTTCATTCTTTCTAGTTATATATTCTACTACTTTGATATAGCAATCAGTTAAATAAAAACTTTAAAAATTAGACTACTGGTCTTTTACAGCTTGTTTTGCAATTTCATAAAAGGATCTCTTTTTAATAAGATAAATGAAATTTGTGTTTTCTGTACTGGCCTACTTTTATTATTCTCTTCAATGTGCCATTAGTTCTTTCATATGATACTGAGTTCTTTATTCCCTTTCCCTGGAGTGTTTGTGTGTAAATCACGAATAGTCATGATAAATTTCTTGGTGTCAAGTTTCCATGTTGATGAAGCAATATATTATTAGTCGTACAGTTATTCTTTGTGGGAAGCGGCTTTTTGTGTTCCACTTTGTCTTTGTGACCTGTAGATCTCAATTCATAAGTATATTTTAAATGAAGGCCACCTCATTATTTGTTTATACCTAATGATTTCAGGTTGATACTAAGACCTAGTGAAGCATCGGGTCAATCCTTTTATCGGCACTTGGTGAGAACTAACATCGCGTAGCATAGCTGATGCTAGAGGTATAGCATGGACTCACACCAGTTTTTGGGATATAGAGTGAATGATTCAGACCTATCCTACCCCGCTCATCCTTCTGCTTCTTCAGTGCCTACTAGGCTGTTCGGCTCCTTGAAATTCGATACACGAAGTTCGCCTAACTCACCTTTCTCAAGCAATTTTGATTGCGATACACTTACGACCTTTAGTGACAGTCAGGAGCAGTATAGCTCCACAGAGATTTTCTCAGGTTCAGGAGCTAGCCCTTCCTGCAATTCTTCACTTGAAAATAGCAATTCTTTTCACAGCTATCAAGACAGCCCCGTGTTTCTGCCTGGTGGCGTTTCCTATTCACAGCACACAAACAGTGGTCATAATATACACCATGCCTTGCAGAAACTAGAGACCGTTCTAATGGCGCCTGATGAAGCAGAAGTGACCATGCCAACTCCATCTTTAGGAGGTAATAAATGGCCTCAAACATCTGGTCAGAGGTCTAGAGCTTGGAACCAGGAATCCACGGGGGCTCACTTGATTCAACCTCAGCCTTCCTATGTTTCCAGTTATGGACAACGGGGATATGGGATCCACACCGAGAAGCGTCATAAATCAATGGAAGATGTCTCTTTCCAGGGTCACCCATCAGGCAATCTGAAGCAGCTGCTCATCGCATGTGCTAGAGCTCTATCTGAAAATAGAGTAGATGATTTTGAACAATTAATTGAAACTGCTAGGGGGGCTGTTTCCATTACTGGAGAGCCAATACAGCGTCTTGGTGCTTACATGATAGAAGGGCTGGTTGCTAGGAAAGAGGCATCAGGCCATAATATTTACCGAGCCCTTAAGTGTAGGGAGCCAGAAGGAAAAGATTTGCTTTCCTACATGCATATCCTCTATGAAATCTGCCCTTACTTAAAGTTTGGTTACATGGCGGCAAATGGTGCCATAGCTGAAGCTTGCAGAAACGAGGACCGCATCCACATAGTTGACTTTCAAGTAGCTCAAGGGACACAATGGATGACTCTCCTACAAGCACTTGCAGCAAGACCCAGAGGTGCTCCTTATGTACGGATTACTGGGATTGATGATCCCGTATCTAAATATGCCAGAGGAGATGGTTTGGAGGCAGTAGGTAAACGATTGCAAGCACTTTCTGAGAAGTTCAATATCCCGGTTCAGTTCCACGCGATGCCAGTTTTTGCCCCCGATGTCACAAAGGAAATGCTTGACATAAGACCAGGTGAAGCTCTGGTTGTGAATTTCCCTTTGCAGCTTCACCACACTCCAGATGAGAGTGTAGATGTGAACAACCCAAGGGATGGACTTCTGAGGACCGTGAAGTCACTTTCTCCTAAGATAATTACGCTGGTGGAGCAAGAATCAAACACAAACACGGCCCCCTTTTTGCCTAGGTTTGTAGAAACTCTTGAATTCTACACAGCTATGTTTGAATCCATTGATGTCAGTCTGCCCAGGGACAGTAAAGAGCGTATAAATGTGGAGCAGCACTGTCTTGCTAGAGATATTGTGAACATAATAGCTTGTGAGGGAAAAGAGAGAGTGGAACGCCATGAGCTTTTAGGCAAGTGGAAATCTAGGTTGACGATGGCAGGTTTTCGGCAGTTCCCATTGAGCTCTTATGTGAACTCTGTAATAAGGGGTTTGCTGAAGTGTTACTCGGAACATTATAAGTTGGAGGAGATTGATGGAGCTATGCTGTTGGGGTGGAAAGACAGGAATCTGATTTCTGCCTCTGCTTGGCACTGAGAATCAGATAGGAAGAATGCAACATACTGAAGGTAACAGTGACAAGAACAATTTCTAGTTTATAGCTTATGTTTAAATATGAAAGATAGTGGCATCGGTTAGTTCTTTTATGTAATGCACAATTTATATGAAATATATCCAATCTTTAAAAGATACGAGCAAAGCAAGGCCATACCACCAATTCTTTTATAGAGAGCATTTTTTGAATTTGAGTAGTATGTATGTTGTGCCCTTTTCGACTTTCTTGTATACTCTTCTGTTGCGACCTCTTTTAGTATTAGCAGTTAGTACGAATTTGATATACATACTTCACCTTTGAATTATGGTGAGCTTTATGATGTTGTGAATATGACACTTCCTGCTAGTTTCAATGAAATTATTTTCGCGGAATGATGAAAGCCAACAATGTGAACTGTGAGCCTAATTTTCTTATGATCAATACAAATAAAGACGTCTGAACATGAATGTACTTATTATTATACAGCTTATCAAACCTCTAGCTAAAGACCCAGTCATTGGACTTGGTTAACAAGTCCTACCTTTTCTCCATCATCGATCCACGATATCTTTAACATAAGTTCATTCAAATTATCAACATTAAAGATTCCGAATACCAATTTAGAGTCCCTAATTCCAGAGAGCTGTCCGTTTGTTATATACTTCTCATCAGTTTTCTTCAAATTTGTAATAACCTAGAACAACGCTATGAAGCCTATAATGCTAGAAAGTTACGACTAAATTTGCGAGAATGTGATTACTTTACTGTACAGCACCCAGATATGTTCAGTATGATGTTATTTAACTCGTTTTTGGCAGTTTTGTCATATATGCAAGTGCACTCAAGTTTTTCGCAAGGTTTGGCACCTCCATGTTGGCTTTTCACCATTTGATTCCAAGGGTTGGGCTGTTCATACTTTATAATTACACGCACCAGGTTCAGTTCGTCGTGAGGCAGTTCAGTCATATCCGGTGCAGACGAAGACTATTCCGCGAACCTAAAGTTGTAATGCAGAGTTTGACGGGGCTTAAATGGCTTTTCATGTGCCTTCATCGTTTGAGGCGAATCATGCACGTCTAGAGAGTTCTATTAACTGAAAATTTGAATGATTAATGGGGGATGAAATCAGCTTTTTTGTAGTCTAATTATGATCCCCCGAAGATTTGTTTGCGATTTTGTCTATTTAATGCATGAGTAAATTACAAATGTCTCTTAGTTCTTGATGAAACTCATACGAGTATGACTTATTCTAATCATATACAACATGGATTGATTCAGTATACATATATCATACATTACGTATTCTGCTGGATTTGGTTTTTCCTTCTTAGAAAGTACCATGTTATATGGTACAGAAAGGCGAAAGAAGTCAGTTGTTCGAAAATTGATTTCCCTTTGAAATGGATTCTTCTGTCTTAGAAAAAATAAAAATTGAAGTGAGAATTTGATATTCTACCAAACGATCTTTACATTTGAAAATAAGTTTCACTTGAAAATGAAATTTGTTTCGCAAAGAAATTTATACTTGCATAAAATTTTTTCTTCATAATGTTATATTTTATAAAAGTTTGTCACTATAATTATTAATTGAATAAAAAACTTATTATTTGAATATATAATTTTCAATCATATATGCAATATTAATATATGTTAAAAGTTTTATTATACATTTTTTCTAGAAGGGCGAGTATAATTTTGTTGAGCAATTTACGTTAGTATTATTGTTTTGTGGATTTAATTGTATAGGCAGAAAAAATGTTCTACTTCACTGATTCTTTTAGGTGGAACGACTTGAGAAATACAATAAAAATATATAAGAAAAGGTTTAAATTAATTAACACTTCTTTTTTTTCTTAATTTGAGTATTGAAGTGTAATTAAGATTGTGACTTGACTTATTTCCATGATGATTATCACCATTTTTTGAAAAATATAACGAGAAGTGGGAATTCTAAACTTTTAAAACGATGAATATGATTTTTTAGATTATAATTTACTACATACATATTTTTTAAGGACAGAATAGCATTAACCACCACCCGAGATAGCGGGCTTTATTATTCAATAAAGTTAACAGAACAATATGGAGGCTCCAGCTAAACCCAAATATACTAAAAATCTCTCTTTATCCTCGTCTTTTCGCAAGAGACCATAATGTGATATAAATTTATGATTTTATCAATTAAAACGAAGCAACTCCAATTATTTGAAACCAGTTACAGCCAGCTTGTTAATCTCTCATTAGTTTCTCTCCGGTGTAATAAAATCGAGGCATATTTTTTTACAGGGCCCGTTTTTTAACATCATCTTAATGTTTTCAATCGTACAGTACAGTAATTGTATTGTTTTTTTCTTCGTTCTACTCGAGATCGGCATGGAGCCGTGGACAGCTTTAGTACTTTATTCGTTGAAGCAGTTGCCTTTAACTGAATAAAGAGCTTGCTGACCTAACTTGTACCTGTGAACGAAAAACGTGGGAAAATCTGGGAATAAGAGGAAAACAAAATATGTTTATGTCTGTTGGTGAGAGATACTCTATCCGTCTATAGAAATAATTATTCAGTATATTTCATTTTATTAGGGTTAATTATAAAATTTTAAAAACATATTGTCGCACAAAATTATTATTTATTGTTAGAATTTTAATATAATTTTTTATGTTAATCATCTCACAATCAAAATGAATCAACTTTAAATTAAATTTTAATTATAGATTTTCGTAAACTATTTAATTAACATAAATTGAGTAGTGAATATTCAATAAACTAAAGTAGTAGTATTTCTATTAATATTCAGACTTTAACTAAGTATAATTTATTTGTTATTATCTGAAGTGTCTACTCGAATACAAAATATTAAAATAATTATCACATCATCAGTCCGGATGTGAAAATTAAAAGATAAATAGCTTAAGAAAAAGGTAACAAGTGATAAAAATGTGGCTGAATTTATAAAAAAAAAAAAAACATGGGAGACACGTTTCAGAACCATTTTATACAAACAGAAAAGTTGTAGAGCCATTATATTAAAGATTTAATTTTTGATATCAAAATAACGTTGCTTTGATGTCCGAAATTCGATAAAATTGTCAAAAAATTTCCCCATATTCTGTCCCTTACATATTTTAAAACCATAAAACACCAAGCAAGCGAAAGAGTCCCAGTTTGAGAGTCTTGTCTCTTCTCTTTAGATTTCTCCTACGTCTTTCTCTTTACTTTGAGAGTCTCAGTTTTCTTCTCCTTTGCAAATTACCATGGCCGGAAAAAGTTGGTATCTGGACATTTATTTCGATATGTAACACAAATCGGCCAGTCATATTGAAATCGATAGAAAATTAAATCGTTCAGGAATTCGGTATTGTCCATGACCGACACCGATATTTCACCGTATTTCGGCGATTTGACCGTTCTTTTGAGCCATGAATTCCGTCTTGAGCAACTAATATTTTTCGAATATCCTATCCTATCCTCTGTACATATATATTCCAAACCCTCTACGGCTGTTTCCACCCGAATTAATTAAACTACGGAGTATTTAATTTCGAGTGTGAAATACAAGTCCCACTATGACCACGCCTACGTCCCCTTTGTCTTCTCCATCGTCTTCCCTCCGATCACCGCTAATTCATCCGGTAAAAACCAACGCCGCCGCCGGCGAATACGAACAAGAGAAGCTATGTATCGACGATATGTTACACAAATATTGCGGGGAATTTGGGCTCTGGCAATTGAGGCACTTCGTGCTAACCAGCTTGGCTTGGGCTTTGGAGGCCTTTCACACCATGGTCATGATTTTCGCCGACCGTGAACCGGGCTGGCGGTGCGTCGACGGCCGGGAATGTTCGGAGGCGGCCCATAGCGTTTGTGGGCTGGAGGCTGGTTCGTGGCATTGGGTTGGTGGGACAGGAAGCTCGACGGTGGCGGAGTGGGGGTTGATATGCGGCGAGAAATATAAGGTTGGGCTGGTTCAGGCTTTCTTTTTCTGTGGATGTATGATCGGTAAGTTCTCAATCGCTTCTTTTTTTTTTTTTGTTGGTAAAAGTAAGTTCTCAATCTCAACCTCTTGACTTCACTTGTTCTCTCTCTGTTTGCATCCCTTACTTTTTTTTGTCGTTTAATGCGGTCCTGTATTCTCTAACGGAAATGATAAATATTCTGAAAAAAGTCTAGCCGAATTTTATTTGCGAATTACGTATATAATAGCAAATCCGTTCATTGCAGCGGATCCCGTCTGATAAATATTCAACCAATCAAAATACAAGCACGTCATTCGCAATGGTTATTGGGCACATTCTTTCGGAGCGTATATCACTGCTCATGCTCTAATAAAACATATACGGAGAAAGGGATGATAGCATCAAATGACATGTTTAACTCCCTTATTTTAAGTTATCTTACTTTTTTTGGTAAAATTTTCTGTTTATTTTTTGGGTTGGGGTTAGGGCTGGGAGTGGGAATTCTATTAAAAACAATTTGAACGATTACAATATGTGGTAGAATTCAAACGACCCCGTGGGAAACAACAATTTCATTTTTAGACACAACTCAAAAGCATGAAGAGATTTAAATGGAAGAAATAGGTTGAGGCAAATTAGACGGTATTCTTAATTTATTATAATTCATCCTCTGAAATATAAAGATGTTGACAACACATACAAAAAGGGCCCTGACTTAATTTTAGCCGTTTGTTTCAGTAGATACTACTGAATTTTATTCAAAAGTTCAATCTATCTTAAAAAGTAGAAATATGTTTTATCTTCTAAAAGTTATTTTTATTTATTTTTTGGTTACAACTTTTGTAAAGTTATTTTGAACTTTTTTTTTTTATGTAAGTAGCATCTTTACAGGTATTTTTGACATGTAACAATTTTATTTACTGATTTCACTATATTGCATAGAGAGAAGGAATGTAATTAAATACTAGTAGTGTGTACAATTTCGTAATAGTGGAGATGATATAATATGGTATTGTGCCAGGGCCATACCTTTGACTATTTTTAATGTTAAAGAACCTTATCCAATAGATCCTGATCTGTCTGTATCTGAGGCTGTGTTCCATCGATCTGAATTAGAAAATTTGTCTAAAAATAAAATTTCTATAAATTTAATGATAATATTTTTATTAATAGGTATTTCTTAATCAAGTAATATCAGTTTTTTCTCTTAATCAAATAATATTAGTTTTTTCTCTTACTAGTTAAGAGACATTCAGATATTATAACTATTTTTTATCGAACAATCTACGCATTTTATCTATTAAGATATTAAACTCTTAAGAGGTGTTCATAGTCTTCGTGTAACATTCCATGATGCTACACATTGTAGAATGAATTTTGCCTCCATTTTATTTACTTATTTTGGCTTTTGAATTGTATGGCATCTGAAGTTCCTTTTTATTTTCTTTATACCAAAAAAAATCCCCAGAAGTCAGTCATAGTATATTTTACTTCAAACTAGCAAAAGTTCTGTAGCACTATGAGTCATCATTAGAAGGACGTAAGACACATTGTATTCGATATTGTAAGTGTATTTTTGTGCAAAATCGTGAAACTAAAAGTCAGTAAAAAGTTATTAAGTTTTAAAATTCTCGACTTGTGTAAATAGCCAGAGCAACACATGATTTATAGAATTAACTTTAGATTAAAAATGATGATATAAATCATTGAGGCGGTGTCGTAGTTGGTGGGTAAGAAAAAGAGGCGAGAGAATTGAATGAGCAAAAAACACCACCTCTTTGATGATGGGGATGGATAGTGAATTAGTGATAAACTTGACAAGTGGGGGGGGGGGGGGGGGGGGTCAAAGTTGGTACGTGGTTACAAGAATATATACCATTTAGGCATTTCGTATGCCTTTTTGTCCTTTTTCTTTTTTCATCTTTTTTTCTTGACCTGCTAGGCGGAGGCTATGATTACTCAAACTGATGGTGAAATAAAAACTCTTAAAGAAAACTGGATACTACGACGCATAGTCAAACAATGTTATCTAGTCTTTGTTGTGGACACTTTTAATCAAATCCTCATTCCTATTGGTCTAACTTCAAAGTGGATTGGAGGGATATGGTATCACCCGGAATGTATAATGGAATATGCTGCCCCGCACTACCTTGTCGATCTTGTCGTTTCAACTTAAATTTTAAAAATTATAGATTTTTATAATGTAAAATATACCAAGTTAAATATCGATTATCTTTTTTACATGGCTAAATAAAGAAAGAATGGGACCAAACCATCTTTACTAGCTAGCCAAGATCGAGCAGAAATTATATATAAAGAAGTTGTTCAATGAAAATGACCATGTATGGTGAAGTGATGAAGTATTATGCATTACTAATTGTGGTAAGGGTGCTAATAAGTGCACATCTGAAAGGCTAACGGTAATACTCATTGTGAAAAGGTATCATAAAACTCTTCTGCATATAATTCATTTGTGTCCAATCACTTAACATCTAACACTTTTATGCAGGTGCTGGAATATTTGGGCATCTCTCGGACTCAAAATTGGGAAGAAAAGGATCGCTTACAGTAGTGTGTATACTAAACGCCATCTTTGGTTGTTTAACAGCAATCTCATCAAATTATTGGATTTATGCCTTGCTTCGTCTTCTCACGGGCTTCAGCACTGGCGGTGTCGGGCTTTGTGCATTCGTTCTAGCCACTGAACCAGTTGGCCCCTCCAAGCGTGGGTTAGCAGGAATGTCCTCATTCTATTTCTTCTCCTGTGGCATTGCCATTCTCTCGGGCGTTGCTTACATCTTCCAATCATGGCGATCTCTTTATATCGCCTCTTCCATTCCTTCTATTCTCTTTCTCGTTATTATCCTTCCCTTTGTCTCCGAGTCCCCTAGATGGTACCTCGTTCGTGGCAAGCACAATCATGCCATGAAAATCATGCGAGATATAGCCAAACTCAATGGAAAGAATCTACCTGATTCTGTTTCTCTGGCACTAGATGATGAATCGAAAGATTCTCCAAACAAAGAGGACGCCGTAGTAGAAACAAAAGAAGCCACAACTGGCTCTATTATAGATGTAGTGAAGTCACCGTTGACGCGCCTTCGTTTATTCCTAGCCGTGGCAATAAACTTCTCATGCTCAGTTGTATACTACGGACTTAGTTTAAATGTTGTGAACCTCGATACAAATCTTTATCTCAGTGTACTAGTCAACGCAGTTGCTGAAATGCCGGCCTTCTTTTTAACAGCAATTTTGCTAGATAAGTTTGGTAGGAAGCCATTAGGAATTGGTACGCAATGGTTCAGTGGACTTTTCTGCCTTTCGGGGAGCTTGATGAGAAGACATGGACCGTGGAAAGTTGTAAGAATGGTCTGTGGTGTATTGGGGATATTTGGTATGGCGGGAACTTATAATTTGTTGTTTATATATACAATGGAATTGTTTCCAACTGTGGTTAGAAATGCGGCGCTCGGATGTGCAACACAAGCTGCCCAAATGGGAGCAATTTTGGCACCGTTTGTGGTGGTTTTGGGTGGTGGGATACCGTTTGCGGTGTTCGGAATATGCGGACTTGTGGGTGGGATGCTGACATTTTACTTGCCGGAAACATTGCACAGCCCATTGTACGATACAATGGCTGGTATGGCAGACGGAGAATGTGCTCGGACAGAGGTTTAGGGAGTTATCAGGTATCCTCGTTTGTAGTTGGGAAAGGGAGAAAATTACTTGTAGATTTCAGAAAAGGATATTTTTTGTACAACCTTGTGGTATTACATGCAAATGCTACATTCCTAGTGAACTTTGAACATTTTGTTATGTTAGCAATTTGGGCATTTGTCGCAGATGATTAGCATTTTTAGAAGTTTGTTTTGTTTATAGTCGAACTCTATATATATTTTTAAGCGACGGTTTACGTCCCTGCATTATAAACTTCAATTATACTTTTCACTCTTAATTTTAAGAGAACGTATTATTATGCTCTTTTGAATTCTTTTCTTTTTTAATTTGTTCACTGTGATATGTTTTATTATAATTGCTAAACTGAATTTGATATTTTTTCATTTCTAACAATATATGAGATAATTCTTTTCTGGTTTTTTTTTCCTATTTATTGTTACTATTTTTATGGTTAGAAGGATATTTGAAGTATTCTTTAACTTATACAGTTATATCCGCATAAAGTAAAGAGAGTCTAAATTTTTCAACATTTGTAGCATGAAGTGTAAAATGTGAAATTAGAACTCAGAAGTGCAATATAACACACTCATGGCAATACTCTCAAGGCATACCAGATGTATCACACGTCTTTCTAATCTTTCTTTACTTTCTTCTTTTCTTTTGGGACACTTATTACCAAACCTTGTGGTTCTTTTTGGATCAACCCATATACAAAATCTGCAATGGTTTCTCGTTGCTACCCCCGGGGAAAAAAAATCAAAAAACTTTGTGCGATATTGTAGAGTTTGTTCTATCTTATTAGTGGTACATATATGATATGTTCTATGGAGGGATAACATGTAATCCTCCCGTTATATGATTAAAGATACATTTTAATTCTTATAAAATAAGTTACAAAATTTTATTTTGAAGTGAAATATCATAAAATATTCTTAAGTACAAATTTTATATGTTGCTATTTTTATAAATTTATATTATAAATAAACTTATAGGATTTACAAATTAATTTTAGAACGGAGAAAGTAGTTAACTAGTTATAATAATGATAAAGGATTCTGACAAAGAATGGTGAAGGTAGAGGTTTATGAACTACAATTTCATAAGCTATATGTCACTCCATATTCTGTACTGGGTGAGATGAACCACACTATTTACCAATTTCTGAAATACAGTTTCGGCCTTACAGGTTTTTGATTTAATCCGATGAAAGACACGAGAGTGTGAGATATCAGAAATGGACAAAGTACTGAAGCCGACCCATTTCTAAGACGACTTGCGGTGGCCCAACCAATTTTTCCGACAATCTTACAGGCTTCAATAGGCCCACATTTGTGATCATTTAGTTTTCAATGTTTCAATTTACTGCATAATAGAATTTCCTGCATTTGATCAGTTTTACTCGGATTAAAGTTTAGATTCAAAACATAGGCTATTCAATTTACGTTTTTAGATAACTTTTTAACATAATCAATGGCAATTTTCAGAAAAATTGGAAATGATACATACATACATACATACATAATCAGTTTTGTTTTATAGTTTGATATAGCGGTACTTCGCTTTGAACTGGCCCAAATTAAATTGCAAGTGCCTTCACAGTTATACCATGTTAGATAACTCAATCTAAATATTGTGAAAGTAAAAATAACGTTATGTTTTAACTATATTTAGATTATGTTTAAGTTCAAAATAGTCTTATCAGAATCACTCTTGGCAAAATCATGAAACGAGCAGAAATGGGAACACAGGAGACACACATACATTAGAATACTCGAAATACTCGAACCACCACACGCAAAATAAAATTGAAATCGGATACCAAACTGTGAATGAATTAGAATACTCGAAAATAACATATACTTCATCTGTTTCACAAAAAATATTTCATTTTATTCGTACTAAATTGTGAAATCTTAAAATTTAAAATATGTCAATAGTTTAATAGTGTTTTAGTAAAATAAAGAGTTTATTTTGTTAGAATCTTGATGTGTTTTATAATATCAATCATTTTCTAATTAAAATTAATTAAATTCAAATCTAATTTTAATCATAAACTTTCATAAAAGTATTAGATAAACTTTTGTAATGTTATTCTTTTTTTAGTAGAAAGAAATTATTGATTAATCGATAAATATACACATGCATATGTAGACACACAAGTCTACTAACATAAAGTATGGAGCTATATCAGATTACATGTATACATCGAGCTATGCTATCTATACATATAAATCAGAACAAAAACGGCGTCGGAGAGAATGCCGGCATGATTGCTTGAACAGGAGCTCGCCTGGAATTACAAAAGAAGGGAAAATATTGAATTAATCAATCAAATTAAAGCACCAACTTACTCAAGAAACCAATAAAAGTACTCCGTTAATTATAAGTATCTGATAGATCAAAAAGAGAGAGAGAGATTTCGAGAATTACGCATATTCGTCAGAGCGGCGGTTTCGATCACGAGATCTAGGCGACGGCGATACTTTCTGTTTCAGAAGTCTTTCTGATGCGGTTGGCGGATCACGACGTTGTCTCTCTACCGCTACGACGTTGTCCTCGGAAATGGCGTTGAGGGATGGACGCCACTCGGCGGAGGAGCCTGATTTGGACGACGACGTCGTCCAACATCTTTTCCTGCTCCGGTAGTGACGATTCTCCAACGAGGAGGACGGCGCTAAAGTACGGACGAGGAACTTGGTGTCATCGGCCGGTGACGAGTCGCAGGCGGAGCGACAGGAGGTACAAGAGGTCATGAATTCCAAAAGAAACCTCATAATAGAGGCAATAGAATAGATAGTAGTGATCGAAAAGTTGTACAGTTGAAGGCAAGGGAAGGGAATAGAGCTGGCCTGTGGCTATGGCTGCGGATATCACAATTCATAAGCAATCAGTTTCTCCCTTTTTTGTGCAATTTTTTTCATATTACTGTTGTGCATTGATGGATAGCTTGTTGGAGTTTTTTATAGGAAATTTTTTATTTCTTCAATCTGTCAAAACCGTTTTGTCTTTATCCAACTTGCAACTCAATTGTCACCACTTTTCGTTTTATTACCCAATTGCCCCTCGCTGTTGTCCGCTAGGCAAGTGGCCTTAAAAATCCATGTATAGTCACTAATTTGGTTTGGAGTTGGGTCCGACTTGGTAAGAAAGAGAAATTCTTTCTGTATTTATTTTTAATATTCAAAATGTTAGAATTTGAGATTTCAAAATAAACTCCTTTAACATTTAAACCAATTAGTATCGGTGACTAACATTCATTATTTATTAGAAAAAAATGTTTCATTCAAATCTTATTACAGTCTAAAGTATTATTAGTGAGATTCTAATATAATCATTGGTAATTCATATCTTATTTTCTAACGCCAACAAGAAGAGTTCGAGGCTTGTCACCGGTGGTATGATCAATTTTATAATTTAATTTTCAATAACTTGGCTTTATTTCCACTTTTGTATTTACTTATTTGACAATTATGTTTGTATTCACTTTTACAATAAACTAATCTACGAGAAGATGTTTATTTTTATGATAAATTCCATACATATCTAAGATTATAATGATATTTTTCCTCTCCCTATCCCGCAACAAGAATTTTAGCAACAAGGAAAAAGAAAATTTTAATAATTGAATTATTACTTATGCCAAGGACAATATTAGAATTCAATAATAACTTTGACAGGCCTCTGTCTCAACATACAAAATAATACTCCTTCAGTTCAAAGAAAAAAAAAAGTGTTATCATCGATTATATTTGAAAATAAATGTATTTTTAATTTTGAATAAATGAAATAATTTTTTTCTTTTTGTGTTAGAAATAAACAATTGTAATCCACGCGGTGGACATGATAAATGATAACAGCTTTAATAAACCACGTTTAGGTAGCTTGTCAAGTCCTTACCAATAAATCACCGAGTCTGAGACTGTGGTTGACCTTTCTTGCTTGAATGACCTCATGAGGGCCTAATCCAGATCCATTGTTATAAATTATAGATACAGCATAACTCATAAAATTGATAGCCAACGCCAGCCACCATTCCCCTAACAATCAACAAGATAAAATAGAGGAACGATAAATAGATAAAAAGGTCATACTACTCGCTATGAATATTCCAACATTCATGGATGATATGCAATTCATGGATGATCCATATATGGAGCATGATCCTAGTTAGGATTGGAAAAATGTACTTTTTTTTCCAATCAAATTTCTACCGTTTAAATACAAAATAAACAGCGAGATGAGGAGAGAGAGTGTTCTAAAACATGTAAAATAACATTGTTGTCCTTACTCAATTTTTATTAAAAAAAACCTCTCTTCCACTGCAATTTGTAGCAGACGAGAAAAAAATTAAAAGTCTCATCCGCTACAAATTGTGACGGATGAAACATTAGTTTTTTACCCATCTGCTACAAATTATGGCACCATTTGCCATAAATTGTAGCGGACGGAGAAACCCTCAAACCAATCTATGCGTTGATTTGATACTTAGACGATTGAGATCGGACTTGGATAAAATAGTGTTTTTATTCAACCCTCTCAATGGATCACACACACACATATATATATTAAAATATCTAATGTTTGAAAAAAAATTCATTTGTCATATGAATTTATATGATAAACACTTCACAATTTTAAAAATAAAAATTCAATTCACTTCAATTTTGAACTATAGGATTTCGCAAACATATTTTGTGTGTAATAAAATATATCTTTAATTTCGGAACGAGTAATTTTTATTTTTTTTTTTCAGAAGAGGGCAGAACGAGTACTTGGGTACAAATCATACATCTTGTAGTATCCGATGAATTAACGAGAAAACTGGAAAATTGAAACCTTACTTGCTGGATTCCTATCAATTCTCCACATATACAATGAATGATAATATCCATTTATCCCTTTCACATCAAATTACTCTGATGAATATAAAAACATACAATTTCAATCATATAAAATTTGTGGTAAGAAAAAAAAACAATAATAAGTCATTATGCATTTATGTTTTTTGACACGACAATTAGCTTGCACCACAAAATTCCAAGTCCTCTTGTATCTTCTCAACCCAGAAAATTCCTGTAACACCACTGAATTAAGAAACCACTCCTTCACAAATCTACTAACCCCATTTCGGTGACAGCTTGTATAATCTGTCTCATTCAGTGAAAATGACACCTCTTGCCACGATACGAAGACGCAATTTTCATTGTTTTTATAGCATTCTTCCAACTAATTTTTATTCAAACTGTAAGATTTGTCAGTTTTAAATGCAACCAAAATGAAACAAGAATATATGAAATATCTGGTGTGGAGTTACTTTCTATGATATAAATTTGTGTAGGTCCATATTTTTGGCCACCTGTTGTGTATAACATATGGGCACGAAGTGGTTCACAATATTCATACCAGTCGTATGTGTATTATAAATAGCGACAAGTCGACTGGTTATGTTATAGGCACTTCTATCATTCATAAATTAGAGTTAGATTGCCGTCCACAAGCAAACGCTTTTGGGGTAAACTAGTCATTAACTAAGATGGCATTTCCATGGAACAAAGGCAAGGGGAAGATACTGCTTGAATCAGATTAATCTTTTGTAACTGGAGTACTACTGTATTAGAAAGGATCAAATTGTTTATTACCACCACCACTAGTGTACAAATGTTTTTGAACATGACAAATAGGTTTGTAATTTGAACCGAGTTACTCTTCCATTCAGTTCAACTCAATTAATGATTCGAACAGTTTAATCAATTTATTTTGCTTGTTATCGAAGTCGAGTATTTAGTATGCTTGACCTGATTCAATTACTTGTTTAATAAATTATTCGATTCGATCCATTTTGATACTCAAAATAATTTTATGTTATTCTAAAAAAATTTATTCATATAAACTCACAAAATACTTGACTCTGACATTTGTTAGTTAATAATCACTAAATACTCGAGAAATTTTCGAAAACTCGAGAATGTTCAACTTATTTGTGTTACTCGCGAACAAATTAATAAATTTTCAAGTCGAGTTCGATCATAAACTATCATGTTCGATAATTACTCGAATCGATAATTTTTTTAATGAAACGAGCTTGAAAAATGAATACCCAACTCGATTCGATTAGACAAACATCATCACATAATTTAAATGGTAGAAATACTATCGACATGCGATAATTAAAAATGATTTTAGTTTATTTCTTAGTATAATAATTTTTGATAGAATTGATTTTACCATTGAACTCACCCTATATGTCTTTCATCTTTTTATGGAATTAAACTAAACTAACATGAACAGGTTACCCAATTTAAAATAAAATTAATTCTATATTAAGAATTCATAGACTTGATATGACTTAAAATCTGATATTAATGGTATCTACCTCATTTTAAAAGGGAACACAGAATATATTTATTTTATCTATAGTTTCAAATAAAGAGTACATCTTAATCTCCGTGGGATTTACAAACTCTGATTAATTCAACACAAAAGGATTCATGTCACAAATTGGTTCCTGAGTGTCAACTTCACATGATAATACTGGAATCCCAGTTCAACACAGATGGGATATTTCTTTTGGATTTATTTTAAAAGATAAGTTCAAAACAAGTGGATCATCAAAGCAAATAGATGTATTCCATCAATTAATTGATTTTCCCAATAAACCAATACAGCAATTTAATGAATTAATAATGTATAATAATCTTTGAGGGTGGAAATCACTGATGGCCATACGCAGTATATCCATTGTTCTGGGGCTGGCCGAGAGGTGGTCTCGGCCTTGCGTACTCTGCAAATATGACCCAGCCATCCAGAAACTACAAAAACAGCAAAACAGTTCATTAATCAAACAAATTATTAGAGACCAATGACCTTTACAAAAACTAACAAAGAAATCTGTTCTGGAGATAATAAGAATGCACAGTACTGTGAAAAGGGTTCCTACTAATGTTGGGTTAGCTGTGAGACATGGTGAACGGATAAATATCAACTAATTAATTCTAAGATACCCTTAAATGTATATCATGGCTTGTTAATGGTTTTTTAGTGTAGCAATTTCTATTGCACGCTCCTCTATGCTTTGTATCTTCTTTCAAGAATTCACAGGAAAAACTGAATCTCCTCAGAAATTCATCTAGACAATTTTCCTACATTGATCATGTTTGTTTTGGCTTAAATTTTAGAAATTTAGAACTCTAGTAATGTAAGCCGAAACAAATGGGCTGATTCTTTCCTAATGAAAGATGATAAAATTCTCTATGAGATTATTCTATTAGTTATCTGTCCTTTTATCTTACCCTTTTCAGTCTTCACACTTGGACCCTCCCTGATCAAATCCGTTCCAAAACTCAGAAGAGAAAATACTAAAAGGCAGAATCACTTATGAGATCAAAAGGAATGTTGTAGAAGTGACTTTTGTACAATAAACATTACATAAACCTAATTATATGCATCCCATACTATTAAGTGACTATTAGTTTTATCATTTTATGGCTGTGGACAGCAGGAATAAACGTCCTGTCACACAAGCTCGCAGACATGTAAATTGTGTTGATAAGCCAAAAATATTTTTCCACAACTCAAGAAGAAAATCTAGTTATGTGTACGTCTATGATTCAAATGCTGCTCAACAAGTTTTCTGTTGGTTATATCAACAAGTTTTACAGCTGTTAGCTCACCTGGCCATCCATACCCTTTATGCCTGCGGCAGCGTCTTCCAAAGTAGCATATCTTACAAAACCAAATCCTTTTGAATATCCTGAATTCCGGTCAGTAACTACTCTTGCTGCAAAAAATTAAAAGATCAATTCTCAGACTTTTTTCAAATATGAGCAACTAATAGAGGCCACTACTTATAAAAGGTCAGCAGCAACCATACCACTAACCACTTCACCAAACTTTGCAAAGGCATCTCGAAGTCCTTCTGTAGTTGTACGTTTACTAAGCCCTGGATGAAAGAGGAATAATATCTAGCTAATTAATTTACACTTAAGGACAATGGCACATTGCTGTCATGGTCATCACAAAGTATAAAGCCAAGATTGCTGTAAGAACGTATAAAAAACAAGAGATTAAGCCTGTTGTACAACTGCATAATAGATTTTGATGTTGCACTAAAGGGAAGGGTAATAATAATTTGCAGAATCCCGTGAACCATCGAGTCTTTGAACGCAAGTTGCACCCGAAGCCACTCGGCCGAGACACGTCTGCCTGGGCGTCACGCATCGCGTCACCCCCCCATTTACCAAAAAAAAAAAAAAAAGAGTAATAATAAGTAACTTGATGCCTCACTCGAACTTAAAGATCAGTTACGTTCTTTTAACATCTTCCATTGGAGAAATTCAGCTGAATTTGGTTCAAGAAATAAACCCCCCCAAAGACACACACACACAAAAACAAAAAAAAAGGCGACAGTTGTTATATTTCATCTTTTTAGTCTATCTCATGTATAAGTCTTAGATCAGTATTAAAATCACAATATCCAAAGCTAGTCACATTTTTCCCAAATCCCTACCAACACCTTGGAAAGAAAAAAGTATGGCAAATACAACATATCCAACAGCCCTTTCATCCATTAGATATTTCTAAACTTTGAACCCTTCAAACAGAAATGAAGAATCAACAACTGGAAAAAACACAAAATAGCCCTAATACATAAATCTGAATGCATAAAGCACAATACTAAACAACAGAATACTCCGTATAATCTGAAGTTCGAAACTATAGAAGAATTTTAAAATAAGAAATTCCATTTCTTCATTTCTTTGCCTATCAGAACCAAATCAGAAAGAATAACAGCAAAAAGCAATACTATGAAATTCAAAAACTTTAACCCACTTTCATAAATATTACTAGAAGTATAACTGGATTTCCAATTATCTATTAAGGGTCAAACCTCACAAGATCAAAATACATATGATGGATATGACTGAGGCAAGTAAGAAAATCCAAGCAATATTAAACAAATTCAGTAAAAGAACAGTATAAATATCTGAAGTACAGTTCTAAACTTTTTAAAGCAAAGTCTGTATGGATGTTGAGAAAGACGCACCGGAGACGAAGAGATTGGTAGAGGGTTCAGCAGGAGGGGTCTTATCTGCTTGATTCGTCGGCGGTGGAACGAACGGAAAACCTGAAGAGAGAGACGAATATAGCATCCCTCTAAGCGCTCTAGTTCTGGCCGATGCCGCCGCGGTCGCCGCTGCTCTTATCGCCGTCGCCATGGAATGGGTTTAAGGGTAAACAAAACTCCAAAAGTCCAAAGTCTCAGGGTTTAACTTAAGACAGATTCATTCAACTATAGTTGCGAGCTGAGTGAGGATAAAGTGGGCCTGGGCCACAAAGTCTTGAGACAAAAGTGTACGGCCTAATTAAGCTTTGAAGCACAGTATCGTACCGGGTCAGAGTCTGTACAAAGTTCTTCGCAATAAGTTGTTCTTCTTTTTTCTTAGTAAACATTCTTCATATGCTCTAAATTTAATGTGAATTTATTTAATTTTTACTGGCGACAAAATCAACAAGATAGACTACCTTAAAAATATTTGTGAAAATAATATTTATAATAATCATATGTGCATGACACAAGTTAAATATTAAGATTTTACAAATTTATTAATATCAATTAGTATCTCCAATATTAGAATGAAGAAAGAATACAATAGACAATGAAGGATTACTACTTCTACCGTATCTAGAGGAGAAATTTACCCAACTAATTTTGGAATTGTTTTAAGTTTTTAATTGTTGATTACTGATTTTCAAAAATTAATTTGTTTAGTATTAAAAGTTATTGACATTGACTAAGAAAGAAAAATATTTGGTGATTAAAATTTTGTTTATCACTTATGTTTAGGAGTAAATAAAGACAATGATACATATAAGAGAAGTTGCAATCCAACAAGAATAATAAAGTAAATTACTTGTGAAATGTGATTATTAGATATCTATAAACTATCATATTAAAATTTTTAGTTATTCTTACAAAATCCATTATAAATAAATACAAAATATAATTAAATTAATAGACATTTGCACTTTTTAAAATATAATACAGAGTAATTAATAAACATATCTGAAACTCCCTATGGATTTCATTAACTTTTACAAATAACTAATCTAAATAATACTCCCTCTAGACAAATATGTCTAAAATTCATAGTGACTTTCACATTTTCTAAATAATGGATTTAAAATGTATTCGAAATTGACCTTAATCTCCACATATCTCTAACAAAATCTACAAATGATATTTTATCTTTTAATTTCTCTTTATTCAATTTATATTTCCTACGAAGATAAAATGAAATTTTGTTTAAAATTTGTTATTCCAATACAATAATTAT